>JAWWEU010000091.1:6985027-6996879 GCA_035583155.1 Acropternis orthonyx
TAAAACGGAGGCAACGCTGAAGCCATGTGATACAATACTGTAGACAGAGCCAAGTGGAATACATCAAAGAGTGCCTTGATGCAGATGTTTCATGCAGAAGAAAATTAGGTCAGAGACCACTTCAATTTCAGCTTCTGCCAGGCTTGTTTGAGAGCTTCCAGTGAATTCCTAATGAATAGCTTCTAGGGCACTTTTCTCTCATTCAGTCACAAACTGCCACAGCCAGATGAGCTTTCCATGTGGAATTTTTTCTCATTATTTAAAATACTAATACTTTGTGTTCACGGATTCCAGAATCTTCCTTACAACAATAGCAACAACTCCCCCTCCTTCATCACCTCCCACGCCCCCAGTAAAATATGAGGGAAAAGGAAAAGGTGAGAAGAATAACCAATTGATACACAATGTCTGCTACGGGGAGTGGGGAGAGGGGAGGCAAAATAGAAATAAAAATCAAAAAAACAACACCCTTTTAGCATTTTTATGTGGTAAATAAATACTTGGTAAGGGTCCTTCACAAATGCATGCCTTTTTGCATCTTGAATAAATATATATATATATATTTATTTTTTTTTAAATGGCAAAGAGTGAGGTGCTTTAAAGATGTTCTTACAGCCTGTGCACATCTCAGCTGGAGCTGCCTGCCATAGCCATTGGCCCATTGCATTTCCAAAGGGAGAGCAGAGGCTGCCTCAGACCTGCATACAATGAGCCTACACAAAGCCTTCTGAACTTCTGTTGAGCCACAGCACCCATCCTTCTCTCTCTTGAGCTCATCCCTCTCTCCTGAGTAGTTCTGTGGGCTTCTTTTGAACGTCTCAACCAAAAAAGCAAGTGTGCCCACTAAGGCTCTACTTTAAAGCTGACTATAAGCTGAGCAGAGCATCTTGTGATTCCATATATGGCACTCAGCAGGGATGCAAGGTTACAGCACTTGGAAATATAAACAGTGGCCTAGCACCTTCCTCATTGGGAAGTAGACTCCAGAACTTGTCATGTGGGTGTTTGTAGTGTCGTTCACCTTCATGCTGGAGTATAAAAGTAGGTCAGCAAGCTGTGAGTGAGAATCCAAGACTCCAGTCCAGGCTCCAACCCTGCCAAGCATGACTTTTTGGGTCTGTCATATGTCATGCAATCCATGCTATGCCTGACATTTTCTTTGCCTTCCTACGGTGGTCAGGGGTCCAAATCTGAAGGTGGACTGAAACTTGTAAGCATGGGGGTTATCTAAGGAGCTAAGCAGGTGCTGGGGCGTGCTGGGGCATGACATATTTGTAAGGTAAAGACATAAATCTGACTGTTGAGACGAGAAAAACCTTCTCAGTGTTACCACCCAGACATGTAGGGAGGAAGGACTTCACAAAGGAGTAAGGTCCTCTCTGACACAGAACCAGGATCATCTATGAATAGTTTCACCTTGCAATCCTGTGTCTTGCACTCCACCCACAGGGTGCACAGGATCATTTTGAGACCAGTGACTCAGACTGCCAACGAAGAGGATCCAGAAACTGACATCAGCCTCAACATGTCCAGCTGTTGTTGTTCACTGAGTCGAAGACTCATGATAGAACAGTGTGAACTCCCTTGTAATTCCCAGGGGCTTAGGTGGAACGAAAGCATAATATGAATTTGCAGCAGAAAAGCCTCTGTTCTACATCTCCACTTTCCTGTGCAGAACTCAGAGTTCTCCGGAAGTTCACAGATGCCCTTTTGTCCATTCCAAGCAGAACAGCTGAGATCTTTACCCATTAAAGCCAGAACTTCAGAGGTGACTTGTTGTTTATGATGCTTCCAAACTCACAGCACCATAATAAATCACTGGGACCTGGTTGTTTAGACGTAGAGCCCTCAACTGAATGACTCATGACTGGAACAGGACATTCCTGCTCATGTACATCCACCAATCTGGAAGGAGCTGACAATTTTGTGCTTCAGCAGTCACACCACGACCCGGTCCAGATACATTTTTGGTAAACCACTGAGCAAGGTCACACATAATCATACTTCTGCAGAGTAACCGGTCGTCCACTAAATGCTCCACCTGGATGCTTTCCTGCTCTATTTGCTGCCTCTATAGCAGATCTGTGCTTCCCATCTCTTCTGGTCCTGACACTAAAGGACTCTCCTATAATCAAATCCACCCAAGGGATTCTCAGAGAGAAAAGAGAACCATGACCATCTTCCCCTCACTCCAGAATCTGAGTTCCTAGTTTCTTCTATAACTGCACAATCTCTGACTATCTGGAATGTTTGTGCTCTTCTCCATGAGATCATTCTCCCCCTGCCTCAATTCTTAGGGTCCACTGTGAAGATGAAATGGTTCATCTGAATGCACCTAAATGCATTTCTCTTCCACCTGAAGTTCTCAGCCCTTGTAGCTCAATACTTCTCCAAGGCCTCCAAGATCTCATACGCTTTTTTAACCTCCAGTTTGTCTTAAACCCCCCACCATTCAAACACCACCACACAATTCTTGCAGAAGAGAAAGCTTTGTTATATACATTGGAATTCAATTCATGAAGTACAATTTTTTATTCATTCATCAATGGCTGCTAATGTTCTTGGGATACTGAGATGGAAAACTGTTCACAAAATTAAAACATACCACAATAACCCACCTACAAAAATTTAGTCTTCACCACAAACAATAAATGCTGTCATACCTACCACCTGTTTCACACAGAGAACCAAAGCAGGTGATCTTTCTGGCAAAAACAATGAAGTTCTTTCTTTTCTGACCACTAACCATAGAGATGAAAGCTTCCTTTCACTGCAGAGCAGATGCAGCTTGGCAGCAACCATGACCACTTATCATGATCCTGCCTGCAGTTCCAGACATGGTTGCTCTTCTTACCCGTGGAGACACTGGTATCTCTAGGGATGCTAACAGCTCCTGCAAAGTGGGACTCTGTTGTGAACACTGATCCAAATCTGGCCATCACATATATATTTTACATAGACAACTGGACAGCCTTATGCAGGAACAAAAGTGCCTGCTGTTTCCTCAGCAGTTGTTTTTCTGTTCCTGGAGGAACTCAGTCTCTTGTCTGTACAAAGCCCCTCTTGCTCTGGGTATTCCTGGTCACCCACAAGCATCCTGGTAGCATCTCTACCCTTTCATACAGAAGCAATAGTCAGACCATCTCTCACTACAGGCCTCTGGATGGATTAGGAGTGAGAGGAAGCTCTTTCTTCCATGTGGTATTATCCTTGCAGAAAGAAAACTGGAACACAAATGTTACTGATGAAGTCGTGGTCCTACAGCATCACTGAGTACCATGGGGTTTAGCCCTCCATCACTGTGGGTGAAGCCAAAGGAATCTGATCTTTTTTTAAACATTCAGTGTTCAAAGTTGATTTTGATCCACCTAATTTCCAAACAATCCCCTGTCTTCTGTGAATGCTCACCCATATAATAGGACTCTCAGTACTAGAGCTCAGCTGATAAAAAAGGATGCCTACCATGCCAGTTATTTCTAGACATGGTTAAATCACTTTACACAAAAAAAGGGAGACTCTCAAAGATGGGATGACACATCACCCATCCCAACACCAGCATAAATGGCGAAAGTTACACAGAATGAGCTAATTCATCTGCACAACCCATCAAATTAGGCATGTTTTTAAAAAGCCTCTTGACTGAGAATTGATGTCTCATTATTCTAAAGGATATCACAGTGAGGGCCCTAGTAACGCCAAACAGAATAACTCTCCAAATTGCAGAAACTGCAGCAGAGATTTCACAATAAAGGACTTTACGTTGAAGACTGCAGCAACTTCTGCTGTAAGAGTCTGAAGGACTGGTGAATATGGTTACTCACCAGATTCACAAAGGCATGGGCATGCTGTGTAGGACTGGAATATTCTGCCTCAGGGGGATGTCACAGGAGTCAGATGCTTTCAGAGCCAGTGTCACCTATGGATGAAATGTGGCCAGTGGTAAGAGATGAAAATGATGCCTCAGTGGATCCATATCTGACTGAAGATGTCTTGTGGTGTGAGACAGGGCTTTTCTGTCCCATTTTCAGCAGCGAGATGAACAGAGGAAATGCCAGTTCCCCTCCAAATGCAGATGGGCACAGAAAATCAGCAGCTGTACTGAGAGGGTCCTAGGCAAAAACTGCCCATAAAGAAAAGCAAACATTCACAGGCAGAGGTACACTTAGAGACTCACAATAGCTAGCAACTCTTACTTTTCCTTCTAACAATCATGCTCAGATGCTTTGTGTTTTCTGATAACCTACTTCCCCCACTTTCCTCTACTCACACTAGCCTTGGTTGTCTGCAGAATTTCACTCAGGATCAGATGTTTTAAGTTAGGGGTAAGGTGGAGTTTCTGCTTCAGAAACTCACATTTAATTACATGCTGAAGCAGAACATTACCCCAAAATGCTTCATTATAAAAAAGTTGATTGAAAATATTTGGACTTTTTCTCAGCTCTCTATTCCTTTTCTTGTCTTTGAAATAGCAGTGGGCTGGAGACACGAATCTGCTAATAATTTGAAGCTGCAATTTGACAAAAAAATGAACTTACAAATGTTCCCATAGCTTAAGGCTGTCTGAGTGGAGCTGGTTTCAAGGCCTGGTCATGAAATGTTTGGAGACTTAAGGCATCACAAGGACTGACAGGACTAACAGAAATGCTGTGGGAATAAGGAATAGTGGCAACAGCATGACCTCAAGAGACACAACAGACCCAGAGAAACCTCTTTGCCAGCCAAGAAAACTGTAGAAATGTCCCAGTGCCTGTGCAGGAGCCTGCTGACCATCATATGTGTTGTTTTGGAGCATTAGGCTTCTTGCCCTCACAGCATGCTTCCCCCTGTCTCCTCCTGCCACTTTTCCCCACCACCTGGCAGGTGTTGGCAGCTCTTCCAGTCCTCCTTTCCAAACCACAGTGTCCTGGGCTTTCACATCCAGAAGGCCTCCTGCCCACCCTCGTTTTGGAAAGGCACCTTGGCATCAGTCCCGTTGCCATGGGGGGCTCTCTCTGTGACTTGTGAAAGGCATGGAAGAGCTTGCTTAAAGCAGGGATGGGGTGCATATTTATCAAGTCCAGGGACTAATTGTTTTTAAGTCCCTGGTGGAGAATGCCATAGGAACTCCCAGTGTTGTGTGATACCAACACAAGGGAGTACTAATGCAATTTCAATTAAGGTCTCAATGAGGCTTTTACGTGGGTTTTACTCTAATCTTTTCTTCACCTTCATGTGTATAGTGACAGAGGCCACTTTTTTGTGTCTTTTTGTCCAGTGTCCAAGAGGTACTATTTTCATTATTTTCTACAAGTTGCAGCCCTTGGGATGCTGGGATATGATCAAGTTGTCCAGACCCAGCTTTCCTGGGCATTGCTGAAGCGCATCTTGGCACTCTGGTTTGGGTCTGAGTAATGTTTGGAGGACCTGGAAAAACTCTGAGCAAAAGACATATCCTATATAGGCTGAAAGTCAGTGACCAAGAAAAATAGTACTAAGTCCTGCACCTGGGATGGGGCTGCCCCTGGATTTACAGACAGACCGGGAAACGAGACACTGAAGAGCAGTGCTGTTGAAAGGGACCTGGGGGTGCTGGTTGGTGGCTAGTTGGCCACGAGTCAGCAGTGTGCTGGCAGCCAGGAGGGCTAGCTGTGTCCTGGGGGGCATCAGGCACAACATCACCAGCTGGGCGAGGGAAGGCATTGTCCCACTCTGCTCTGCACTGGGGCAGCCTCCCTTGCAATACTGGGGCAGTTTAGGGTGACACAATGTAAGATATTAAGCCATTAGAGAGTGCCCAAAAGAGGGCAAAGAAGATGGTGAAGGATTGGAGAGAAAGCATGTGAGGAGCACTGAGGGCACTTGGTGTGTTCAGCTGGAAAAGAGGAGACTGAGGAGACTTCATTGCAGGTCCAGCTTCCTGGGGATGGGCAGGGGAGGGGCAGGCACTGATCTCTGCTCTGTGGGGACCAGGGACAGAACCAGGGAATGGCCTGGAGCTGTGTCAGGGCAGGGTTAGGTTGGATATTAAGCAAGGTTCTTCCCCCAGAGGGTGGTTGATTAACAGGCTCCCCAGGGCAGTGGGCACAACACTAAGGCTGCCAGAGCTAAAGAAGTGTTTGAATAATACTCTTGGGTACATGGTGTGACTCTTGGGGCAGTCCTGTGCAGGGCCAGGAGTTGGATTCGATGGTCCTTGTGGGTCCCTTCCAACTCAGGCTATTCTACAATCTGATGATTCAAAATCTTCTCATTCGTAGGTAGCTGTGCCCTGTTCACTGGCATTTTATTATTGAGAAGGAGCTGTTGAGTTCCCTGCCACTATCACAATTGAGAGGAACAACATAAAAATGGCAGAAGGAGAATTTTGACATCTCCCGAGGACATAAAGGGTAGAAACATGTGTTCACCTTCACAACCCATCTGATGTCACAACCTTTGAGGCAAATTTTTGGAGAGTCAGAGAGGAACCACACCTTCTCACCTTACCAAGCAGCAACTGCTGAAGTTCTTGCTTGGTTCCTGACTATAGGGGAAACCCAAACCTTTGGCTGAAATCAGGAGGAGCAGTGAGAGGCACCAAACTAGCATTTTCAGAGGTTAATGATCTTCCTACATAGTTCAGAAATCTTCCCACTCCTTTCACAGCAAGCATCTTCATACCCTGGTGGATCGCCTTTCATAACTATTGACTGTCGCCATTTAATTCTACAGACCCCACATAGACTGAAGTTTAAAAGGTCTACTCATAGCACATGTGTAAGTCATGAAGGATGCCAACAATTTCATCATACTGTCAGTGCCAAGTACCCAAGGTCTAGCTGTAATGCAGGCAACACTTTTTAAAACTCCCAATTAAATCAGCTGTTCCAAAGGCAGGACACATTCCCTCCAAGCCCTAACTCGTTGCTAGGAACTGCAAGTCAACAATTGGCTTCCTGCCTTCCTCTTAAGCCATCTACCATCAAAACATGTCAGAATGGAGGAATATCAATTGTTGTCTGCTAAAGAGAAGGAGATTTTTTTCCTTATCCTTTGCTGCTGGTCCTCTCCTTTGTGTTGGTTCCTCAATTTGCTGTTATCAAACACATGTTGGATGACACTTTATAAGGGGAGAAATCCCAAATGGAAAAGTGGAGCTTAATCAGTTTTGGAAAAAAAAAAAAACCCTGTCAAACTAAAACAGGCATCCCAGAAATTCCTGCCTCATTTTGTTTTGGAATGGGCAAAACCTGCTGCACATGTGCCCAGTGTTGATCCTCCAAATACATGTGAAAACAGCAGTAGCCCTGGTGTATCAACAATTTATTGTTACTAATTTGTCATCATCCTCTTGACAGCAATAAAGAGGCTGGAGCAATATTCTATATGGTACAAGGCTAGTCTGTGCATAATACCTTCCCTGCTGTCAGTGGGTCATTGAGAAACAGGACATCATTACCATGGAAATTCGGGGACAATCTCACAGGAGAGAGTAGTTGAGTGAGGGAAGAGATGCAAATTTAGGAAGGACTTTTATTTTTCTTGTGCATGTGGTATTTAAAATACATTGATCCCTGATTCAAAGTACTCATAGTTTTATCAGTGTCCTTATTATTCCAAGAAAAATTATGCTTTTTTTTATCATTTCCTGGCCAGCTGGGACCAAGAAATAGTTAAGAAATGTCTAAGTGGATGCTTCCAGTTGACTTCAGAAGTCTATAAATAATCAGATCCTACAGATAGTTGGAAATAATTTAGTCATTATTGATGATCCAAGGCTTACAAAATGAACAATAGGATCTATGGGCTGTAATAGCAAGGACTGACCTGACAAAAAATAACCAGCAGAAATTGATAAAAAGTAACATTCAATCTTAGATGACACTATATGCCATCTGATTCAACTTAAGACTCCATTTGTGAGTCAGAATTTATCCTGTAGAAGGTAAATTGGTCGAGGGGCATCAGAAGGAAAGGCAGAGATAAACAAGTTGAGTTCTAGCAGTTTCTGTAAGAACTTCAGCAGAAATGGAGCTAGGTGTAGCAGGACAGGGAAAGGACTTACTTATGGTATTGGTAAGGTAGGGCAAATGTCCATTAAAGACACTTAAAAGCAGCTAAAAACACAACCAGTCTAAGTTCCAGCTCTGTCTTCCTGATGTACCGAGGACCACACACATTTTTACAGTGCCCACAAAGAAGCTGACTAATACATTGACAGTAAACAGTTTGGTACAAACATCAAATTCTAGTTCCAGGCATACTCTTTTGAACTTGTACAAACCTCTCAAAGTGTCTTAAAAATATATTTGCTTAGGTTTTTTTAAAAAATACATGTAATTTGATTTGTTCTCTGGAATATGAACCTTTTTTAACCAAGGATTTCAGACTCACCCAGGAGATCTGGCTTTCAGTTAGGTTTGAAAGGGACTAGTCAGGCTTGGTAGAGAAAAGATGAGGAAGAATTTGGTCATCCTCTCTGATTACTGTGTGGATTGGTCCTGCTATGCTGGAGACAAAATGCATGTTCACTTTGTGGCTTTGACACAGGTCTTGGTCGCAAAGTACCTTGTGAATCCAGGTCAGCAATTGAGCCCTGGCACTGAAACAAGTCCAGCACCATGCAGTAGCTTCGGGGTGTAGCCAGGAACAGTGACAGAACAATGCACAAAATACTTTTCTTATTCTTTGATGACATTACAGTTAGAGGATATGGTGGGAGAAAGGTATCAAAGGCGTTCTGGAACATCCTTGGCCCACTCAACCACACAGCTGAAGAAGATTTTCGAGTCCCACTGCTGAAGAGACTGATATGATCAGAGTCATGTTTGCCTGCTTTTGAATCCAAAGGCAGAATTAGAGTGTTTGTATTGCAGTTCAGAAAAGTTCTCATCATGAGTCTGTAGCAAGGCTCAGTTTTGTGCCTCTGGACCCACGCAAACATAGCCTTATTAGCACAGCAAAATCACGAATTCATTTTAAGCATTTAGATTCTTTCTTGGCATCTTTGCAGTCTTGAAGTCAGAAGGGAACTGAAGACCTCTCCCCTTGAAAGACACCGGGCTGATTTGCAACTTCCATACCATATTGCCATCTCCTCTGCCAAAGAAGGTGAAATACAAGGCCAAGTAATGCTTCAGCATAGGGCTGCTTGGTAAGATCTTACAATAGGGAATGGTCAGATGTCTCATTTCATGGGAGGCATGAAGTGTTGCCCTATAGCACAGGGCAGCTTGCCTCTGCTCAGCTCCAGACCCTTAGACCTTTCTGCTCTTTGAAGGCAGTGACTGTAGGGGGAAAAACATAGTTCACCCCAACCAGAGTGTTCAAAGCAGCATCAGGCTGAAGAACCACAATAAGATGCTGAAAAAGACATTCATCTGTAGGTCTGAAGGAAATGAGTTTAAATCACTGCTCATTTCTGCAAGTGTATTTGAAGGAGATATATATATTTTATTATTATTTTGTAAATTTTTTTCTCCAGAGGGGCTTCCCTAAATTTTTATTTTCCTTTATATGTGTTCAGTTCTCAACAAAGCTGGTTCTTTTCCTGATACAGCCATTATTCCTCTTACACCTCAGGCTAGTGAGAATCTCATTTACTGTTTCCTTGACTCTTCCCATGCAGTAATTGGTGGTATCATAAAGGGTTATTATATTGTTTGCTCTTACCTCTTTCTTCTCAGCTACTTAAATGCATGCCCTTCGCTATGCAGTCCCCTCTTAGAGGTGAGCCTACTATCTCCACTGCCACGGTTTTCAGATTCTATAAGCTTATTCTTGACAATCTTCATATTGTGTAAACCGCAGCCTCCATGTGGATTATTCTCAGATTAACCACATTGATTGCTCTCTTCTCTCCAACCTTAAAATGCATCTCAGAGCATTTCCTGGGTATTTTTATATCATGTACAGTGTAGTCCAAACTCACCATTAACAACACCCTGCCTTTTCAGGCCATAAGAAATATCCATCCCTTGGATTCTACTTCTGTCTTACAAACCTATCCATTTGCATATTGTTTCATAGCTTTTGCACCACCAGGCATAAGAGTCAGATCAACGTCCATCAACTGTTCGCCTCTGTGAAGAAGCTTTCCCGAAAGGACCTAGTGATGAGGTGACCCCAGCTTGCAAATAGTATTGGTATCCCCAGTACATATTCCATTGGCATTTGACACAACTAGGAGTTGCAGCAGAGGTCTTGAAGCCCAAACACAAGGCGGATATAACACAGATCACCTTGCATCTCTCCCAGTCTCTATTTTTTCTGGCAGCCTGTGACACCCTTCTATAGATGAGTACTCAGTTTAGGGGCCTGCAGCTTTATGTCTGTTGGTCTGGTCTGCTTAAGAGGTTGAAGCATTTTAGCAGTGCTATGAAAACTCCTTCCTGACTTTGCTTTCGTCCCCTTTTTCTCCTTTATTTGTTAAATTTTCAAGTAATCCTTTGTAGCTGGACTTTTCCTTTTGGTGGATCTAAAGTTTCTGAAACTGTTTCACGTCTATCAAACTAGTCATGGTTTGCAAAACATGACTTGCTATTAGATAGTCAAACACATTAAACTTCCTGCACACATTTCAGTGTAGGATGATGGTGAACTGTGTCCTTCTACAATACATATGGAGGATAAATATTCAGCTGTTGTTATCTGTTCAAAAGCACTTGTGAGTTCAAAGCCCTGGGAAAAACAAACATCCCCTGTCAAGAGATGGAAAGCACATGTGAACCTATGGAGAACAGGCCATCCTACCAGCAAAGGAAGTGGAGAGCATATTTTCCATAAGGCAGCTAAATAGCATCCCTGTGCCGTAGTTGCAATGAAGTTCTATAATTGGGCCTACAGTTAATGAAATTCCTGTAGGAGACTGTCAGAAGATTTAATTTCACTGTTTACTGAATTATCAGCACGATAGTGAATCCCGTATGCCAGCTCTTTGTGCCAAAGAAGGAAAATTGCCAATCCAGAGAACAGGATTCATCCAGGGGGAAGCCTACTGCAACATGGAAGGTTCGGCTGTCATCATACCCACAGCTTGTTGGAGCAAATACATCCCTGGTGGAACACCTTTAAGTTGCATGAAATCACTGTTCTCATCTCCAAATAGAGACAATGAGTGAGGCTGGAGATAATACTCAGCCAAAATACCAAGGGATGCTCTGTGGGTTAGCAGATCAGACTGTTCAGTGGAAAAAGCCACCATGTGCATTTGAGCCCACAAGTTGTCTGCAGTGCAAGGGGAATATGGAAAATTAAAATGTAGGCAGTGGGGGAGAGACACAAAGTAACTGCTCGCATTTTATGAGAGACTGATAAAGCAGCATCCTTCTGGAACGTGATAATGACAGGACTGGGGCTCATGATAGAAGCAAATTTAATCTAATCACGTGTTGTATTTTTATTTTAACACGTCCGTCCGCTCTGATACCTCCGTAAAACACATGTACATAAAGAAACTGTGCAACCACGATCCCCATTTGCCGTGCACTCACATATTATCTACACCTCTGCAAAGTGAGCCCAAAAATGCCAGTGTGTCAGGATGGCAGTTTTCCACCTAATTTGTAAAGGCAGCTGATGAAAGGACCAAAAGTTATGCAGGTTACCTTTAAGCTCAAAACTAAGATACCTTGGACTATTGGGTTTTATTCACCAGCTTGCTTTATCTCCTGTTTCAAATGTGCAGGTGTCTTCTTTATTCATATTATATTGAGTAACTCCATGGAAAGCTGAACTATTTGTAGAGGGGAAGTCAAAATTTTCTTTAGGAAGGAACACGTAGCTAGCCATATAAAGTAAAATTCCATGAAGAATTACATGCTTAAATTTCATCTGAATTTTTACCCCACAGGTTTGGAAACTGAAAGATAGTTCTCTTTTATTCCTTCATCCCC
>JAWWEU010000091.1:7009687-7027593 GCA_035583155.1 Acropternis orthonyx
CCAGTGTTAATTTTTTCCATGTTTTTATTTATTTCCCTTGAACGCTTACTGCTTTCTACCTCCTTGTGAGCTCTGTGTTTGCTCCTTATGGGTTTCAGTGGCTGTTCAGCTCTGTCCTCCTTGACTCTGACTGCTCAGAGTGACCTTTCTGATAAGTCTTCTTCCCTCCCTGAGGCTGAGGTTTGTGGGTAAGGCAAACTCACACTTTCCTTGGACAATCTGACTTCATTATTTTCATTGTCAGGGGAGTGTGAGGTTCTTTTGCTCCTTGGTGCACAGCCTTCAGGATGAGTGATACATGGGTTTCTCCTATCTCATGACAGATGATCTTGACAACGCTCCTCTTTCCTATTGCTTATCTCTCTAGATAAAGCAGAAGAACACAAACACATGCACACACAGTCCTTCTGTGCGTATGGGCCCATATCAGCTGCACTGCAAGGTCTTGTGGGACTCTTACCCCTTTCTTGCAGCTGAGGTAGGAATGTGTCTACCAAGGTTCCCAAAATCATCTGCTGAATTTGGATGCCCTCTCCATGCAACTTTTTAAGTGTCCTGATTTGAAGAAGCTGAAGGACAATTCAGTCACTAATCACTGGCCTCTTTTGGAAACCTAATATAGGGCATAGGTACTGCTTCCAGAGAATGCTCCACTAATAGTTTCTGTCATTTCATTCTTGGTTTGTTTTACTCACAGCTCACTTTCTTTTTTTTTTCTTTTTCTTTAGAAATGCAAAAAATTCCATGTTCCACCTGCCCTTGGATTCGGGCTGGTGTTTTTCATGGAGCACAGAGCAGTTGCTTGGCTGCAGAAAACAAGCATTTGTGCATCAATATCTGTGAACTCAGGTATCACCAGGGTCTTCTTTTTTTAAAGCAAGGAAGAAAGTCCTGATATAGATTTTTGCCATTGCACTTTGAGTCTACTTCTACTTTGCTTAACCCTGGTATACAAGCACCTCTGAATAAAGCCCTCTTTATCAGTGCTAGAGAGAAAGCTTAGCTTACTGTTGGCCAGCTCTGACCTCCCACACCTGGAGCTCATCTACCTAGCATATCTCCTCGCCCTTGTGCTGGCATCCATTGGCATTTGCAATTTTTTTCTGTGTTTTACTTGTTCTTTTCAACAACATTCATCTTTGTCACAACAGACTGCTATATTCTGAGTATAGATTTATCTGTGCAGATCCCATTCCAAATAACTATCTAAATAAAACGTAATATTTCTTCTCTACAGCCATGTCGTTTGTTTTTCGCCTGGAAGCCTGAACATTTATCGATGAATCCATATTTGTACTACAGCAGTCTCTCTAATAATTTTTTTAGTCATGTTCTGTGTGGTTTGTAATAGCGCATGAAAGTGGAAAGGGAAGTTATGCAAATATCAATAATAATTACATTCTCTGTATGCAGATTTCCTCAATATTTCTTGAAATTCATCCTCTAAATTACTTTTGCACAATTTAGGCAAATGTAAACATGCATTTTAATAATTGTGGGACCATTTACAGTGCAATCTCTACTCAGTTAATCCTCTCAATTAAGGAAGTACTGTAAATAAAGATAATGTATATACCTAGAAATATGGTTGCCTTAATATTTACATGCTTTACAAGTAAATGGGTTGCTCTTCTAATTCAAAGTGACAGTTTCATTGTTAGGGTGGATTTAACTATTTTAATAAAGTGCAAAATTGCTGTCATTGATTTAAAGGAAGTTTCCAGGACTCTAGCCTAACACTCTAGAATATGCAGAGCTCTTCAGTCATTGGCATTTGCCTACTATCACCATATGTTTTATATACTAATAATACTAATGCAGTCCTAGATTTCCACCATTAAAAGCAGTATCTTAGCACAGACTTCATACTCAAGAGAGTAATGTGTTATGAATACTGGTTCCTCCCTTCATTATTGGGTTTACAAAGGCTTCTGATAGTCTTTGTGCCACCAAATGTGACCAGTGTGTCTTTCACTGCTTTGAAGTCAACAACACAGCCAACAAGGGCTGTTTGAAATCCTGTCAGTGTTCTGGAGTTAAAATTCTGTCTGTCCGTGGAACCACCTCTCCCAGTCCCTCAGCCTTTGGTACCCCCGCTGGCCCATCAACACACCAGGGCATTTTTCTGCCCTCCCTTCCCTGGTGTTACAAAGGGCCACAGCTCTCAGAGAACATCTGAGGCGTATCATGCTCCTTCCAGCCATCTGAGGGTACTTCTGGGGCTCCCTTATTCCAAGATGTTGGGGCTTGGTAGCTTTAAACTTTTTCACAGCTGCTGCAAGAATCTTCTGCTCTGCATGTGACATCCTTGGAAGCAAATGAAACAACAGGCTGAAGACAAGCCTTGTAAGAGCTGTTGACACATCGTCTGTTTCACTAAGGTTCAAACAGTCCACAGCAGGATGCAACAACAAAACTCACACCGCCAAACCAAGATGCTCTCATATATGAGTTGATCCATAAACCAGGAGAAGAAAAGATGGATCTCACCCACTTTGGCCTCAACCCTAAGCAGTCTTACTGGGGATTTATCTATAAATCACCCACAAAGTCATCCCCAGAAAGGGTCAATACTTATTGTAAAACAGCACTTGCAGGCAGCTGTAAATTTAAATGTGCAGAAAGAGACTGGCTAGTACTTCCCCCAAAAAAAGAGCTGACAGCTGTCTGTACCCCACTGAGCTACAGGGACCCTTTCAAAAGCAGTTGCTCACTCAGAAACAAGAAGCTGCCTGTAGCTAACATTCAATAAATCACCACTTTCAACTTTGGTTGCACATTCTCAGATGTGTAATCAGAACACAGATTCATAGATTTTGAGGCCAGAAGTGACTGCTCTGATCATCCAGTCCAACTTCCTGCACAACACAGGTCAGGGAACGTCACCCAGCGACTCCTGCCATGGAGGGAATTATTGTGGCCCTCTATTTCAGATGCTGCTGCTGCAGTTGCTGTCGACCAGTGAAACATGCTTATCCCAAACAGAGCAGTGCACATCACCTTATTCTGGAAACCTTCCAAGACGCAAGCCAGGCTCAGATTATATTTGTTTATAAGGAGAAGAAAGAAAGGAAATGATCCCCCCAGAGAAAATCCAGTATTGCCCACCACCGTGTGGGAAATAGAGTGCTGTTGATGAGGCTGAGAATAACAAGTAGCACATGTCATATCCCTGGTAGTTCCAGCACTTGGGGTAGCAAGGTACTTCACTGAAACCAGAGCAAACCAGAGGAAAATAAAACTTCTGTTACAGAAAATAGGGATACACACTGTAAATACTCCCAAGGGACAACAGATTTTGTACATCCCATTTCATAGAGAGAGAGGAAAGGTTTGTTGGAAGTGGCAATATCTTTTATTAGACCACCTGATAGATTTGGGGGATAAAAAGGGCAAGATATCAGACATGCAAGCCCTTCTTCACATCTGAAATATAATTTTATTGATACTGGCCTTAGGATATCTCAAAGGGCCATGGAGTTTTTTTGCCTCATTTCTTCCAGAAGAAAACTTGTGTGCTGTCTGTCTGTCAGCCCCACCTAATTGCTTTTGAATCAGTCAATCGATTTCAATCACATTGTCAGGGGGAGGGGTAAAGGTTTTGCAGATATTACATTCTCTCACGTTTAAAGAAAAGAGGTCACAAGGCAAAAGACAGACCCAGATGTGTGCCCCTACAAGGAAAAATTGCAGGTTGATCATAAGACAATCCACACAGATGAGAAAAATAGGAAAACAGTTTTCATCAGTTTTATAGAGTGTGGTAGTATTTGTTTTAAAAATCAAATGGTCTCAAAAAATAATTCAGTTGTTAAAACCAGCCTGTCTTAATCACCTCTCCCGGTTCACCATCCAAATGGGCAAAGTTTGCTGTTTTCCATACAGTAATTGCCAGCACTTTTTTCTTAATCTGTATTGCAATGACGATTGCTCATGGCTGTGGTTACTGAGAGCCCCAGACAAATTCCCTTCTCCAAACATCTCGCTGCTGACGGGTGAGCTTTGCACTGGAGCACAGATAGGAGCTATGAATCAACATCTGTGCTGTTGCATAAGATGTGGCAATGGCAATCTCTATCTCATGAGACCCTTGCTGTTTACTGAGGAATGGGTTGAGATCTAGGTCTGGAGTTCCCTTGGGTAACAATCTGCAACTGGGGAAGATCCTCAGGCTGTGATTTGCTCTGAAAACCCTTTTTTTTTCACTCTGTCAGCCAAACCTTGACGAGAAGAGAAAAACAGCACAAAAGGTGTTGAAGAGACAGAAGGTGTCAGAAAACAGTGATCTGACAGCTCTTGCCTTGTGGGCAACTGTGCTGACACAGGGCTTTCTTCTCTTATCAAGGTGTTTTGTAGTTTTGTCTCATTCTGTGTGTCCAGTACCCTTCCCTACTCAGCTCCCCCAAAGGCTGATTAAAATGCAGTCTCGTTCAGCTTCTCCTGTGCCTCCTTTTCCAACTTCCATCCTTCTCTCCACATGCAGAGCTTTGGGATTTCTTACAGCTCTTTAACAATTTTTGCTGCAGGTCTGCCCCCAAATTTGGAGTCGTTCCCAGTGAAAACAATGACCTCACACTCATAGCTAGAAACTGAGAGTCACAAGAGCTCGTTTCCACTCCCAGAAGAGCATGGGTCTTGTACAGGAGCTCAGGGTGATCCCACAAGTACTGGGGCAGCACAAGAGCAAGGGAAGCACATGGCATCATGTTTGCTGGTGGGACATGTTGTGTGGAGCTCCAGGGAGGACCATGCTGAGTGGTGAACATGGAATTTAAGGTGTCAGACCCAAAGAATAGCTTGGGTATGCTTTCAGAAGTGCTGCTGTTGCATGTTCCTCCTCCACAGTCATTGAAACTAGAGCTTCCCCCCACCTCCTCTCAGTCTGACTTCCTCTATATTTAGCTACTCTACCTACTTACTTAACAGGGAACAATAATTTCTCATTTATTAAAATTCAGGCATGTTAGACACAAAGAAACACATAGTGCAATTAGTCCTTGGAAAGGGAATGCTGTCTCCCAGGGTTCTTTTACAGAAGCATCTCACAACCCAAGACTTGCCTTCAGCAAGCTCTCCAATGGAGTTGCAAGTGCAAACTTCTGTGTTTGACCCATCAGGAGTGTGAAGAGATCATCCAGATTATCACTTTCATAAGAAGACAAATTAATACATATAACCAATACTCAAGTCTCAATACGGAGCTCTCAGACATACATATTAAAACAATTGGTTAAGTAGGAATATGGATTTTCTGTCACATGCACAATCTCAGGCAGCTTCGAAGTGTAGTAATAAAATGTTAGCAACTAAAGAACCTGCAAGACTCATCTCAGCACGCATTTTTTAAAAGAGAAACCTGTATTATAATCAAAAGAAGTGATACATTTATTTGATCTATTTTAAGAACTAAGTCAGCTCAAGGTCAATTGCTGATCAAGAACAATGGAGGAAAACTAGGTGAGATAATTTTAAAGCCATTTGAATTAAGACACAGATACAACCTGTTTGAAAGGTAATTTATAAGAAATTATCCCCATTTACATAATTCAAGTGTTTTTACCCTGGTACCTCAAAGAGGTTGATCTACATATGAATTAGAAGATATTGTTACAGGTGATTTCTCCCCAAAACTCACCAAATCAGAACTCACACATGGAAAACATGGGCTATGGAAAAATGATCTAGCAGATAAGAAACTTCTGTTTCCAAGGGAGTAGCTTAGTGTTTTAGGCAATGCACGGTGCAGTCTTCAAAATGGCAGTGGTTATCCCAAGCAGCAACTGAGATTCCTTTGGACTGGAATTGGGCAGCCCAACACATTCTGGACTAGCTGAGCTCCTCTGGTTAATAACCAAATGCCACCTGCAGAACCTCAGTAAGCACCCTTTTGTCCTCCTTTAACAAGCACACTCTCTCACGTATAGAATAGCAAGTTTCGCTGAAGACAGCCACAGCTGTCTTCCCTTTCCCTGCAAATGAAAGGGTCTGCACTCCTGCTACAAAATGGTTATCAAATGCAGTGTCAAAGCAAGTGTTTCCCCTCCATTGTAAGAGGCAAGCTGAATACTTTCAGCACAGCTTTCAGTGTCTTCAGACCCAACTGCAGCTGCACACACTCCAAACATTCTGCTGGCGGCTTCCTGTTTGCATTCCTAGGCTGGGGAGAAGGAGGACATTTCTTTCCAAGTCTGCTGCCTGCTCCTGGTTTTCCAGCTCTCTCTCTCTTTCTGCCTCTCTCTTTGTTCTTCCTTTAGGAAATCTTTGAGATTCATGAGCATAACAAGAATCCCTTCCCTCTGAACTGTGCTCTTAAATTGGCTGGTTGTTTCAGAAAGGGGCGGGGGGGGGCGGGGAAGGGGGGTGATTTGGTGGTGGGTGTAGGGGGAGGGGAACCCCAACAAAAAACCCAGCCACTCTGGCAGTGACAGTCTTCATTTACACCAGCAGCATTCTGGTGCTAGAGTGAACCCTCTGTGCGTGTGTGTCTTGCACTGACACCAGCAAGCCCCGTCCCATCCAAGGGTGCAGATGCCAGCGTGCCATTGCCTCCTGCCAGTGCCAGCGAGGCAGGTTTTGCATTCACCACCGCAGAGCTCACTCTTTCTGGGGCCTTATACCCTCACCCGCCTGTCGTTCAGCAGAACACACTCTGCCCTCCAGGAGGGCTCACTGGGAGTCAGACATGCACATCTGAGGTCCAAATTAATGTCTGAATCAGTGCATGTGAATCAAGGATGCGGTATTGGGACTGACAGGCCCTGACCATCATTTCAACTCTCACTGCAGCTATGAATACTGATGCTTCTTCCTTGTGGTAATTTTCCTTGCCCATTTCTGCAACCACGAGGGAGCACCTCCTTTTCTCCCATCTCATGTTCTTTCTTATTCAGGGAGTCCTTTCTTTGCTGCATCTCCACTAGCATTATCCTTCAATGTTTAAACCTTGTATCTGCTTTAAAATGAGAAAATAACTTCAATCATTTTCTGAAAATCTCAGGTTTCAGGTTTGCCAATGATGCTGGAGGCAAATCTCCACCAGTGGGTTAATGTTTCTTTTATAAAGTGAAGACACCTGATTTCTGTCAGTCCTTGGCTTAAAAATGCACCATCAGCCACGGCTTCTTAAACAACCATATCAAATAGACAGAGAAAAGCAACCAAAACGGTAATCAGATTCCACTGAAGGGACACCAGCACAACACCTGCTGTCCCTGTCCTGCTTTCAGGAAAAGGACTTCTGCTGTGCAAAGAACTCTCTGGAGTATGTGGGGCAGATAGAATTACATCAACTAGAGGATTTTGTTTCAGCTGATGCTTGGGAAAAGGGTTGACCCAGAGAAGCTCTTTCAGGAGATATGGAGGCTGGGGGTGAAGGCTGACTTCTGTGACTGGCACTTATTTCAGTGTGTATTGCAGAATTACGCTTCAACAACAGAAGTGGTAGTATCTGACTACAACATAAATGGATGCACAAGTTCTCAGAGGTGGTCCTGCATGTGAGGGACTGTGGAGCACAAGTGTACAGGCTCTGGCAGCTCCAAATGCTCTTTGTTGCTGCTCTGTAACAGAGGTTGTTGTGTCCTCTGCACCTTGGGAAAATGAGGGGAAAATAACATATTTGTGCAACTGCTGGCAGGCTTTGCCAAAGCAGCTGCCATAGGCTCCGTGTCAAAGCACCAGGGGAGCGCCTAATCCCCTTAGAAATTCAAAGGCATGTGAAACATTCTGTCATTACACTGTCTCTCTTCTACTCATCTCCCGCTCTTTGACTCTTCTGCATCCAGTTCCAGCTTCAGACAAGGGAAGCGCAGTTCAGTGGCAGCGTGATAAAATCACATTGTCCCCAAAAAGAGAAAAGAAAGGCTACTGTCAACAACTGGCTTTAATTGGATGGATGGGTCAAAGAGACAGTCTTTTCCCACTGCAGAAGGCTGGGACATGGGGCAGAGGAACAAGGGAAGTCGGCAGTCCCTACCCCTACCATGAACAAGCTGTGCTGTGCAAGTGCATGTGCCATGTGTTACAAAGGAGGTCAGCTGGGAGAATTGCAGCAAGATCTTCTGACTTTGAAAGTTGTGGCCAGAACTCCAGGATCTTGATATAGCTATCCAGCCACCACTGGATTCATCAGACACATTCATCAGTGGTTTATGATAACAAATGCTTCAGTCTGCAGTTTTTTGAGATTTCAGTGAATTAGAAATAATAGAATCCAAGTAAACAACCACAACAGTTTTTACACATGGGCAAAAAAAATCTTCCCATGACGCCAGACTGACGCAGCATCAGAATTTTCTCCTTTTTTTTTTTTTTTTTTTTTTTTTTTTGGCAAGTCAAACCATTGGCAAGACAAACAATTTCCTTTAGTGAAAACTTTGACTTCTATTGAGGGGTGTCCTCCTAATCCAGAAGCTGTGTTAAACCCCATTTTTTCATCATCAGTATTGCACGTGGACATTTTTTGATACGCAAGAAGAAAGCTAAACTCAATTCAGTGAGTTGGGAGTAAGGTGCACACAGATCTGCTTCTGCAATCATGGTTCAGAGACAGCAATCTGATTTCCTGATGCTTTTGCATTTTGGAGGCAGTGAAGTGAGGCCCTCTGACAAAAATATCACCCAGTGTGTTTTTATTACCACAAAATCCATGCCTTTGCCACTTGTCCACATACCACTCTTTAATGCAAACCTCATGTCATCCTGCTCCTTTCAGGTCCTGATTAACTCTAAAATGCCCAGATTTATAGAGCCAGTGGAGAAACAGATCTGTTCTAGTCAAGAATGTAGAAAGGGAGGGGAGAGGGGGGAGAGAAAGAGAGAGGAAGAAAGACTTCAAATTGCTTACTGCTTGGAACTGATAAAATTAAAAGCAAAAATATGGAAAGAATTGTGCTTCATTTGATGTGTTCTGTGCGTACAGATGAAACATCACTTGATATTATAAAATACGTCATATGAAAAGATATGAAGAACAGAATCAGTCTGACAGTCCTCTATTGTTCTGGGCAGCCAATGGTGTGAGTAGCAAGTTTTTAAAAAAGGTTTTTCTACTGTCTGGAGGATGGACAACCGAGGTTTCTGCTGCCCCTTGTGTTTACTGAGTGAACACTGACAAATGCAGTTGACTTGTACTAACTTTAAATCACTGCTTGAGCATGTAACCTCCTAGGAAACAGTTTGGGGCTTTTTTTTAAAAAAAAAACAAAAACAAAACAACACCAAGACCAAAACCAAAAACACAGTAATCAGACAAGTCCTATTTCAACTTATTCCAAAGCCTTACAAGACAAAGCCCCTTCTTAAACAGAAGATCATGAGACTGAGAATTGAGAAAGTTTATTTCATAGAACTCAAATTAATCACATTTTTACCTTGTTTACAGGAGTGAATTTAGCAGAGAAAATTTTTCCTGAAAAAATTTGTTCAGACCAATCTATTATAAAATGTTTGGCATGATAAAAACCTGGAAGTTTGCCATTAAGTTGCAATAAGTTTAACAAGTAATGCTGATAGGATTTGAACATTAACTCACCAATGGAGAATGCCAGTGCATTTGTAGGATCATCAGTGTAATGGATTCTGGCATTCCCCTCTTACCATCTTTACAAATGTCACTTTCATTCTATTGTAAACTAACCTCAGCTTCTTCCAAAGCTCCAAAATAAGACTGCTTTGCAAACAACCATCCCCATCTACCTTGTTACTGAGTATATTACAGCAGGAGAGATGTACAAATAATATACATACAAATCATTAATGACATATATTGGAAATTCTCTAATGAATTCACAGGCTAGGTGAAGTATTACCTTAGTCTTTATTTTCTGCCAGTGAGAAAAAGCAACAGAAGGCACAAAGTATCCCAAGTAAAAGGCAGCAGAGATCTTCAGTTATTGATCTAGTTAGCACAATGTGTTGGATCTCCTTTTGATGTAGATCAGCAAAGCATCCTTAACATGAAAGATGCAAAACCAGTGCACACCACCCATGGATTTGCCCTTAACCCTGCCCATTTAATATTGGAGGATTTTATTGCTTACCAGAGTGTAGTCTCCCGTCCCTTTATCAATTATTCATTCTGGAGAGCAACCTTCTCTATGCAGTAGCAAGAAAATCTGTAGGTTAGATCTAATTTACTCTTTTAACCGGTTTATTCCAGTATCAAGTATTTAAATTGGCCTCACTGTGCCTTCATACGTTACAGCCATATATCAAAGCAATTTGTGCAAATGCCAACTGAGCAGCCAGCTACATGTATCATGTATTCTGAGATTACACAGTTCCAAATGCCTTTGTAAAGCAAACCTTTCATGAATAAATCAGGAAATACCCTGATGCATGCTTTATGTAGAGCAAGGTATTCTATTTAGGTCACGGGAAGGTTCTGCCAGGTTTGCTAAAATGAACAAATCCCCAGTGTGTACTCTCACTCCAACACATTTCATAACACAAGCAAACATCTCCCACTCAGTCATGCTGTACATTTGTGACTGCTGATGACCCTGCACTTGCTAAGGATTGGCTTGATCACTTGAAACCCAAATCACTTGCAAGTCAGGAGGCAAACTACTCTGGTGGCTATGGCTGTTCCATCCCATGCAAGAACTGACATCTGTAAAAAGAACATTTCCAAATTAAAGCTGTGCCTCTTTCCTGCAGGAAGGAACCTAGAACATGCACTTCTCCCAGAGGTCTTAAACAGTAGTAGGCAGCACACAGGTCAGACAGCATAACACGTGATGCAGACTTCTCAGTGCAGTTTGTGGTTCTTGTCCAAGGACATGACAGATAGATGAGAATCAGCACGTTGAGTGATGAATACCTAAACAGCAAAACCAAGCTATGCAGTCATCCATTTCCTCCGCCTCGAATTCAAGATGCTCTTGTTGGTCTGATCACTTTTCCTGCAGCCAAAATGTCTATGATAAAGTTCCAAGCATAAGGATTTCCAAATTTCCAGACAGGCTGAAATGATAAGTTATCTAGAGCAGAGGAACAAGAAACTAAATGCAGAGCCTGCTTTCCATTTGAAAGGTCTGGCAGTAGACAGGGAAAACAGTTTAAAAAAGAAATTCAGAAAGAAAAGAAAGAAGTAAAATGCTAGCAAAGTTAAGGGGAAATAAATCACATCCTACCAAAAATACCAAACACAAGAAGTTTTGTTTTTTCAAAGACATGGTTTGAGAGTAAGAAAACAGACCTTCATGCCAATAGATTGAAGGTTTTCCACAGAACATTTCCATCAGTGCTTGCTGAAACATTTGCAACCACCAACAAAATTTGCTCAGATGAGGACAAAGACTGGACTTCTGCATGATGCTGCTCCCACTCTCCCTCCTACTTCAGCTACTGCCCAGTTGGCTCATGAAAGCACCCAGGAACATCTCAGCATGCCACATCCCTCTTTTGGGCATCCTTTGTGGCGGTCTGCTCTCCCCTCTTTCCCTTCCCCTTCCTTCCCTTTCCTTGCTACCATATTCCTGTTGTGATTGCACAACACTCTGGCAGTCCACCCAACCACTCCCACCCTTCCACACTGTGGTGGAGCAGACACCAACAGGGTGGGACTGCGGTGACCTTCAGCAAAGTGAGATGCTTTTCTGTGCCTCAGTTTACTCCCTGTGAAAAACAAAACAAAACAAAAACACAAAACTCCAGGTCATTTTCACTGCTTCTGTAAAGAACATCAAAAACCTTCTGATGAAAGAGGCCACTCAGCCCCCAGCCCCCTTTGGAGAGCTTTCCCTTCTTCAAGTCCCCATCAGGGCTCTCCTCTCCACCCGGAAAGGGTTTTGCTCTTTGGCAAGCAGCTGTCTTACTGCAGTCAGTTGACCTTATTATATTAGAGTCCAGCCCTGAAAGAAGGTACTGGAGTAACACAGGCTGCTTTGTGTAAGTCCAGTACTCTGCTTTCAGCATTATTTGCCAAAGCTTTCTGGTTGTTTGGAAATTTGTTGGCCTGTCTAAGTAAGAAGTATTGAAATAGATTAGTTACTAAAACAGCACAGTGGCCTGTGGAACATCTCCCTTCAACTAATGGGAAATCTTCAACCAGTGACACTTAAAGCAGAGTGTAAATAAGTCCAGGACACTTCCTTAACTATTCCAGGCTCTTTTTGTATCACAGTGGAAAACAGCAACAGAAACCTGCTCCCTGTACCACCGATGTCTATTTCATGCCTTTCATACTTTTTGTTGATGTAAATTCAGCCTGTACCAAGTCTGAAGACATCACTGAGACTGAAGAAAAAAATAAAAGCAAGTGAGAGCAGAAACAGGGTGAAGAAAAAATAAACGCCAGGGATATTAAGAAAGGGGTGAAAATATGAAATTTGAGGCTGTTAAAAATAAACCAGTACAAAAAGTTTAATGAAATAGATACAATTAGAGGAACAGTACCAAACTAGCCATAGCTATGACTTTAAAATCAGTTTACTTTTGTCTTTTTTTTTCCCTCAGAACCACTGGAGGGTTTCTGTCCCACTCCAAGACACAGCTTTGCTCCATGCAAGCAATGCAAGACAGGCAAATCATGGGGGGAGGAAAAAAATCTTGCAGAATCCTTGTTTTTCTTTTAAATTAACATGTTTTAAAGTCTTTTTCTTTGCCTTTCCATGTCTCCAGAGCATACTGGGGGAATGTTTCCCAGCCTCACTCTTACAGTAGGCGCTAAAATCTTGCCTGTTTCAGAACACAAGCCAAGATGCTCGGGTTTCCAGGAAGTGGATCTTGACAAGAAACACCAAATATCAGGAGACTCATGATAAAATCACTAGTGCCAACAATGCTGCACGTTAAGATTTTTTAAAATTAATATTACCTCAGGGATTAGCAAACGGTCCCAAACTATGCACATTGCGACTGAAGAACACTCTTAGCACATTAATCTTCTCACTAATGATTAGCAATCTGTATTCTAATGGAGCCTGTAGGACACGGACAACATTGATGTCCTGTTGTTCCAGGGCAGCGTGGGCACACAGTGGGGACATCCAGCGGGATCACGGATAAACAAGGCAGACTGGGAGTCAGAAGGGAAACCAAGGCACACACAGCTGAACTGCTTGCCAGAGCTCACACAGCTCACACAGTATTCCAGTCTCACGGAGACCAAAAATAAATATATACAGCTCTTCAGGCTCGCTGAAGATTTTTAATTACTGTAAAACTAAACCAAGATAAAAAGAAATATAGGCTGAGTGTGTGTATTCTTCACAGATAAGTTGAACACCAGCTGAGATGAGGAACAGAATTCCCTAGGGAGTAATTTCTTGTTAATTGTACAACTTCAGGCACTTTCTTGGAAGTCCTTATAAATTGCCAGAGCTTCTTCTGAAGCATCAAGTGCTGCTCACTTGTGGAGGGTACAACAGCGAGGGTATTGTCTATCTACTGGCACTCCACAAAGATGTCAAAATGCCAGTGGGAAGCTCTGTGGTGCTGCTTCAAGATCTGTCTCCTGCAGGAAGATGTGAGTTGTGCTGGGGTAACAGGCAAAGTAGCCGTGTTTCAGAACTTACTCCTACTTCCCAAGATGTAATCCCACTTTTGTAGTCCTGCCTGTGACCTGCGTGAGAGTGGGTGAAGCCCATACAAATGATGTTAATTGATATTAGTTGACTAACATACCAGCACACGATGCCACATACATTTTAAAAAAATATGTATGCAAATGTTTAAATAGCACATGTTCTGATATCCACAAAGAGCTACACCTTTTTAGCAGGGCTGGTGACACAGTCCCTTTTCCTCAGAAAGAGGATAAATTTCAGTGTATTTGAAAACACCGTTCTGCATTTCTTAATTTATACTCACTCATGCTAAAATTTTGGAAAATTATATGGGATCAATCATATAAACATAATTCTGAGACATTTTTAAGGAGTTGCTGGGAATTGCATCTTTCAATTTGTTCAAATCTTTGCAAAGATTCTTCTGCCTACAGCTTACCTGGCTGCTTATTTGCAGTGTGCATCCCTAGTTGTGCAATTCCAGTTCGACAGTGGAAATGAAAACCTCTCCTTGTTCCTAAGCACTCATCTTGAACAACTCTACCAGAAAAGTCATGCTCCCTGGCCTGGCTGGACAGAAGTAAGTGAAGCGTAGCCCAGCTGGGAGTCACTCTTTGTTGACATAGGAACATTCAGCCACTAGTCCAGTCTGATTCTTGAAAGACATAAATCTACCCCCAGCTGCCCTGAAGTCAACACTGCACCAGTTAAGGCTGGTTGAGACCTTTGTCTATTTTCCTCCAGTGACCTGTCCTTGATGTGCACTGTCCTGATATGGCCCAAGCTGCTGTGCAAGTTGGGTGAGCCAGAGGACTGTCCTCTGCTTCATCTTGCATATGGAAGCAGACAGTATGTGTGTTCTTGTCCCACAGTAAGGCCAAAGCAAACATCAGTGAAAACTGGACAAGAAACTGCTGGCTTGCATGGTCAGATTTTTAGGAGATGTAAAAGATCTCCACCAGCTTCTGTGGGGTTATTCTGATCTACATCAGCTGAGGGCATGAGCCATAGAATCCCTCCTGCTAGGTATATCTCATTTTATTACTACCAGCCCAAATTCAGATTAAATTCTGGATCACCAGAGACTTTGTAGTCCAAACTCATACCACGACAATTGAAATAAGAGTTTGTCCCCTGGTCTTTCTGAAGGAATTTTTGAGTCCCATGCAAATGATAAACTGTCTTGCCCCTGGGTGGTTTGCCTTCCAAGGCCAGGGGCAAAATGTTTGGAACAGACACCGTCTGCAGAGTGAAGAGGGACAGAGACATGTAAAACTACCCACTTCAGGGTACAAAGCCACTTGTCCTGAAATACATAACTATTCTCCTTTAATATACGCACAAGCTACTTATTTTTACAACACTGATGGGTGCCCAATAGATGTAAAAGTTATGGCTTTGCCTTGTATGTTTGTCTTGTGACTGCTGAAGTGAGGCACAGAGTCTGGAACTGCTGTCCTACCTGCTCTGTCCTATCAGGGGTGTTGGGTGGCACCTTATTTATGGATAGGATATTTAACAATTGCAAATGTTAATGTTAGATAAACACAAGGGTTCTATAGGAATGGCAAACAAGGAGCTTTGAGAGTTGTCTGAAATAGAGGCCTCCTGTGAAGCACCTTGTCTGTCCAAACTTCCTTCACGTTGATGTTGAGCATCAACCCTGCATGGACAAGAGAGAGGTCCTGAGTGCCACAGAGAACAAACACGCTTTCCTCCCCCATGGGCTGGTTTTCTGGTGAGCTGAGGCTGGGTTTCTCAAGGGAAAATGCAGTAGCTGGACACAGGCATTTTCAACAGCAAGGGCTGTACTGAGCTTCGTGGGAGGCAGGTGGGCTCTGACTCTGCCTGCCCCAGGGTGCATGTGAATAAATGCCCACATGTACTCCTGTCCCTTTCATCTGAAACAAAACCACTGGCTCCAGCAGACACTGATCAGGCTCTGAATGAGCCAGACGACAGCCTTCCTGCTTTCATTCCTTTCTGTCATCCTTCCTGTGCCAGGGGCAGCAGGAGTGAGGAGCAGAGCTCCGAACATCCCTGCAGGTCTCCTGCTGCGCCTTTCTGCTTTAAAACAGGAGATCTAGATGATTTGGGCAGATTGTTTCACCTCAGGTAGGAGAGCAGCAGAAGGGCTTTCAATGAAAAAAGAGAAACTTTGGCTTGTTCTAACCGGTTCCTCAAATTTTATTTTTCCTTCGGCTGACAGTACCTGCAGTGGAAAGTGTCAAGTACCCCTAACAAGCGATTAAGATGGGCAATCCTGGACTTCACAAACAGGCTGCCTAACAAGTCTTTCCCATCAACACAGACTACAGAATCAGCATTCAAATGACCAGGGAAGCTGACTCTATTGACATCTGGCTCCTGTTTCAGCACTTTAATTATCCTCTTGGGTTCTCCCATCTTCATCTGCTTCCACACAGATGCCATCTCATCATTTATCTGCTCCAACATTTTCTCCCCATTCTGAACAACTGAACTCTTTTCTTCTTGTATGGCATTCCTGCTTCAGCAGGTGCATTAACACTGCCAAACAAGCCTACCCTATCACTGTCTGTCTCAGCAGTGTCTTGAGAGTTCACCGAGCTGATAATGAACAACACACTATTTTGTTAACACGTGGATTTCAGGGCGCAGCTGCATCACAGTAGGCTCTATCCAAAATGATAAAGGAATCTCTAAGAAAGAATGCCCATCATCAGCAACTTCAAAAGGATAATGGGACATTGCTTACCCTGTCGGACAGAAAGCTCTTTATGGCTTTAGGACAGACAGAGGCTGTGAGAAGACTTGCAAATGCAACACTTCTCAGGAGGGTTTGGGCTCCAGCAGGGCTTAAAAGAGGATCTGACATTCACCAAGACAGAGAGCATGAAAGAAACCAGAGATTGGGCATGAAAATAACGTGAGAAATCACAAACAAGTAGGTGACGCAGGATGGAGCATTAGATGTGGGAATGAAATATAAACCAGGATCCCTAGTATCCAGTGCTGTCCGACCTGGCCTGGCTCTGCTATCTCATTAGAGCAGGGAGCTGCAGCAAGCTCCAAAAAAACATTTTAGAGTGTTGCTGCTGTGACTTTGGAAATCTAAATGGTGTCTCCTCCAAGAAACTGATAGTGGACTCATTTGGATTTTGACAGAAGAGGGATAATGGTTGGAGTCTTTTCTGGAGCTCAGGTATTCAAGTAAGTTGCTTGTGCCAACAAGCTCTCTACACCTCAGGATCAATAAGCCTAGTGAAATTCCTGGGCTTGGCAACAGCTCCATTTTAATTGCAAAACCAACAACTTTCATCAATAAATCCACCTAACAAGTAACATGTCTAGGACATCCCATCAAGGGTGCTTCTAATGATGCAGCAAGTTGTTTTCTTCACTGCACAGCTACTGAGCACACAACTTAATACTACTGTTACCTTGCATTAGCCATGTTCAAATCTCTTGGACACTGGAATATGCAGAACAATTCACAAGTGCTTAAGCAAATCTCAAGTGGTAAATTGTTTGTCTTTATCATATTCACAGGATTTACAGTGTTAGCAGCCTGCAGCAGCTTTGCAAGGAAAAATATGTTAGCCACATACTTCTTACTCTTTGCAGTCGCTAACAACTGGTGAAATGTTGACATAGGTCTCTCAGTCCCAAGATCAGAATTAAGACGAATTCAGGAAAATGCTTTGCAACAATAAAAAACAAAGAAAAAGCTTCAACCTGTAGATATCAACTTTCTGTATACCAGTATGATCAAGGGAACAGAACCCCACTAACCTGAATCACTATTGATGCTTCAGTCAGATAACTTAGCACACAGATTTCATATTCATAAAATAGCCTCTTATTTTATTGCTGTATTACTTACAGCCTGGATGTGGAATACTTAGCTAGTTATTTTTATGCCACATTTTCATGATGTGAAAGTCAAGCTTGAAAAAAAAAAAAGGTGACTAATAACAAAGTGTCAATATTAGTCTTCTTGGATTATAAGTGGGAGGACATTCAGTTAGAGTGATTTTCAGAAATTCTCTCCATCAGGAGCTATCCATCAAAGCCTCCTTAATCTTCGTCTTCTGCTTTAGATACTGCTCTTTTGGGGAGTTATTTTTAACGCAAACTAGCCCAAAGTGTGACCATAACAGATGCTCACTGCAACATTCTTGCCATTTACTGCCATTAAAGGCTGGGAAGCCCTAAACTACTATACAATTATCTTAAAGCAAGACATTAGAAGAAATCTTTCCATTTCTATGAAAAAATGTATCTGCTCCTTCCCTTCACCTGTAATGTCTTTGCTGGAGAAAGCTCATTTTAACTACCATACTTGATTTTTTTTCAGTGAGAAGCTCTGGAAAAACGAACTCTTACCCTCAGGGGAGGAGGATCAGGTTGGAG
>JAWWEU010000091.1:7052413-7080208 GCA_035583155.1 Acropternis orthonyx
GGGGTGGTGGTTGGAGGTGAGAGAAAAAATCATCTTCAGCTCAAGAAAACAAGGGCAGAACCAAAATCTCTCCAAGGCCACAATTACAGTTAAATAGAGCAAAATGAAAAACAGTGATGTCAAACTAACCCCCAGACCCTGTGTAAACCACTTGTGTAACCAGGAAGCAACCAAGAGAGGAATCCTTGTCCACCTGGATGTCCTACCAGTGCAAGAGCAAGTGAGTGAGTGTGTGACCGTGTGTGTGAGCACACAGGAGCCTGTGTTTGTGTGCTGGAGCACACCAATGAAAAACTAGAGTGACAGCTAAAAATGCCAAAGGCAGTCCGAGGAGACAAAAGGGGAGTAAAGAGAATGGAGAAGAAATAATGGAAAACTCAATCAGCAGTGGTATGGGGAGAAATGGAAGAGACTGAGACTTTTCATCTGGGCAAAACAGAAGATGAAGTAAAGAACAGAAGCAGGGAAACAGAAAATAGGTATTATTTGGGAGAACATTGCCAGACATCTTCATTTTATATTATTTGAATGGCTACCACCCTTTCAGAGATAAACCCAGCAATAATGCCTTTTTCTTAGAAAATACCTCTTTTTTCCTTCCTGATCCACAAGATTGTTTGCTTGCTATCATACCAATGTACATGCAAAGGAAGCTTCCTGAAATTGTTTCCCTGTTTCAAGTGAACACATTATAACCAGAAACAGACTGAAGAGAGGCAAAAGCCTCACTTTGGAAGAGAACATCGTCTTATGTAGTAATATCAGGAGACTTAGATTCAAATTATGTGACCTGAATCACAACTATAAGCTGCAAAGACAGTCTTTGCCTCCTGAGTCATGGACATGAAAAATTCCAGACTGGCATTCTTTAGTCCCTCCTTAGAAAGCACTCTATAATATTCCTCTTTTCAAGCTATGGCTGGATACTTCCTCCCCAACCAGAACAACAATCTGCCAGCTGAAAACAAATCACCTAAAATAGTCGAAATTAAGTAAGAAAATAAAAAGCAAAGCCATGCTTTGAGCAGAGGAACTACTTGGGAGAAAACAAACAGTATTCCAGTCATATCTCCTAGGCTAGGAGGACAACAATTTATTCAGTTTCCTGAATTCAAGCACAATGTATAAGCATGATTTCTCTCCAAATGTCTTTTGAGAGTGATTAACTTCTCTGGATTTCAACCCCCCAAAACTGAAGGAACTTCCAAAATGTGCAGCTTTGGCTCTTCCCCAGCAACCAAATCCTCCACTCTCAATTAAATCTTGCATATGAAATCCAACCATAGGCAGCAAGATGGCTAATGTTCAAAGAAGCGTAGCTGAGTTCACATCTCAGGAAGCCTAAACTTTTAATCAATTATTTCCTAAGCTTTTTTTAAAAAGCTTCCAAAGTCAGTGAATGCTTTGCACACATCAGCTCAGCTATACTGACCTGGCCCAACTGAAGGAGACCGACTTGTTTGGAACACAGAGGCACTAACAAGAGTATTAGACTTTCTGGAATCTGACTTTTCACCGTTATTTGACAGGAAAACATAGAATTCATTAGTTTGGTTTGCCATTTCTTTATCTCAAGTGAAGGAGACACTTTTATATCACTAACTGGTTCCATGTTCACAAGAAGGCAGATGTTTCTTCTAGTAAAATTGGTTATTGTTTTGGACTTGTAGCAGCATAATGAAGCAGAAATGTCTCTGATCAGTATGATATCACAGGAAAATGTTATTGTAATATCTGTTTGTCAAATTGGGAAATACTATATTGACCTGGCAGAGCAGACTATAATATTTTGTTACAGCAATGTTTTGCCTATAATTTCAGCAGAGGTGATAGCTAAGTATGAAGCAGATGAATATAAAGATGACTGATGCACATATATCTTATCTTAAACACTACCAAAAAACACAAACATTAAACTGTTTTTTGCATAATCTCCCATCTAGTAAAAGGTTTTGCAAATAGATCATAATAAAAGAAGCAGAAACACAAAAATTATGTGTTTATCGTTTATTCTTTACTTCAAAATGAAGCCCTCAACTTGCTGTTCTTATTTGAACAGTGAACAGGATTTTCTTTCACCACTAATATTGAAAATTATGCAACCTAATGAAATCAAAATATTATACAGATGACTTTTACCAACTTCTGAAATCAAACTCATGTTTGTGATATCACATGATGATGAGAAATTACAACGAAGATTTCAGTTTAGTGAAAATGTAGATGTTAATTGTGATAAACTCTTAATAAAGGACCCATGTGATAGATATGCTATGGTAAACTTCCTAAATATTTTGCCTGATACCTTCAAGAAAGGCTACCCCTGCTAGAAAGACGGGCTGGGATAATCCAGGAGGGTGTTCAGGTATCTGAACAGTGATCCAGTTTTTCTCAAGAAGACCCAGAGAATGTTGAAATGCCAGTTATTTCTGAACAACATCAATGTGGAAAGAAGTCACCCTGGGCAATAAAGCTGGTGTTCAACTCTGCTTAATTTTCTTTTCATTTTTATGTCATGATTCTCACTCTCAGTTGCTCAAAGAATACGATAGTTTTTAGGAATCTACCAGAGTATGTGAAAGGGTTAAAAAGGCTGTTTGGGAGCAGCAGGGTGATGCACAACCACATCTGTTGAAAGCAGATGAGTCCCATTACCACCCATCAGTGCAAACTCCTGCTTCTGTACTGTGGGTGAAAGTGCTCTAGTTTGGTGGGTGAACATTTAGAAGGGGTGCAGGGGAGGCGGATATAAGTAGCCAGGATGAGTGTTCCACCTGATATGAGCAGTTAGGAGAAGGAACGACAGCGAAAGGAGGAAATATATGCATCTTCCACAGCACTCCGTCGCTTGTTATGGAAACCTTGTTAGCAGATGAAAGTGACAGGTGAGGTTTAGCACTGTGAAAAACCAGCACAAACATGGTATGATGACTGCCAAGCAGAGGAATGGAGCAATCTGTGAACAGGCTTGGAATCCACAAATAAAACAGGTACTGTTTTGTTCCTAAAATCCAAAGACAAGCAGAAACATACCAGATCAGGAGGAAGGAAAAAGGAGAAAGGAAAAAGAGATATACATTTAATTAATGGGTACTCATAGGAAAGAAGAAAAAAAAAAAAAGAGAAAGAAGAAGCATAACATGTCACCATCCACTGTTTACATCACTTACATTCATAGTAAATGACCTTTCCCATGAATAAAACGCCTTTGAGACTGGCCATGACTAATTTTTAATGTTGTTGTGATTTTAACCTCAGCAGTACAGGGAAAATGGTCACAGCAGACACCAGTTCCAAGGGAGGAGAAACAGCTTTGCTTCACCACTCTGACACTCTCATTTTTAAAACAGCCTTCAAATTATCTCAGATACCAAATTAATTTGGGGGAATCCCAGCAACCCATGAGAGAAAGGAGTATTTCCGTAAAAACAACTAGTGTAAGACCTGTGCATATCTGCTGTTATTGTTGTACAGGAGACCTAGATTCGTCCAAAAAGATCCCTTGCAGTGACATAATCCAAATCAGAGTCATGTGTTTGTCTGACACGGAGTGAGAAGAAAGCATGGTGTGCAAGACCAAAATTTAGTCCTTTACTTTTGCACCTCTCAATTCTTAATCCTTTTCCAAACTTGAAAATTAATTTGCATAATTTTCTGCTCCGGTGACTTTCAAGGATTAATTGTAGTTCTGAAAGGAACAGGAGCATTTTTGACATAAATGGGAAGAAGGAAGGCAGTTGAAGAGCCTGTACATTTCTGATCTCCTCCTATGACATAAGTAGAAGCAGTATCCAGTGTGATACACTGAGATGGCCAAAATCCTTACTGTCTGCAAATCTTCACATTTCAGGTCATTCGTGTTCAGTCATTTGACTTTGTTGCCTATCAGGTTCATTGGTCACCCTCTTGCTTCCACTCTGAGGGGAAACAGTATTTTTACACATTTGATTTTAATTGCCCTACTGTCAGTATCTGCCAGTGAAAGATCACCATTAACCTGTATATAGAGAAATAACAGAGATTATCTCAGATGCTCCATAGTGAAACCTACTTAGGTTTTATTCACGGTGGTTTCTCGTCCAGATTCTTGCTTAGAGCCACTTGGTGTCACCTTCCAGCAGCAAGCAGAGCCATGGGTACACAGGTGCCCAGCCCACTCTTTACATTGAGCCCAACTACTTTTCTCCTTTCAAAAATCCATCAAAAATGTGTGACGGGGAAATGCACAACCCTCACACTCTCCCACAGTCTGTCTGTTCCTCAGGCTTTTCACAGATCACTTTGTCCTTCTCTGCACTTTGCAATTTTTTTTCTGTGTTTTTGGGAAGAAGGAGGGGAAAAAAAACCCCGCACAAGCCACCAACAGGCAGCCAGTTATGACAGGGCAGCTGCACTAATTTAGGTGAAACTATGTTGACATCTGTCAGCTTAGGACTTGACCTCATATTCAGCATGGAGGTACCTAACCTGAAGCCTTCTAGGTAGATATCGAGAGACCATGTCCATAGCTGGCTCCAAAATGAGACCTCAATCAGTAGAATCAAAATAACATGAATTTTTGATGATTACAAGAGATACAGATGATTATGATCAAACCTGCATTGCTATTCATGGTAATTATAAGGATTAACATACTATTATGATTACAGTGAAACAGTGTGGATGTCACATTACCAATATTATAGGTTTCCTCTGAGAAGAAAGCTGGAATGGATGACCTCTAATCAACAGGGAGACCAAACAGTCTTAGTGTGCCATAGAAGTAAATAATGTTGAAATTTGAACTATTCCAAATCTGAGTTGCCCTTCAAATTCTGTAAAATAAAGTAACAGGGACTTTTCTTCTCCTCTCCCTCTCCCTCTCCCTCTCCCTCTCCCCTCCCCTCCCCTCCCCTCCCCGCGAAGAATTATCTCCATTGTTATTTCTTCCTATACAGTGTCCTCAGTGAAAGATATCTCACCTGAGACATTCACCTGCTGGTCTGCCCTCGAGTTCCCTTGTTTCAGCAGGTGACTTCCCATCTCCTGCACTAAGGTAACTCTCTCTGGGCTTGCTCTTTTTCCACATCAGGAGAAAGCTGGTTCAGCTCAGTACAGTCCACTTTGAGACAAATTCTTCCAAAGTAATTGCCATGCTGATGGAGAAAATCCTGTTTTATCAGTTGCAACTTGCCTCTAACCCCTCACTGGTTGCCAAAGTGAGTACTATGAAAACTGCCGAGTAATCAGCCTGCAACTGAGTTGAGCTATGCCCACTCAGTGGGGAACTAGAAAACTAAAATATATCATCATCTTTGAGGTATCCAAAATTCATGAGGAAGCCCACCTGAAGGCCTGAACAATTTTAAGCACTTTTTTTCCTTCTTCATTTGCTTTCTGGTGTGAAGGCCTGGAGAGGTCAAATTTTTGAATTCCTTACAAACACTAGGACTAGAAACAGACTCTCCTTTTTTTTTTTTTTTTTTTTTTTTTTTCCCCTTTTCATTGGAATCAGAGACAATCTTGTCTCCAATAGCTAAATCTTTCAATTTGCAATACTAAATCTTGCTTCATGGTCTATAGGATAGCCAACCACTGAAATATCTTTGAAGGATGCCTACTTGTCATCAGGCTTTGCAGAGAACTTTTCTGAAGGATTGGGAACTTTCTTGTCTTTTCTAAAGAATGATAATGGTAGAAAGAAACCCACTCTACCTTTACGGGCAGGCGAAACACATCCCTGCTGCAGGAGAATCTTCATTTTGGGTTGAATATTTATTTTCATCTTCCTGAATATGTAAAGGATCTTGTTACCTTGCCATAAGATGTCCATTTGGCATGAGCATTGGCTTGTTCTCACCAGAAGACCATGGAACTAGTGTATCTTTCATATGCTGTGTATTTGATCAAGATCCACAGGCTTGTGAGGAAGGATGCCTGTGATCAGTGGGAAGTTACATGGGAGGTTAGAAAGAGAGGAAAATATCTGCTTTGGTTAACAGTAGCAAGCAGGATATCGATGGGTTTGAAGGTGGCAACCTGATGTTTCCCAGGTGGGCCTTACTGAGGAGGCGCCTGGAGTGTTCACCAGAATTTATCAGTTGCCAGCTTTAGAAGCTAATTTTATTCAGAGAAAGAGAGACATGCCAAGGGGAACATATGGCACAATAAACTCCTAGTGGATGAAATGCATTTTTGGACTGAATGCCAGAAAAAGCCACGATCTGCCTAAGGGCTTGCAAAGCATTTTGGTGGGACCTGCTCTTCATATTGGCCTTTTTATTTCTCCAGGCTACAGCTCTAATGCTTTCCATCCCAGTTTTTTTCTCCCTAAAAAATCTTGATTTGTTCCACTGAAAAGACAAGATTTTTAAACCACTCTCTTAGGGTTTCTGGCAGTGTAAGAACAGACATGCTAGATTAAACTGCAAATCCCCCTGACTCAGTAGTGTGTCCATGAGAGGAATCAGTAGCAGTTGCCTATGGCAGTTTGGAAGAGCAAGGAAATCACTCATTGACACTTTTCACAGTGCACCTTCCCAGGTCCTTCACAAAGCTTACTCTGTGTGCTTCAGTAGCTTTCCACAGCTGGATTTCTCTGCATGCACAGACGAGAGGGGACAGCTCAGGAACCAGAGCAACCAACCTGCTTCTGTTTATGGCTACTACTGGTTTCACCGTCAAGAGTCAAAAGGAAAACTTCTCAATAATAGCTGAAAGTTGCTTTGGGTTTATATAAGCACTCGATATTTTCTGAATTTTATTGAACTGTTTATTTTTTGGTCATTGTCCATGGACTGTCTCCTCTCAAGAATTTCATTCATCCCACCCTTGGGGGCTGTCATTAGCTCTGACAGCACTAAGAGTCTGTCCTTCCTCCAAACTTTACTTTTCCCTGGTACATTACATGTTGCACAAGTCCAAGGAAAACTAGAGGAGAGAAAGATGTTTAGAAACTTCTTTTAAGCTTGCAATACCGGTGAGCAGCACGCTTGCTTTTATTATTGTTTTGATTTTTGCTGCTTGCTGCAGAGTCCTGCAGGCTCCAGAGCCTTTTAGGCACCAGCTTCCATAACACAAGTACTTCAGACTCTTTCACAGCTCTTAACACACCTTCTCCTAATTTAATTCAAGTTGAGCAGTACCTTAAAGTTTGAGTAATCACACTGAAATCCAGGATGATAGAAACAAAGTGTCCAGAACTATCACAACTTGTCACACAGTTAGGTATTTTCACTTTCATCCTTAATGCTTATGCGCAATTAGAGGTACAAACACTCAAGAGCACCGGTGGGCAGACCCTGGACCTGGACAAACAGTACCAGTTAGGTGACTGTCCCCCATCAAGATGTGCCTGAGATGTTCTTGGCAATGTCAACCAGTGCCACCCTTTTGTAAACTGCATGTAATTGTCACATCCATGTATTTGTCCAGCTTTCTCTGCTGTGGACACCACTCACTTGCTTGAGCAAGGTGAGTTCATGGGAATTAGAGACAGCACTAAGAGGCCACATAGCCTGCTGGTACCAGTCCTACAGCTGAGACCAAACTCAGTAAGACCACACCCTCAGCTCGCAAAAACCTGCTACATGTAACAGTGAAGTGGGAATTTCAAGTTCTATTAGACCAGCCTGGGGAACAGGAAGGAAATAATTTTTAGCTCACCCTAGTAACATTGAACCAAAAAATGAGGTAAATTTTCTGTCTTGAAACCAATGAAATCTGCATTACGGTGTGCAATGCAGGTTACTTGCATGTAGCTTTAGCTGAACACTGAACATACATACCAATATATGCCCTTCACTGACAATGAACAGAGGGCACAAACACTGGTTTACACAATAGTCTACCAGATGCAACCATCGAAAATGCGTGACAGTGTCTCTGGTCCTAGGGGTAGTGATAATCATCCAAAGGAACATCTGCTGTTTCACATTGGGGAGGGGGAAAAAAAAAAAAAAGGAAAAAAAAAAAGGATCTGTATGCCCAGACACAGCACAAAAATGTACATATTTGTTTCAAAAACCTGATTTACTGACTAAGCCAAATCTTCAGATGGTGTACACTGGCAGACATCTGCCAAAGTCAAAGGAGTTGTACTGATTTATACTCACAAAGCACATAATCTGTTGAAGGGAAATAGAGAAATACGGACAGAAGCCTCCTTACCCTGTGTCAGCTGCATGCTGTGGTGTTTATTGTCTTACAGACCATTCAGGGCCATTCAGGCTACTGGAATGCCATTTCAGCAAAGGCATGCCAAGATTCTCCAGGCTGGCAGAGACTTGCTGACAACCTACACCACACTTCAAATGTTAGGGCTGTCCAGCACCGCTGCAGTCATGGGAATATGTTCTCTTAAACCAGACAGAAGGAAGACCCAAGCTCATGAATGCTCTCAAGTACAGCACTCCAGCAACCACAGGCATTTCAAGACATTTCTGCAGGGCAACCACAACCCTGTGAGTACCTCCAGGAAAAGCAGGCGCAGGTGAATTACTGAGTTTTCTGAGGCTGATAAAATACCTTCCTCATATGCACAGAAACAAAAACCAAACAAACGAATGACGAACAAACAAACACCAAAACAAACCCCACCAAAAAGAAAAAAAAGAAGAAGAAAAAAAAAAGAAAATGAACCCAAAGAAAACCACACCAGCTCTAGCTCTGGCCTTGGTAAATTGCGAAATGTCTTCTTATTATAATTACCGAGATCCCTGAGGGTACATATAATTGAATTAAGGGGTGTCTCTACTTGCATACTTAGTGGCTGTAGAGCTGTCGTCAGCTTCAGTCTGTGGTCCCGTAATCAGTGTCCAGAACATGCACAAGACGCCCTTTAATTCGGTTATAAGTAGCCCTTGGGGAACCATAGAATTAAACAGTATCATAAGGTTCTAAACATGGTCTGTACAAGGGCTAATTCCACGCTCCCGCTCAATAGAGGATTTCTCAGCCTCATCAAAGTTTTATGCAAAAATTTTGGCTAATATTTTGAAAGCATGTTACTTCATTTGACCTAAATGACTTTTGCACATGTTCATTTCCATTTTACTCTATCAGCCTGTTTAACATAATAGCATATTAACAGTACATTTGAAAGAAGAGTCAGTGGTTTGGAGTCAGTCCAAAGCAGTCACAGCAGCAGGAGAGAGCAATAAGAGTTTTGAAGAAGGAAAATCAGACTCGAGTCCCCATTATTTCTTTGCAAAATGCAAATATCCTTGTGCACTAGGGATGTTTTGCCATAAGAACATAATGTTATTTGTACCAGATTACCAGATTATTTCCAGAATGATGGTCCCTGAGAAGACTAGACTGCTACAAATGGCTCTTTACAACTGGAAAGTGCTGATAAAGCAAATACTTGAAATCATTATGTCTTTTAACATGTGTGTAAGTAGTAAATTTTTATATGTTATTGTTTTATGCCATTCCATATATCCATTCAACAGCATGTGTGTGGACATCCAACAGACACAAGTAGTGGAACCCTATACCATTAAACTTGTGTTATTAAATCTTGTTGTTTTTAACTTTGCCAAGCCTAACCCAATTATTCCATAATTTTCTTTGATGATTATCTGCCTCAATTAAATGTATTTGATTTTTATTCTTTATTTGATGCAAAATAGCTCAGTCATTTCCAAAAGTAAGACTGTTAATCTTCTAGCCTAGATGATGTGATTAGATTGAGAGTGTTGATACTCACCAAAGACTTAGAATATGTGGGCTCATGACCAAAAATAAAAAATAAAAAGAATGTTTCATCCTTATGGTGGTCATTTAGAAGAGAGTATGCATTTACTTATGAGGGGTTAGTGGCTCATAAACTTAAAACTACAACAGTCATCAGATAACCCAAGCAACAGAACGACTGAAGTGAATTTGGGACATCAGTATACCTTTGAGACTTGCAGATGTTGACTAGCATCAGGTCATAAAGAAAAACAAAAAGAGGGTGTGAGTGCGCCTGGATGGAGACCGCCAACAACAGCTGTTGTGGAAAGCCTCACTTCCACTAAAAAAGCCAAGCTGAGGAAAGTTTTTCTGCAAAGACCCTCTTGACACACCAGCTTGGAAGCAACTCTGAGGACTAGGAAAAGCTGATACTTTTAGCTGGGTTTACAGCAGATTACTCTCTGACCTCAGAGACTCATGTAAATCCCAAATAACATCACAAAATTGTGGTTCAATCCAGTGGCACATTTCTGCAGGATTGTGCATGCAGGTCTTGTTTGTGCACTGGAAGCTCAGAAAGCCAACCATGTCCTGGACCTCTTCCCATACTGTGGGTAACAGGGAAGAGGAGGATTTTGCCCCTCTGCCCTCTCAGATGAGACCCCACCTGCAGTGATGCCTCCAGTGCAGGGAGGACATGGAGCTGCTGGAGAGAGTCCAGAGGAGGCACCAGGATGGTCAGAGGGCTGGAGCAGCTCTGCTGGGAGGAAAGGCTGGGAGAGTTGGGATTGTTCAGCTTGGAGAAGAGAAGGGTTTGGGTTGACCAAATTACAGCCTTACAGTGCTGACAAGGGATCTGACAGAAAGAAGGAGAGGCACTGTTTGCAAGAGTATGTAGTGACAGGACAAAGGGTATGGGATTCAAACTGAGACTTAGGTTTGGATCAGATATTAGAAAAAAATACTTGACCGTGAGGGTGGTGAGGCCCTGACACAGAGAAGTTGTGGCTGCCCCATCCCTGGAAGTGTTCAAGGCCAGGCTGGATGGAGCACTGAGCAACCTGGGATAGTGGAAGGTGTCCCTGCCCATGGAAGGGGGGTTGGAACCAGAGGATCTTTAAGGACCCTTCGAACTCAAACCATTCTATGATTCTTTGACAGCTCAAGAGCTGCAGCCCAGTGCAGCTTATTTTGACAGAAACAGGCCACTGAACCCAGGCATAAACATGTGTGTGTATCCAAGGACACAACTGATCTCTTCAGTTTTCTTCTTAACCAACACGGTACAAAATTGGCAAGGCACCATGGAACTCATAGAGTCCATCCCAGGGCTCACAATTACACCAGAAGAGGTCACAGGAACAGCAGCTCCAGGCTCCTCTGTGAATCACAGAACAACCCATGACACTCAAAACCCCCAAACCACCAGAACCCACAGGCACAGGGAGAGGTGAGGGCAGAAAAGGGGAAATGTCACTATTTTAGGTACAAGTAGGGAATTTATCAAGCATGAGCCCCTGTTTGGACCTAGAAAGCAGTACAAACTGTACACTATGGAAGAAGGGAAATCTTATTCTGTCAAGGTCATTTTATAGAGTGAGAGAGAATTACCAATCAAAATATAAATTAGTAAGACAGCAAGATATACATCAAAACTAGAGAGACAGAACTTTCGTTTGTCTTTTGCTATTTGCAAGAACATCAGCATGGTCATATCAGTAAAATGCCATAGGGATGTAGTTTGTGGGTACAAAATAGCTGTGCTGTAATTATCACCTAATTATGCAGTTACAAACATCCTTACCACATTAAAAGAACTATTGTTCTTTTATCGGATTGTTAGCCTTAATTTAGGCTTTAGTAAGGCTTGGCAGATAACACCTATGTGAATGAGAACCACAGTGTACAAGCATGTCCTTGGAGCCACGCAGAAAACCCTGTGTGCAAGGTCTCCTTGCTGTGGAGTGGCACTCAGGACTACCTCAGACTAACGCTCTGCACAGCTCTGCTTATCAGGTTTCTAACCCATTTCTTTGTACAGGAATCAGAACAGTTCATGCGAACATTGCAGATGGTCCCTCCCAAGGGAACAACTAATTGCAAATGAGGAATTCTTTTCATGTCAGGTTTATGACTTGAAATAATATGGGCAAACACACCAACCATCTTCCTTTGGTTGCTAAGAGATCTTAAATTCCAGGCAGTGAAATGGCACAGTGAGGTGTGTGGCTCTGTGGTGTATTGTGAGCTGTCCCATGTGTGGTGATGTTATACTGACTAAGCTCTAGAGCTGCTCAGACATTTTCTTTTGACACAACAATTTTTCCCCAGGAAATTCCAAATCATTGGAACAGAACCTGCTCAGAGATTACACTGACATCAGCACAAAAATACTCAAGAAATGTTCATGCTTTTAACTTCCGAACAAACCTTTGTGGAGGAAACTCACAGCTCCATGCCTCCTCTGTCTCCCTCTTTCCTCTGCAGCTGCTACATCAATAAGCCAGCTGTGTAACATGGGCTGCTTTAAAATGCATTCTCCCAGCCACCAGAAGCCAAGCTCTTAGATACTTTGGTTTCGGGGCAGGGAGGGGGTTTTTTTGTGTCAGCACCAAAAGATAAACAGGGAGCTGAAGGTCCACCGTCCAATCAACAGGCGGAGGGTTCTGCCTCAGGCCATGGTAAATCGTTCACACAAGTGCAGCACATTTCCTCATCCACATAAAAGCTGATTGCCCAGCAGCAGTCAAAGCAAGGAGCAACCAGATTCCAAACGGGAAGGCTGGCTCCTACCTCAAGGCCAACATCTACCTGCTCTCCTCAATTTCTTCTCTCCTTGGTGCGGCCAGGCTGATACCTGGTTAGCTCAGAAATGTGTGAGCACATCACCAAACGCATGCAGGGGAGCAGCAAAGACAAATGTAAGTGTGTGTGACAATTGTTTGTGACTTGAAGGTGGTCAGCAGCCTCCATCAGCCATCAGGAAGTGTGGAGGTCGCAGGGGAGACGCGTTGCCAGTTGATGGCATTGTATTTCAAGGCCTGAGGAGAAGAAGGAGGGAAAAATAAGGAGCATTTGGACCTAATTAAGTAAGAAAGGAGGTTGGGAAAATAAAAGCATACATCTCTGAAACAAGGAGCATCTCCCTGCCAATTTCCCTTCTTCACTTGGATGCCGTTACTTTCCCAAATGTTCGATGGACTTAACGCTGATCTCAAAACAGCCACACCTAATGACTATTCCTATCATCATACCTGTCAGCACTGTCACTACTACAGAGTAAACAGTAGAGTTGTGGGGAGAAGTGGGCAGCTGCCCCACTGTCCTGGCTCAGGGTGGTTTTTTTTTTCCCTAAGGCAGTGTCAGAAATCAGATGTAGCAGAGGCAGAAGAAATATGTCACAAAGCCCTGTGTCAACATTAAAATCTTCTGAGGCCATATTATTTCTGGAAACATACTTTCCTTGCAAAATGTATGCTTAACTGCACTAAACCTATCCAAAGCTAGGAAAAGGTGAAGATCTGTAGAGATGACTGTCACGAGCAGGTAAGCACAAAACAGTTGTGCTGGCATTCAGCATAGGGTATAGGGGTCGAGAGTGAAGCCCACCATGAACTCTGCAGAAGACCTGTCTGAGAGAACCAGAAATGCTGAACCATGTTTTCCAGATGTAGAAGACTTTCTTGCTACAAAGGCCTCCAAAAACTATTGGAGCATGAAGATGGGAAGGCTATGCTTACTCTCACTATCGCATTTTAAGTTGCCGTATTCTATGGCCTATAGAAATATATAACAGTATAGCCTGTAACCATGTAGAGAAATTGGGAAGCAACTTGCTGGCCATTTCTCCTGAAGCATCCTTTTACACAGCACAGATCCATCATTTCCATAAAGTACAGCAGAAGGGTTTAATTTCTGCATCATTTATTAATTAATGCAAAAAACAATAAATTAGAGATTATAAGAGGCTTGTTGCTTGTTAGAAATGTTCCATCATCTATATTTCTTACTTTTCTATCAGGAAGCCTAACGGAGTAAAATAATCAGTCTACAACTTCACTGGGATCTGTTTTGTGAAACACAATAAATAGCTCCAGCTTTTCCCCGGATTTCAGCACACCCATTGTTTAAAATGCAACACACAAAAATAAATTATCTACTCCCTTACACCCATGCAGCAGCGGTAAGGTCACAGGTTGCAGGGACTGAACTGAGCCCAGAATTTGGCCAAAAGGCCATCCAAACAAACTGGTTGGTTGTTACACATTGTACAAATGCCAAATCATTCTTAAACAGGCAGACACGAGCACTGGGGCTCTGGCTGGGGAATCTTTGAGCCACAATTTGGCTTGCAAATGCTTCTGAGCATTGCAGGCCCATTGCCTTAAGCACATCTGCATCCTAAAAGCAGGACACAGCTCTTGGCTTTCTAGCCCAGTCTCCTGTAACCTTGCCCAGTTTGGATGACTTCATTAGTCAATTGTCATGGATTAATATAAAACTATGGTTTAGATCCTCCACTCAAGCTGCTGTTGTATTTGCCACTGTTTCCCCGTATTACAACAGAGGCTCTGCAGGGCCTGGAGTGTCTTCCATGTGTGCACCAGACAAAAACCACAGTGAAGTTACTTTTCTAACTCAGAAGAAACTGAGATGGTAGCCAAGAAGAACTGTCCAGTGCTTTCAGTGAAACCTTTTGCAACCACCAGTAGGGATCTCCCCCAGATTTTACCAATGGAAGGGAATTTTTTTGTGTGCTGACTCCAGGTTTCAATTCACATCTAACCCGAAGATATGCAAATAACTAACAGAGAATGGTGCTGCACAATTTGCTTTAATATACTTGTAAAAAATGCAGTCAGCTGGTGACATTTCATCAGACAGATGTTCACCATTATACAGGGAGCACAACAGGAGTGTGCACACACAATCACACGCATTATTCCTACACATGGGCAAAAAATCCTGACCTCATAGCCAGACATTCACAGAAACCTCAGACCTCAGTCTCAGCATACTATTAGGATTACCAGGTTTATAAACTGTTATTACTTGAGCAACACCCTGAAAACTGTAGTATATAAAATTCTCATGTGATGGTTTGTGACTCTTTAGTTTGCTCAGATAGTGGTTTTCTTCTCCTCTGCAATTGCAGTTTCACTCATTAAACCTCATTGCCCCACATTTCTATTTTTAAAAATAAAACACTTAAATTTCCCTGTCCTCTACAATTCATTACCAGATCTTAGGAGAAATGTATTGAACAAGGCATCTGAAATTTCATATATAATTTAAAAAAAAAAAAAGTCTTCTTTACCAATTAGTGACAATTGAGTAATGCAGATCACACTGGGAAACACTGGAAGGAAACAAGATCTCCAGCAGCATTTTTAACATCACGTAGGGAAAACTTTTCAAGTCACAAGATGTTCTTACGTATCTTTGATTTTCACTTGAATTGCAATCCAGGAATTTAAGAAAGTTTTTGAAAAATGCCCTTGATCATAACCCTAGGCAGATATATAAATAGACTGACATGGATGGTAGCAGCATAACCGAAAGATTACGCTATTTCATGGACCTGCTAAGCCCTTTACATGTCAAAAATTTTCAAATTTTAAATGAACACCTTGAAAAATAATTTATTCACAGTTTCTTCCTGAAATTATATCTGTATTCCTTTCTTTAATAGAGCTTTTTTTTTTGCCTCCCACAAAGAACATTTGTCACATATATCTCACCCACCAAGCTACTCTGCTCCTTTTTGTCCTCAGTAGTGAAGCTGTGGCTGCCCCATCCTTGGAAGTATCCAAGGCCACGTTGGATGGGCTTGGAGCAACCTGGGCTAGTGGAAGGTGTCCCTGAAGTGTCATGACATCATCTAACCAACCAAACCGGCTTGAAAATATTATTAAGATTTCATACTTTCTGTAGTTTTCATAAATCCATGCTGTCAAATATTCAATTTAAAATTAACTTGCGATGAAAACCCTGGGCAAAACTGTGTGCTGGTTGGTTTCTTGCACAAATGCCCAAAACCTGATTTTAGGAAGTGAATGGGAACATTCCATGGACATCTCTGAATTAAAACTGACTTTTGAATTTCAATGAATACTCACAGACCTTTTTTTCCCATTTGCTCTGGTATGCACATACCACTCATTCTTGGCTCAGAACTGCAGAGCTGAACACATTAGACATGGTGACTACTAAGCATGGTTGGTCTTTGAATGTCTCTAAATTATAGCTCAGGCCACGAATAACCAAAAATTACTATAATTACAACAATGTTGAGCTGCATCTCTTTAAGTGTTTATAACTTTCAAAAAGATTGGCTGAGAGAAACCCTGCATACACATAGAAGAACAAACTGCCTACCTTAGAATTTGACTTAAGCACATTTTAAAAACATTAAACCCCATCATTCTCAATTCAAAAGACACTTAAAGTGGCTTCCAGTCTAACTAATACTTTTCTGCACCCGTTAAAAAAGCAGTCCCACAAAATTTTTCATGTATATGTCATATGTACTGCCTCTCTGTATACAAAGGGTGATCACACTTCACCAAGAAACCCTGATATCATGCTGTTTGTCATCTATACCAAAGTATTTCCACCTGTAGGGGACATGGCTGTACAAAATAAGTTTCTGAAGCAGCATTGCTCTGCCGTATACATGCACACAGGGACTTCTGAAGTCTTTCTCTTGTAGGAAGACTTTAGAACAATTTCCTCCCTCTCTCCAGTAGCCAGTGAAGAAGTCTGTGTTTACTGACTAACTTATTTCCTTTGGCTCTGCGAATGGGTATCCAAACACAGTTTGAGCATTTGTAGAAATTGAGAGATTTCTGCATGTATATTTATTCCATCGAGAACACCGATGTTTTATTGCAAACTTTTAATAATCTAATCTTAAAAAAAGGAAGGAACAGGTCATCATATCACCAACAGACAATGATAAAAAGCCCAACAATTCCTGTTTGAAGAAATGGAAAGACCCAGTATGATAGGTTTGGACAAATATCATGTTTCAGTGTGTAATGGGAAAGCTCACCTATTTCTTTCATTCCAATATTTAAATTCAGAAAAAGCAGCAGTATGGTCTGTCTTTGGAAAACGTTTGATTATAATGAATTTTGGGGCTTAATTTCAAGACTATGTCAATGCAGTGAGTACTTTCCAATGAGAATATTTTTCTAAATCACTTCACAGTGATATCTAAAACCTCCAAAATTACTGTTCTTTTGCCTTTTTGGTAAATTGCTGTACAACTGAAATATAAACTGAACCTGCTCTGGATACACACAAAGGTACGAAGATAATGGGAGACAAGACAAGATGCTGCTGCCTCACCGCGAGAACAAATCCTTCTCTTGGTCAGATACGTCCCCAAAAAGAGCAGATCTTCTGCCCAGAGAAATCAAAACATCAAAGCCCTTATTCAGATGTCAGTTCCATTTTTCTGTTCAGGAAGTTTATGCACACTGAGGGCACTAAGCTCTGCACAGAGGACAAAGGGAAGCAAGGCAGTACCACCGCGTGTGCTGCAGCCCTGTCAGCGCAGAGCACAAAAGATGTTGTGGCCTCCTTGAAGACTGGTCTGATAACTTGTGTCTGTATTAAGCCATAGCACCTTGTCTCCGCATCTCCTCTTTGTCCAGGAGAACTTCTTCCTGCAGAGGGGCCTTTATACTTTGAGGCAATCCAGGAAACAAAAACTTCTTCCAAGTGACCAGATGGGACGCTGAAGACTATACATACCACAGCAATCCTGGTGTCAGGGTGGATTTTCTTTCTGAGAGCTTTACCAGAAAGAAATGCATGTTTTCCAACCTCCACTGAGCTTTAGAAGTTTTGCAACTGACTTTTACAAATGATCAGTAAGACCATCCTTTTTGAAAACAGAGCTGTCAGGGATACAAAGTCATTATCTATCCTACCCCACTACCCTAAAACTGGGTCAGGAAAACCAAAACTGTTCCTGTCAGAGGTTCGTTAAATCCTTTTTATAAGATCTTCCCAGTGATGGAGACTCCTCAAGAGTTATAATCTATTCCTAGCAATCCTCATCAAGAGGATGTTTCGTAAGACTCTGCAGGCATCCAAGTAAATATACTAAAAAAAAAGAAAATTAAAATTAGTGTGTCAGAGTTGCAACCACACAGTGTGAGTTTAACTCACCCTAGCTTCACGACTTACGTATCTGGCTCTGCTGTTGTGTGCATTAAAGTACACTGGGGCTGGTTGAAAAAGAAAAGTATTTTCTACAAACGGGTTTAAAGCTGCTTTCACTTCAAAAGCTTTAAAATTATTACTTTAAAACAAACAAGCAAAGAAATTATTTTATTTCTCTGTACATTTTATCATTGAAAACCACTGGAAAACATCAAAATAGGTTTTCAAAACTTGAAGATAATTTTACTATGCAGGAAAATAGCAAGTTTTGGTAAATGGAAAATGTAAGTAATTTCTTGTTTTTGATAAAAGCATAAAATTGAGAGATGCAAACTTTTCAATAAAAAACTATGTCAATATATTTTTCCTAAGTCATTTAAACCGCATTTACTAACAAAAAAGGAGGCAACCATAGCTCTTTTCATTAAGAACAGCCACCATCTGTTTTGTGTATTGAAAAGGGATGACTCAAATGAAGAAGAAACTGGTCACAGAAACAGTTAAACAGGTTTTATGCAAAAATGAGAAATATGTGGGTAGGATCCAAAAAGCTTTAAGGAAGAAACTGGCCTTGGTTTCTACCTCATCTATACACATGCAAGATGTATTTTTGCTGGTGTTGCTTCCTGTACCAGTGGTCTGCTATGAAACTTTATTATGGACAAGTCTCCTTGTGTATTTTCATGGCCTTTGTGACCTACCTGGAGAGAAAACTGCTCTGCTATCTACAGGGCTTGCCAAGAAGATTCTTGAAAGGCTCCATTCCATTTTTGTTCCAATGCGAAAAGCAGTGATAGATTTTGGAGAAAATCTCTGGTGTATCATAGTTTTTAACTTTCTTTTTTTATTTAACTTTTTTAAAAAATTTTATTTTAAATGCTTTCATCTACATCTCTGTGTGGCTGTTTGCATCCAGTACTGTTTTTTTTTTGCTGACTGGGAATGAGCACAGCAGACCCAGAGCATGTCACTGTCTGCTCATCCCTGCCCATGACTCCTGCTCTGGGGGGAATCCATCACGAGTTTTCTGCTCCAAGCTGCTGCATCCACATTAGGCTTCAGGTAGAATTCTTCCCATTTGATCCTTGAGGATCAAAACCCACATAAATTCAGCAGTAGGTTACCACCTTTCCCAGCAACAAAGGCACCTGACTGGTTTTTCTATGCCAGGTTTGGCTTACTCATGGCTCCATTTATTCCCTGTTCAAGTGCTACAATGAGAGAAAAATGCAGGGGAGAGCTGAGCTTCTTCCTCCTCTCCATGCTCAAGACTTGTGAACGTCTCCAAGGAGGGAAGAGTGTGACTGTGCTCATGTAATCTCTGCACTCACAGGTGAGTTGAGCCAATTTTTTCTCTGGCTGTGCAGGTCTCATGGGTTGCTGCAGGGGGACAGCATCATTTTTTACTGTGTGTCTTTATTTACAGCATAACATGACCAAAAGGCAGGTCTCCAGTCATATGAGAAGGATGGGTCAAATGATGGAACAAGCACAAAGGCAGATTTGGAGTCTTATGGCTGGGCAAAGGCCTATCATGAGAGCAAACAGAAGGTCTTTACCATGGGATGGACAAGCACAAATAGGACAACTGGTCACACAGAGGGCTGCACACAGGAGTGTTTTAGGTGACCTTCAGAGAAAGGCAGGAGTGAATCCACTAAAACCAGTGCAAAAACTAAGGAAAATGCTGATGAAAGAATTTTTATGAAGGAATTCAGAAAGAAAAAAAAAAAAAAACAACATTATTTAATCCAGTGTCCTCTGATCCTCCTCAGCACTAAAGTTATAAGAGGTTTTTTACCTTCTTCTGAAAATGAATTTATGCACACGTTTGGGAATCAATTTTGGTTTTAATAACCTTGCATGGGGATACACACATACCATACATATGACCAGTTCAAGCAGATCTGCCAATGACCTGGAGGATTAGACTCCATATTACTAAGATTATATCAAGATATTGTTGGGAGTCTGCTGGAATTTTTGTGAGGTTTGTGAGTTTGAAGACTTGTCTTAAGATCTGTCAGGTTAAACTGATTAATCACCTCCTTATAGCTGCAAGAAGCATTTTGGGCCACTGTTGGGAAAAGAACAGAGCTCACAGGAGAGAACATCAGCTTTGGAAAACCTAAGCAGTTTTCTCAATGGAAAAATTGACAGAATACTTGAAAGATAAATTATATGCTGAATTATATGCTGTGTACAATTTATCTGAAAGCACTTCTTCAACTACATCACCGAAAATGTTGCCTGTTTTCCAGAGCCAAGAGGTTTATAACTGATGTTTCAGTCTCAGTCACCACCACTGGAAGTAGCATATGGAATGGAAATAAAAGCAACAACTATACTGTACTTCTGTGGTCTTCTGTTATCTACTGTGACCATGGGATAGGATTCATCAGGTGCATAATTTATGGTTGAAATGATACTCTGAGATCTGCCTGCATGATTCTCATTGATTTTCAGAAAATGGCTGACGATTTAGAGTATTTGTGGCTTAGGAATAAATTGCAGTTTTAAAGAGATGCAGACAATACTGTTCCTGATAGTGCAGTTTGAAAGACTCAATAGCACAATTCGAAGTTCATTTGTTCGTATTACTAAATCTTCATTGATTCATCGCAGAGTAGGGCTGCCTTCTCTTTGAAAAAGCACAATAAAAATTTAAGTCGTTCACACAAGAAAGAACATTCTGTGCTTCCCATCAGATTTGTTTTCTCCAGTACCATTTGTTTTGTAGGAAAGACCCGAATTCTCTCCACAGGCAACTCCAAGTTCAGTGGTGGCAGGGGGAGTCCTGCCATGTAGAGTGAGGGCTACATGGAGCCCTGCTCATCTGCAGAAAAGGCTGCCCTGCTCTTGAGGGGGTAGAATAAAACACACTTCAAAACCCTCAAAAGGTTCAAGCCTGCCCTTAGTTAGAGGTCAGTGAAAACATTTTCATGGGTCTGGAGTGGCAAGATAAAACCACAACTCTGAAAACCCTGACTGGCTTGCTGCTCTGCATGTAGGCAGCTCACCAAGGCTTGAGGAATAATGAAGTGGAAATCTAACCAGCTAATGATTTCAAGAAAGGAGAAACATTTAAATAAGGAGAACAGACTCACTTCCTCTCCACGGTTCTGCCTTGCCAGCCAAGAGCAAGTATTTCTTCTACAGCAGAGAGACACATTCAGAGTGCTCAGTTAAAGGCAAGAACACCATCTCCATGTAAGTCCATGCCACTGTACCATTCGCAGAAGTAGGACATGTTTCAGGGACTTGGTCCAGTTTTTCATCAGCAGGCTAAGGGAAGGGAGGACATTGCACCAGCACCCTCTTTTAAGGCCCATGTACACTGTCAAAGCAGAATCACTGAGCCACACTGCATGGGAGACATAGAGATTGTATGACAAACACTGGGCATGCAAGACATCCATCACTGGGCCATTATTACCCAAATTGGTTCTTAGGAGCAAGTATGAAAAATACCATAAGGGCAGCTAGGAAAATATCACTGAGTCAGATACAGGGAGCTATGCCAAAAAACAAGTGAACAAATTCAGTTCTTGCAGCACTGCTGTAAAGTAGCTGTTTTCCTGAAGTATCTGTTGCTTCTTTTCACACTTGCTTAGCACACTTCCTATTCCAGGTTAGCAGCTTTGGTGTGCCTTTGATCTCAGTAGCAACAGGGGAATTGTCAGTTAAATTGTCACTTTCTCAAACTCCCTGTCAAAGACCCCATCTCTCACAGGCAAAATCAGCAGCGCTTAGTCAGATTAACTGCAGGATTAGTAAAAGGATATGGATGTTTGTATTCATTGATTTTCTTTTTTCTTATTAAAAAAAAATAATTCCATAACTGTGATTATTAGACTTAAACATGACTTCTCATGCAAGAGAGCAACCTAAATTCTTTTTGGTATCCACATTTTCACAAGTATTTGAGGTCTACTTTTTCCAACATGAAAAATAGACTAGAAATTAAGAGTGCATTCTTTACAAGGATACTGCTAGTGAAAGTGATGCTCCATTCCCATTTGACTGTCCTAACAACTAAGCTTTAAGAGGTTATAAAGCACGGGTCACATTCTGCTTTCACTTACACACACTGTGACGTTGCTTTCACGTAATGTCATGGAGAAGAAACAGTAACCATACAAAAGGCTTGATAAAATTTTACTTGGGAACTGTAAAAGGCTCTCTTTTTTTTCTTGGGCTTGAATTGTCTGGTCAGAGCTCTACTATCCGCTACTGAATGCAGTGATTCTGTTGAGCAGTTTGTTTCCCCCTCCCCATGCTGTCAAGGATTGATAACCCTAAGTGGGAGTACAAGCTTGAAAAGCAGAAAAGCAGACACGACCTTGCTGAGAAGTCCCTGATTGTGACAGAAAACTCCCTGAAATCAAATGGATTATCTTCAGTAAATGCTACACTTCAACTTTTTGAGGCTACTTATCAGGTCCGTGTATTAGTTAGATGGTACACACAACCAGCAACAACTTGGAAAGCCAGGAGTCTCCATGACTACCACACTCCGCAGAGCATTATCCACTAAATGCTCAATGAATGTAAAAGACCTAAGCAGAGGAGAAAACCAGCATTTCTAAAAAAACTCCACATATCTGAGGGGCTGTACAGTGAAGTAAAAATATTACCTCGAGCAGCAACATTGTGTCACAGGCTTGATGTCATTAGCAGGTCTGATGGAAAGCAAAGATGCCACTGGAAAAAACAAACCAGATCCAGGTGAGAAATGGAAAAAAAAAAAGGCAGTGAGGAGGGGTGGCATTTCCCTGAGCTGGCATCTGATGCCTAAAACTGAGAAATGGCTGTGTACGTAGCACTGTAGATGCCACCACATTTCCTCACCTACATCTGTTCATAAAGTGGGGAATCCTCTTCTCTGGTGTTGGTTTATATCCACGCTAAATGTGGCAGAGCTAGAGAATGGTTTTCAACTCCCAAGTACTGTGAATTTGGCCCAGCAATGTCTGTACAAAGTAATGAGGTAAACACTTGTAGGAAGCAAGAACTACTTCCATTTAGCTGTCCAAGCCAGTAAGAACGAAAACAGATATAATCAACATGACACATGTAGCAAGAAAGATTTTTTGAATGCATTTCCTCTAAATACTTAGATACAGAAGACAGGAAAACATTAAACTAGTCCCCCTAAAAAAAAAAAAAAAAAAGACAGCTTTAGAGGCCCCAGACAAATGTGTTCAGACACTGTAAGCAAAAGGAGAGGTGGGACACTGAATGGTATCATGGGGCTGGATTATGGTTTTGTTTAAAACAGAAGTTCCAAACTGCAACCATCAAATTTATGACTAGTGGTTCTCACTATCTGCCTTTCACCATAGTTCTAACTCTGCTCTATTATTGCTGAAGGTGGAAAAAACACAGCAGACTTACTTTAGGCTGCTGGAGTGCTGCATTTGTTCTGTTCTCACCAAAATGGAGATGAAAGTGTTGTGTATCACACCTTCTTGCAAAGACATACACACACCTGAGGGATCACTCAGTATGGCACACCTGGAGAATGACTATTTTGAGTGAAGGTACAGCAACAGTGCAAAACCTCGGGAGAGAGAAGGAAATAGCAACATTTTTCATGATGGTCTCCAGAAAGATGGAGAAAAGAGCAGCAGTCTGTCTCCCACCCCATTAAAAGCTCACCCACTGGTACTCTGCTTTCTTCCTTGCTTCACGTACCTCTGAAGCAGCTAAAAGCAGATTCAGTAGCATGCTGTCACACAGCTTAGCATTGGCAAGAGCAGGCACACTTCTTTCAGCTTGACAAAGGAGACCCACGAATTCCCTCTAAGAGATTCAAAGACTTTTCCAGGTAGTTACCTGTTCAAAGTCTGTGGGGAGATAGCAGGGGAGGAGCATTGCCTTCCCCCATTATTTGGTCTCAGGCAGTGAACAATGAAGATGAGTTCTTCTTCCTAATCGAGCTTTGGGAAGGGAATCCATTGAGAGCTACAGCCCTGTACACAGCACACACAACATGAGAGACCTCCTGGTGCCCAGCAGTAACCAGGAGTAAATGAGATACCCCAAAGTTTCTCTCTTTCTGCATATGGGAGCCACTGCCTGATCCTGATGCCATAATGCATCAACTATTTTAAGTGCTGGCATTTTAAATGGTGGCTGGTTTTAGTGTCGACACTTCCTCAGTCCAAGCAGGAATTTGCATAAATTTCAAATGTTCAGTGAGCATCTAGTGATGTTTTTACTGATTCCAGTGAGTTTAGTTTCCCATCCAACTCCATCAAGAGCAAACAAGCCAGACAGGATCTGGGAACTCTAAACTCATCTATGTGCTAGATAACTGAAATGAGAGACTGAACACAGGCTTTCCTCTGGGGATGTTGAGCTGTGTGAGCTGCAAGGGTTGCAGTCTCTGGAGTAGACAGCCTGAAAGCCCTAAGCAGGGTTGTTTTTTTGTTGGTCAGCTGTGTCTGTCGTCAGAATTTTCAAGGACAGGCTAAAAGTCATGTATTGAAACCACTGTCACGGAGCAGACAATGTTTCGAGTCTGGAGTTTGAGTGACAAGTGTAAGCCCACGCGCTCCAAACTGTGAGGATGTGGAGGTGTTCAGGCTTGGCACCTGTGCCCAGCTGTTAATCACTGTTTCTGAGTGGCTTCTGCTCTGGACACTGACCAACCAAGTGGATGAAATCACATCTCAGACAGAATATCTCACCTGGTCTTCTGGAGTTGTGTTCACAGAGATAGGGAACTCCATTCACAGGGAATGGCTGGATTGGCCCGACCCACTGCTGCCGAAATTCTCCCATTGCACATTCTCTATGGACAGGCTTCCGATATCCTTGTGCATGTCTGCCAGCAACTCATCTCACAATTGGTTTCACCAAGTTCAGACCAGGCATAAATGGAGCATTCACCAAAGCCTAGTGGAATAAGGCTCCGCATATGCATAATACAGTCATACTTAGATCAACACACTATTTGTCACTGATGCTGGATTTTTGCAAAAAGATGCTCAAGAAGATTGATGAACTCTGTACAAACCCCAAAACACCTTATTGAATATCTCTTAATCACTGTATTTTCTGTTCATAGAACTCCTAAGTACAATTCTCCACTTTTAGGCATGTGAGGTGCTTGTAACTATGCCCATTCAAACTCAAATGAGTTTTTCACATGTTTTGTACCACTGTTTAATTGTATTTATTTAATCATACAAAACCAGGTCTGTGAGAGGTGATACAGGTAAAAAGTAAGCCCACACATACAGTTTAAAGGAAGAATGCTGTCTTTGAATCATTCTTGAACATTACCTAAAACAATATGAAGTTTCTTCACAAAGACTAACTAAAACAGTAACTTAGAAAGAGACCTTTTAAAAGCAAGTGTTAAAAATGCTTAGCAAAGTGTCTTGAGTCTTTGAAATAGTGAAAGTGGAGTGCTCATGCAGGAGGAGGTATTTCTCAGAACAGAAGAAGATTTTGGGTCCAAAACCTCCTTGTTGGCATCCATAAAAATTGACCAAAGTATGAGTGATATTTTGTTGTATATATTAAGACATGTCATGAGAAAATAAATAAAATGACAGTCTTATTAGTACCTATTTCAGATTGAGAAAAAAAAATGTGGCCAAATACAAACTATTGGTCTTGTCTTAACTTCCATTAGCTATGATGAAGACTTTAACACATTTAATAAGAATTGCTACCCAGTGGGATAGACACAGATTTATTCCATCTTTCAGTAAAATGCAGAATAGTATCATCTGATGATGAAATAATTTAACACAGCTGTGCTGTATAAATGTTATAAGCAGCTTTTTTTCCCTTCTCTGAAGAGCTAATGAACTTCATTTCTTAATCTGTATTACACAGTGCTATTAAAGTCTTTGTGTTTCAGTAAATCTTGTTGTTCAATACAATAATTTTAAGTTCCATATCCAACATTTATCTAAAACTTCCAGAAAAAAAAAAAATAGAAGGGTCAAATATCACCATATGTTAAATGTTGACTTTTTTTCCTAACATCACTAGGTTACTGATCTGGAGTAATGCTGGTATGGCCACAATATAGTCTTGCACATTCCAATGTGTAAATAGGTCTATGCTCTTCTGCAATTGTTTTAATCTGTCATGACTACTGTAATCTAATATTTCTAATAAGATTCATCTGTATTTTGCATAAACAGAGCTACAGCAAATTGGACTTCACAAAGGAGAAGATGAGCTTAGTTAAGAAAAGACTTATTTCTGCATAACATAAGCTTGGACCACCATACTCTGAGAAGATACAAACAAGCATGAATGTGGGATCTTGGATTTAGTTTTCAACATTCTGTTCTTAGAGGAGATCATCTCTTTTGGGGAACAGTTGGAAGTAGTAAACTATACCTTACAGTTGTCCAGCCAACAGTTAAGATGGCAGGAAAAGGAGACCTGAATAAGTGCCTGGAAACTGCCTGATGCCTGATTGCTTCCTGCTCTCCCCTTGACTGCAGAATGACCTGACTGTGTTGACTACCAGGCTGTGCAAAATGAGTGATTCATAGAATTCTATAACCATGGCAAGTTTTGGGTTGGAAAGGACTTTAAAGATCATCTTGTTCCACACCCCTGCCATGTGTCGGGACACCTTGCACTAGACCAGGTTGCTCCATCCATCCTGGCCTTGAACACTTTCAGGGATGGGGCACCCAGAACTTCTCTGGACAACCTGTGCCAGCCTCCCACCAACCTCACAGTAACGAATTTCTTTCTAGTATCAGACCCAAACCTGCCCTCTTTCAGTTTAAAACCTTTACCCCTTGTCCCCTACCTTCATCCCCTTGTAAAAAGTCCTTCTCCAGCTCTCTTGCAGCCCCTTTAGGTACTGGAAGGTGCTATAAGGTCTTCACAGAGCCTTCTTTTCTCCGGGCTGAACAATCCCAACCCTCCCAAACTATCTTCCTAGGAGGTCCACATGCTTATGTTGGGGGGTCCAGAGCTGGAGGCAGCACTGCAGGTGGGGTCTCACAAGAGCAGTGTAGATGGGCAGAGTCCCCTCACTGACCTGCTGACAGTGCTTTGGATGCAGCCCAGTATTGACCCCTGAGGAACCTCACCTGCACCCAGACATCAAGACATTAACAGCAACTCTTTGAGTGCAACCATCCAGCAAACCATTCCAAATTAGAGAGAAGTACATAGTGTGGGATCATACCAAATGATTTGTACAGGCCCAGATAGACAAATTTGTCAGGCATGTTGTCCTCCTATTGAAGCCACGTTGGTTGTCACCAGTCACCTTCTTGTATTCCATATGACTTAGCATAGTTTTTGGGAGGATCTGCTACACAATCTTTTCAGGGGACCAAGGTGAGATTAACTGACCTGTAGTTCCCTGGGTCTTTCTTTCTACCTTTTCTAAAAACTTGGGCGTTGTTTCTCCTTTTCCACTCAGTGGGAACTTCACTAGTCTGCCACGACTTCTCAAATATGATGGATAGTGTCTTAGACCCTTCATCTGCCGGTTCCATCATGACCCATGGATGCGTTTCATCAGGTCCCATGGACTTGTGCGCCTTCAGGCTTCTTAGATGTTCTCAGATCTGATCTTTTCTTACAGCAGGTGGTTCTTCTGTCTCCCACTCCCTGCCTTTGCACTCTGTGATGTGGGCAGTGTGGCTGGAGGACCTCCTAGTGAAGACCAAGGCAAAGAAGTCGTTAAGTACCACAACCTTTTCCATATCTTCCATTTTCTTCTGGAGATGACCTGTATTTTCCCTAGTCTTCTCTTTGTCACTAATGTACCTATAGAAGCCTTTCTTGTTTCCCCTGACATCTCTGCACAGGTTTAATTCTACCAGGGCTTTAGCTTTCCTAATCTGATCCCTGGCTGCTCAGACAATTTCTCTTCTCCTCCCAGGATACCCATCCTTGCTTCCACCCTCTGCAGGCTTCCTTTCTGAGTTTGAGTTTGTCCAGTAACTCCTTGTTCCTCCA
>JAWWEU010000091.1:7081481-7106926 GCA_035583155.1 Acropternis orthonyx
AAGAAGGCGATCCTTGAATTTCAACCAGCTTTTCTTGGGATTTATCTCATAGGACTCTAGCAAACAAATCCCTGAAGAGGCCAAAATCAGCTCTTCTGAAGTCCAGGGCAGTGAGTTTACTGCACACCCTCCACAATGCCATGAGAATCTTGAATTCCACCATTTCATGGCCACTGGAGCCAAGGTTGCTCTGGAACTTCACATTCCCCACCAGCCCCTCCTTGGCGAGAACAAGGTTCAGCAGAGCAGCTCTCCATGTTATTTCATCTGTCAGCTGGAGAAGGAAATTGCCACCAGTACATTCCAGGAACCTCCTGGATCGCTTATGTCCTGTTATGTTGCTCATCCACCAGGTTTCAGGGTGGTTGAAGTTCCCCATGAACATGAGTGGGAGGCTCCTCCTGTTTGTGTCCCTGGTGGGCCTAATCTCAATCTTCCTGATGGAGTCATCTCTAGCAGACCCCCACTGCAATGTCACATCTCCGTCACCTCACACACACCACATATGAGTCTTTTTTTGTTCATGCCTTCAAGACTCTTGCAATGACTTCAGCTGAATGTCAAGTCTGACCGAGTAGAAGGCTGGTTGTGTAATTACAGTGCTGGACTGGGAGCTGGTTTGTGTTATGGCTTTTCTAATGGATTGCTATCCAAGCTGAGTCACTTTTACCTCTCAGTGACTCAGTTCCTTACCTGTAAATTGAATTTGATATTATTCTCTTCTTATATGACCTGTGACACATTTGGACCTCAGGCTATCCTATAATAAAAGCAACTGCAATCCCAGGCCAGACCCCAAGAGCAATGCAAGCAGAATGATCATGTCATACATGTAAGAACTGCTGATACAAGCTAAAGAAAGACAGCTGAAACCTCTTACACCCTCTGCCCTCCTCATGTAAGAGTTACAGGGAAATTAACAGGCTCAGAATTTCAAGAGAACAAGTGAGGAAAGCAAACTATGCCCTGGTGTCAACCAAACACCGTCAATCCTATAAACCGTAACACTGCTTGTAACTGGTCTTTCTTTCTGACTGTGTTCTGATTATGAGTTGCTACGACTTGACTTTTGAAAAAAAAATTGTGAGAAAGATGGGCAAAATAAATTCACTCCTATATGTTTTTATATTTATATACATATTTGTGTGTACACAACTGTGCTTTCCTCTCATGCTGATAGTTATATAGCCTGAGGAAATTTCCGTCTCCCTTTTTATCTGCATCTAAGTTTACAAGTTTATAGATGGTCCACAAGGCAAACACTGGACTGAATTTACTTCCGACTTCTGTGACTTCTGTGACCATTTCAAGAGCTGTGTTAAACAAAATGTTTAAGACTACAAGGTTGTCAAACCCACAGTGGTGAAGACAATCTAAGAACGGCTCTTACAAACAATGTCTCAGCACAGATGCCACTGAGCATCTATTATGATGCCTACTTTAGCTTAAGAATCATATCCTATTTTCTTCCACATGTGCCATCTTTGTGTGTCTTGACCAGGCACCCCACAGCTCTTCTCCCTGTTAAGTTTGTTCAGTTAAGGGCAGCCTTTTAAGTTGGGGGTTTTGGGATTTTTTGTTTGTTTTGTTGTGTTGTGTTTTGTTGTTGTTGGGGTTTTTTGTTTGTGTTTTGTTTTGGGGGGTTTTTTTGAGGGTTTGTGTTTTTTTTTTTTTTTTTGGTTGGATGGTTGTTCTTTCATTCCAGTTTTAGAAGGCTGTGGTGGTGATTGACAAGAAAGCTCAGCAGTAGTGGCTGTACCTTGGTCAGCCTCTTCTTGGAAATGGTTTGCACACACTGTTGCTAATGGCACCCATCTCTTAGTGCAGCCAAAAAGCCCTGGAGAAGGTTGGTCACAAGTCAAGAAGTTTCTATTGATCATGTAGAAACAGAAAAGGGCCTTTGGAGTAAGTTTTCATATGGGTAGTAGCAGAACCACACTATAGGAAAGCATTTCTGGTGAAAGAGAGGAACATCTCCAAAACAAGGAGGAACAGAAATACCATGAAAGCAACTGTAAAACATTTATTATGGATGTATTCTATCTGCTAACTTTCCCAGAAACTCTTGCATCTTTTAAAAAAATTGTTTAAATGGCATAGCCTTCTCTAAAACAAACCCATGAAGGAAATACATGAAACATTGAAAATTTGAAGTGCAACAACTCATGTTTGGCAAGCTTAAAAGTGGCTAACAATGGGGTCCTAGATAGAAGAATGTTGGGCAATCATAACTAGACCTTGCTACCTGAATGACCTCTAATTTAAAGCAAAGTTCTGATAAACACCCACCCTACTGCACGTAAGTGAGTTTTACATGCCTTGCAAACAGCATGAGAAGACTTGCAGAACTCCTTCACTTTGACATTTCATTTTCACTTTGGATAAAAAGATGTCACTTGGTGATGTGACAGCAGTGCCGTGTATTATATCTGCAGCATCACTGGCTTTGTCAAATCAACATGGATAATTCAAGGCTATTGCCTTTCCTTTTTAAAATACTGCTATGCCTGGGTTTAATTTTATTTCTTGCTTACGAAACTAATTCTGTATGGGAAAAGGAATGTTAGAGCTATTGCATGTCTCAGATTTCAGGAGATCCTTGGAGGTAATAGTCATTCACAAGGAAGAAAAATGTTTGTAGCTCAACTTTAACTTCTTGATTGCAAAGGAAATATTGCTGAGACACTGGAAAGATATTTTTTACCATCATCATCTTTCTGCACAGACATTAACTATCGTAGGTACTGTTACTTGTAATAAACTTGTTCTCTCCACTGCAAATCCAGATAATCAAAAATTTTCCCTGCATTTTTATCTAAATACTGCTATGACTTGGCAGTGCACTACTTTACAACTTTAAAACATAACAAAATAATAATGAATATTTATTGGTCTTGAGAGAGTTGTTGAAAAACGGTGAGATTAAGTGACTCTCTACTGGTCATACAAGAGGACTGTGGCAGCTAAAACTCAGTACAGACCTTGAGTTCCTGGTCAAAGTATTTATGACAGACCATTAAAAGAACCGGTTTTGAGCAGGATTTGTGGTGGACATGAGGCAGATGATAATGGAGACCTCATTTCAACTTTATTCATCAGCACAAGGAAAGCACAAAGGTTCCCTTTTGGAGATGTAAAACACCAGAGGTGGAAGCTGTCATATTGGTCTGATCAGAGATAGGAGATGTTATCTTAATGAAGCATCTTTCAGTGAATGAGAATTAATAGGTAGAGCAGGTCTGAAGCATCTTGCAAATGAAGGTGAGTAGATTATACCCCAAATGCCAAAGAAGGAAAAATAAGTGAACAGACACTAACTGAAGGGAGTTTCAGTCAAAATGACAGGTTGGAAAGATTTATAAGAGTGAGAAATGGTGGCCTTAGTCTCTGTGAAAGACCACAATATTTGGTGTTCCAGCACAAGATGGGAGGAGCCTGACTAGTCATAGATGATGCAGGTGGAGAAGACATAGTCTTGTAATAATGTATGATGTGAAAAGAACGAGAAGTTAAAGTCATAACCTGGATTTAAGTTTGTGAAGAAAGCTGAAGACACTGCCCAGTGTGACAGGTGACTTTCCATTGTGATAAGCAAAACAGGTTATTGCATAAGATCAGCAAATGTCACATTGCAGAACTGTTTTAGAGGTGTACACATTGGTCGAAGGACTAGATACCCAGGTGGATTTCAGAAATAGGATTAGATTCTAGATCAGAGGGAAAAAGACAGGTCTGGGTAGTGTTGACCTCAGACAACAGCATATTGATAGTAATGAAGTTTGGAAAGTGAAAGCACCAGCTCTTTATTTCATATGTACCTGTGTATATGTGCACACATTTGGACATTATATAGCCATATGAGTCAGACCAGCAGTATCTGTGTCTGACAATGGCCAGAAACACATATATAATTGGACATAAATTGGGTTCCCTTTATGGAGTTAAGGAGAACGTTGAATTACAATTCCAAAAGGGAGAACTTCCAAAGTACTTCATGTTAATTTAATTCTACATAGTCAATCTTTCTCTAATTTCAGCAAGAGCAGAGCTGCAGGACATTCTACATTTTAAGCATCTTACTCAATGTGAAAGAGAATTGTGGGGAGGTAAAATGATAAAAAACATATCAATGGATTGTTATATTTAGGTGCGCTGATGTAAATCAGGCACAGGAGCAAGGCAAGCAGAGTTATATAAACAAGTAAGAGAAGAATGCAATACAAAATTAATTGATCCATACCCTGCACTATGGAACCCGCTTACCTTCCTGTGAAAATATATGAAGAGGTTGGTTTGGAGTCACACTTTAAACCACTTTTCCCTCAGAAATTTCAGTTACTCCTCTGAGGTCCTGAGTATTTTATTAAAGAAAATTAGATTAAAATTTGCATGATCCTTCACCCCCCACCAGTATCCCTTTACTTCTCTTTCCCACATGACAAAATCTCTGAGGTGCCAATAAAGGAATACCCAGAAGCTGTTTGGACATTTTGATTTAAAGCGCGTCAGGGCTCTCTGTATATTACACATACCAGACTTTAGGCGGGGAGCTGCACTGAACAACAAAGGGCTGTAGCTGCCTCCAAGAGACTTTTTTGTTTCCAGTCTGGTGAGTTCAACAGGAGACAACTGATGCTCACAGTCACCAAGGTGCACAGTCCTGTGTCCTCTTAGATGCTCAAACTGGCCATTGGCTTCTTGGGCTGACTATAAAATATTATCATTGGGAACAACTTCATCTCTTAATGCTTGGCTATGCAGCAGGAACATATAAGGAGGAAGGTGCCAGCTACATCCAAAAATCTGTCCAATACACTTCATCAGTCATCACTGAGGTTTGTACACCCTGCCAGCTCTCCCATATGGAATAGCACCTTACTCTGGTGGAAGCTGTGTGGAAACCATGAGAACATGTGAAGAATCAGGTGTTACTCATCATGGCTAAAGGCTTGAGGAGTTGGCTCACTATAAGGGAATTTTACTTTATGCCATCTTATATGGATGAGGCAGTCCTCTGTGGAAGTCAGTAACTTCCACCAGGTATGATGACAGCAGATTGGGATTGCTAAACAACTGGACTCTGTTAGCTATGAGTGTTCATAAGCTCTCCACTACATTAAAGATCACATTATTGGCTGTTTATTGTAGATAAAACATAAATCTAACGTAAGTATTGAGAAGATTCCAGCACTCACCGTACCAACATTAGAAGGAGCACTTATGATTGTTTGCACAAAAACATACACAAAAAGAAAGTAAAAGAAGATGCTCAGCCTCACTAACATTTAGAGATATAAAGCTTTCATATCCCTCATTCTTCTTTCCTTTGTGATTGCCACAGGATTTTCACTTCCAGAGATGCAATGCACTTGCTTTCAAAGGAATTAAGTATTTTCATTCAGGAAAGTAATTTCACAGCAAAGTAACAGAAAGCAACGTCCTGGGTATTCATTTTCCGAGCCAATCTTTCAAAGTCAGCTTGTGTTGCACGGAGCAGAGAAGACATGAAAGGTATAAATCCTCCACAACTTGGTTTCCACAACCCTCCTCCTCTGCTCTTCTCCGAGCACAGGCTGCAGGGGATGCCTGTGCACAGAAGCACATGAAAATAAGTACATGGTGCCTGGAGAGGAGAGCTCTGAACTCCTGCAGGAGGCAGCTGAATGCACCCTACCGCACCGAGCCCCGCACCGAGCGAGGGCTCCGTCTTTTCTTGTGTTGCACCGAGTGTGATATCACCATACCCATCGCAATAATTCAGCCTATTTTCTCCTCGCCGTTCCTAAGAACTAAAGGAGAAAGCTCGGAGTCTAAGGTGAAAGGAGATGAGATGACTTACTTCCTTGGATACTTCTGTGCAGATAAAAAGCTAATCCTGATAAAACCAACTCTGAAATCCTTCCAACCCACATTTAGTCAAGGTCACACATTATTAGACAAGCAAGGTTAAAGCCACACAATTTTCAGAACCAAAAGAGATGGCCGGGGGAGAGAGGGAAGAGGGGGGGCTGTAGGAAGCGGGGGAAGCATCTCTCTCCTCTACTCACGGTCTTTGATGTGTTTCAGGAAAAGAAAAAATTAGAAACCTTCCTGGTTTTTCATGAGAGGTCCAGGGTGTGCTGAGAACTAGGTGGACAAACAAGGCCCTGGCTACCCCTTTGTTTTGCAGAGCAGACATGCTCCATAACCTTGAGGATGACAACAACATTTGTTCCTCACACAAAGATAAAGCTGGTCAGTGACTGCACTTCCCCCTCCCCTCGCCCAACCACAAGCAGAACAGGCAGGATGTAGAACAAAGAAGCAGCAGAAACAGCAATGAGCATTACGCTCAGATTAGAGGACATTCAGGGACTGTAAAAGGTCCATTAGAATAAGCACAGACCCACTTTCAATGAGGAAAGGGTCTTTTCTCTCTCCTCCTTTGGTTTATATTGTTAATCTTTCTTCCTGGATGACTCCTCACAAATGCTTTTTGTTTTCTTCTGTGGTTTTACGTGCCAGGACTATAAGGAGGAAGGGACTGAGGCCCTTTCTTGGCAAGCTTTCAAATCACTTCCATAGGAGACATAGACCCTATTGCCATCTCTCTAAGGGTATAAATTAAAGGAGTGGTGATGAGCAGTCCAGAGCAATTCAAATGCTGGTAAAGCCTAGGTCCTTCTCCAGTCCCTCATTACAGTGAACACTGGCATCTGCTGCACAGGCTCAGCTGGAGGAATAAAGCTACACATGGGAAGAAGTGGATGAGCAGAAAGCCTGCATTTACATTGCATCATCCCATGATGACACAAGAATCACTAATTATAATACAGCGCATAAGGGGGAAATAATTGCTGGCAATTCCCACAGCAAAAACGCTACCTCTGGAATATATATATGTGCATACAAACACAGGTATCTATTGGACATACTTTGAGTAAAGCTATCATTTCAGAGAGGCAGCTATTTTATGTTGTTTACAAACCTTTTGCCAGAGTGAACGTTACTGTGATGGCATTTTTCTTTCAATTTATCTGTCTTCCTCCCTTATACATATTTAGGCAAATAAAAATTATTCCTGACAGACGTAGCCCACATGCCAGCTTCACATTTTCTGCAGGTAACCTTTTTTCATTCTACTTAAAGTGAATCTTGTAATTTTTATTCAGGACTCCAGCCATTTACACCAAGTGAAAAGTTTTCAAGGTGCCTTATATAGTCCCAAACACTATCTTAGGAAAACACATCCAAGCCACAAAATACATTATATTTTTACGGTTCTCTCAGGTCCTTTCCTATCTTTTTCCTCACAGATTATTCAAGTGATGTATGTCTTGCAACTAAACATCTCCTAATAACATGAAGTTGAGCTCCTCATCCAGACTTGGACTGAATTTGTACAGGATGAGATTTGGATTCACAAATCTAGATGGGAACATCTTTGCTCCAGATGGATGCACAGGAAGTATCTGCCTCTCGAGCATCAGACTGTGTCCAAGTCTGCACCTCTGTGAAAGGGAATAAACATGAAGGAAGTTTTTCTTCTCCCCCGAGGTCTAAGCCACACTGAGAGTCAACTCAATTTAACTTCCTTGAGTTGTTGATGAAGCCCCTGGTGGTGACGGCACTTTGCGCTGCAGCCAACAAGAAAGATGATCTACATCTCGTCTCATTTTTTGCTGTGACAACTCCCTTCCTCACCTTCATACTGAGGCCAAGAGCAGATTCATACCCCATTCACCTAGACAGAAGCCAAAAATAGATTTTGACTGTTTTTTACAGTTATCTTGATTAAAGCAAATTAGTTTGCCAGGTTGTCTCCAAATTAACCTCCACCCAGTGTTTCCATCACAGGGCAGCCATATCTATGTTGATAACCAGAAAATTACTTCTTCAATAAAATAAAATAAATAATCCTGGAACAAGGAAACCCTTTTAGCAAAATGAATGAACAGGTTCCAGATATAATGTTTGCTCTTTGTAACAATTTTGTCCACACAGACACCTGCATGCATTCATAATGAAGGGGAAACTGAATAAATAGTAAAGAGTTTCAGAACTCAGTAGCGCTTTGCGGTAGCTAAATCAAGATACTTATGAGTAGCCCTCCTTTTCTGAGAAAGAGTAGAAAAGACGCCAGCGTGCTTTCTGAAAATCTGACTCCTAAAGCACAGCTCAAATTGACCACCTAAAAACTGAGGACCTCAGGGGATTTCTTGCTTTTCTTTATTTTTAATCTTCATCACTGGATTTCAGCTGTCATCAGTGTACTCTCAAAACCAGATGTTAGATTCTTTTCATCATCATCAAAATCCCCTTCCACTTACTTAAATTCTACTCCTATGCTTCCCTGGAAACATTCTGATTCTGTGCTGCTGAACCATTCCCTTCCCAACATTTTTTTTTACTATTATTTCTAGGTGGCTGTTGTTGTTTATCAGAGCTTTATGTGTGTTACAAAGCAGAAACAATTACATGCAGGAGGCCAGGAGCATGTTAGCTACAGAAAAAAAAAACAGTTGTCATAAACACTCTGCATCTTAATGCACAGCTTCAATCTTTACGTAAGATTAATTAAAGAGCAGATGTTCTGTCATACTTTGCATTAGGTGTGGTTATCTCTGAGATTCTGGCTCTTCCATTTGCTGTATTTTAATTTGCGTTATTATGCATTTTGAGCCTGAGGCATGAGTAGTCAAGTGGTAAACATTAGATATACAGAACTACATTTCCAAAATGCACCTTCACTATTAGGCTGGCTAATATAATTCAATTCTATTTTAAGACAGATTCACTTCCCCTCCCTTTTTCATTTCCTTTTGACATGTTACATGGCAAGAAGACAGACCAATGGGAAAAGACAGACAGACAGACAGAGTGTGTGAGTGCATGCATTTGTGCACATGAGCAACAGTAACATGAGGGGCTTTGTGTAAAGTGAGCCATATGTAGAACATTAATTGCACTTATCAGCCAGTGCTGCTGAAATTCTTTATCTTGCATATGAAAGAAGTTTCTACCGAATATCCTGCATTTTTCTAGAGGTTTGCATACCAGCTACATGAAGGGACTTTTACTTCTGTTGTTTTGAATCTGAGGCTCCAAACTGAATTCTCATTTTCTAAATGCAACTGCTGGAAATTGATGTCTGAAAACTTTTCAAGCAGTGATCAAAGTCTGATGTGAATTAATTTGTCATCATAACAGAGCACTGCTTACAAGTCATTTCAGGCTGGATTTCAGCAAAGGCAATAGATATCTAGGTTGACAATTTCATTTAAAAGGATAGAAAGCCTTACACTTTTCTTTCATTGGTATCTTGATTTAATGAACATACAAACACATCATCACCATATGTTCTAAATATCAGCTTCGGTGCTTGTTCTTAAGAAACATCTTGGAAAAATGCCAATGAGTGAAGCTTGGAAGAAGCTTGAAAAGGTTTTGAGACATATTGCTGCAGCTTGGGAAAGCAAATCCACTGGTGACTAATTACTCAAGAATTTAATTTGAATACCAATGTCAATAAATTGCCAATACATACTTAACAGATATATAATGACAGAATTCATGCTAAGCATAACAAAGCCAGTTGTATTACTGACTGGATTTCCAAATGCATATGAAACATTAATCTCTACAGCAGGTCATAAATATGTGATGAAAACATTAGGTTTCCTTCCTCACTATGAAACCCTCAGACAAGGTGTTATCACAAACAAGGCTGCAGGCCACAGGGCTATTGAAGTCCTGTTCTTACCTCCAGGTCAGCATTCTCCAATGAAACACCCCACTTTCCAACTTCCACCTGCTCTCTGATCCCATACACAAGTACCCACACACCAGCACACACATGCACACAGCCCTGCCCCATTTTCCCCACCCTTAGCATTCCCACATCTTTGATTTTGCTTTTTTCCTGCCTGTGAGTGCCCCTTATAGTATTTCTCATTGATTAGTGGCACTTATTTGTGTGAAGTGACTCATCAACCAGGGCCTCCACTGCTGGCTTTTGCTAACAGAGAGCTTTTAAGCTCTGGCAGTTTTCTTTTTTTAGTCAGGTTTTTTTTTCTTTTTCTTTTTTTTTCTTTTTTTTTTTTATCCACCGCAGGAAACTAAGTGAGCTTGAAATAAGAAAAGTGCTGACAATGCTGTCAGAACTTCAACCACCCCTAGGACAATATAGTCAAATAGTCAAGTGAGATGTGGTTTCATTTCCAAAGTACCGTTCCTGTTCCTCACATTAGCCAATAAATATTGAACAACTCTTCAGATTAACCCACATTCTGTGCTCTCATGGGGTTTTTTTTGTTTTTTGGTTTTTTCCTCAATTTGATGAGAGCCTGACTTTTCTGCTAAGGACGTGATGGAGGTGATGGTAGAGGATTAACAATAGACTTCAGTGAAGTACTTTGTTATGAACACAAAAATATATTTAGGTATGCTCAGCAGCCCAAGTGATTGACAGCATGATACAAAGCCTTATACCTCTGTGTGGTCAATTCACAGCCGTGGCAAGTTAATATGTAATAAAAGCCACAACTCCTACGTGGCTGCTTGTCAGATGACATGAAATGGCTTGGGGTTTTTGCGCATTAGCCACTTGTGGGTGGGTTTAGCAAAACAAGTCAAGATAGCTGATGTAATCACTGACTGCAGCACCAAGGCATCTCCAGTCGTGCTTGCCAAAGGACACTTGTTCTCGTCACAATTTGGTGAAGTTAATAACAGTCTTTGGGCAGGAAAGGGGAAAGGTCATCTCAGTTTCCAGTACTAATTCCACACTGGCCTCCCAGCCTAAGCTCACCTAAAACATGGTTTCTTTTACTTTTCATCGAAAAAATTATCACAGTTTGATTGATAGCACTCTCAGAATTTAAAGAACACACAGGACTCTGTCAGCAACACCCAAGAATAGGAATTGGAGAACAAGCTATTTCAGCATTGAAATAACCACAGGGTTCCCCAAATGAGCTTGTGACGCAGTCTGAGATCACAGCCTCACAAGAGCTTGTTATGCCTCTGGAAGATGTTTCAAGATATTCCTTTTCCTGATGAGAAGGGCTCACCAAGCTCACCTTTCCTGCCAACCCCTGGAGATTAACTCACCCATCTAAGGAGACCTAACAGCAAACATCTCTCTAGGGCCAGAGGAGCCTTTGAATCTGTCCTGGACAAAGGTGGATAACAGTCTTTGCAATTTTAGGTCCCACTTTTGGAAAAAAATAAATGAAGTCAGTCATCAGCAGCTGTAAAACCAGGCACAGGCATACCAAAAACCACCAGCTGCTTCTGGAATGTTCCTGAAAGTGAAATTAGACAAGGTAAAACAGAAGGACAGGAGCAGTGATGGGTGGTGTAGTTATACTTACCTTCCAGCATCTGACTGCTTATGATGATTTAAGGTATTTCTTGTCAAAGTCATACCCTAAGCACAACTTCTTATTCCAGAAGTCCAGAGCTCTCAAACTCAAGTTCTAAGCAAGCTCAACCTTTCTAATTTAAAGACAAAGAACATTACACCATTTTTTGCAGTCTGAGTGTGAATTAAACTCTGTCTAGACACTGCATGTACTTTGCTCAGACTTTAGCTGGGATTCTTTAAGATCTCCAAACCCAATGAGCCAGATTACTACTTGCATGGGAGAACTACATGAAAGGCTGAGTAACTCAGCTAAAGAGCACAAACAAATCAGCTGAAAATAAACTTAGTTTAGTCTTCCTTTCTGACTTAACAATGTGTTCTGCAGGTTCACTCTCAGGACCACTCTTTGGGTTTCTCAGAGAATTACAAGAGCTATCTTTAAAAAAAAAAAAAATTAAAGAAAAAAAAGAGAAAAAGAAAAGAGAGATCATACTGAAATCTAATCCAAAAACAAATATCAGCCCTACACTCAGACAGGTTTATCTCAAGATACTTTTATAGCATGCCATAATCTCACTATTATTTAGAGTTTGCAAAGTGACAGTGCAGGCAACGAACTAACAACTGTTCAACCTTTTTGAGGGTATGTTTTATGGGGCAACAGTAAGATAGAGAGAGGATGCATAGGTAAATGATGGCAGTGTTTCCCATTATCTAAGAGTCACAGAAAAGATATTGGGAGAGGAGAATTGCTCATATTCTCTCAAATTCAGTCACAGCAAAGCTGCGTTGATTCAGTGTCAGAAGGAAAAGATATCACCTTGTTACAGATTTGCTGAGGAAAAGAAGCATTCTGACTCCCTTCATCCATTTGTGGGGGCCTGAAACGGCTTGGCTGCCACAGTTACACATGATCATAGACCTCCTTCCAGCCAAACTCCCTTTCTAAAAGTACAATGCCATGGTCTAATTGTCCTACACATGGGGTTCCAATACACAGTAGGCAGGATGCTGGCTCTTTATCAGTTCAAGTGTGCACCACGCAAAGTAGTTCATTACAAAAGTGGATGTCACATCTTTGGTATCCATTGCATGCTGACTTTGTGTCACAGACCTTTTCTCTCCTCACAATCAGCTTTCAAAGTAATAGCTGCATCAGCTGGCAGATAAATACAGATATGCTTCTTTTTTCTTAAGTCACAAGCATCTTATTCGTCCTCCACTCCTCCTGCAAGACATTTCTGAGAGATGGGCTGAAAAAAGACAGGGGATGAGACAGTCTGCAAAAAAGGCTTCTAATGAAAATGAGTAAAAGAGACAGAGGTTGGGAAAACAGTCATGCCACTGCTATTATATCTGGGTGGGGAAGAGATGCTTTCAGACAGGAAGGGTGGAAGCTCATGGAGATACATCACGCACACAGATAGCTTTGAACAATCCATCTAAGAAATGCAGAGAAATATGGGAATGTAAATGTGTGCTCACTCAAAGCAAACATGCTAATAGCTCCTCATATTCAGCAAATCAACCAAGTAGTATCCATCCTTAAATGATTACACTCTTCTGGAAGCAAAGGTACCTATCACAAACATTAGGCATGAAGAATATAGTAGATCTGAAAATTATGCCAGATCCTTCAAGCCCCACTGCAACTCTTTCACCACAATGTAATAATCCCACTTCTCAAGTTATTTGAGCAGAGAGAAAACAATAAACTGTGTTCAGAAGTTTCGTGTGAGCCCTACATACAGAAGGGCAGAAGGAAAACATTGGTAAAAGGACAGAGGCAAACATATCTGTCTTCTCAAAATGTTCGCTGCCCTATTATATTTTCAAGACCTCTTGATTGAGGCAGAAACTTAGTGTACTCTACAGCCATTATTGAAAGCTGGTGCTGTCTCATCTCCAGTATTTCTCCAATATCTATTCTGTGTGTGTAAGAAGCACTCTTAATGTGGTGGTAAAGAAAGGGAAGCTATATTACCTTCCTGTTGGGGAGGTTTTATCCTTAGTGAGGATTGCATTAACCTGCAAGAAACACCGAAAAACCCTCCAGCACACTTGCTCTACTCCACTACTCATCTCCTCAGCTTTCACAGCTCATTGCAGCTCTCTCCCTGGAAGATCAAGGGACCACTTATAACAGGTACAACATTCAAGCCATGGGAAAATCCCCGAGATGAAGATATAGCCTGAGACTCTGGCCTGAGGGAAGTATTGCAGAAATAATTGCTGGCTTGAGCAGCAGCTGGGCTGATGTTGGAAGGTACTAGAGTAGACAGCAGTGCAGTCTGTCCACACTAAAGGTGACAGGCACTTATTACTAATGAGGAGTCTCACAGAACAGCTTGGCCTTCAGACATCCCTGGTATTTCAGAGGTACCAGGGAAGTCCACTTGTCTATAGCGCAGATGCCTTGCCAAGGCAGTTTGGCCTTGTTATGCTCCATGAGTTGAGTTTCTTCTCCAGGGTCCTCAGAAGTGAACTTACACCAGACACACCCTTGGGTCAGTGACATCCATCCCCAAAGACTGTTCTGAGGGCAAGCAGGATCTGGACAGGGTCAGATAACAAGAAGCCTTCCTGGAGGACCAAAGACACAGCTCAGAAGCAGCCTGATCAAATGCAGTATTCACAGGTGTGTGGTGCACCAGGGTTATCGTGCCACTGGATGCAGCAGGCAGATCAAACTTGACGTGCACATGCGGGAGACTTAACACACGGGAAGAGAAGGGTGTGTGGCACACACCAGCTGCAGACGTGCAGCCCATGCAGACTGGAAAACCTTAGTTCTGTCATTAAGGGCGACAGAGATGATGAGGGGTCTGGAGCACCTCTGATATGAGGAGAGACTGAGGGAGTTGGCCCTGATCAGCCTGAAGAAGTGAAGACTGAGAGGGGATCTCATTAGAAGTATCTACAAGGTGGGTAGATGGTGTCAGATCCATCAAGAAGATGGTGCCAGACTCTTCTTGGTGGTGCTCAGGGACAGTATAAGGAACAATGGCCACAAAGCAAAACTCAAGAAGTTTCACCTCGACATGAGGAAAAACTTCTTTCCAATGAGTGTGGCAGAGCACTGGAACATCTGCCCAGGAAGGGCATGGAGCCTCCCTCTCTAGAGATATTCCAAACCCACCTGGACATGTTCCTGTGTCACGTGCGCCAGGTGACCCTGCCTTGGCAGGGAGTTGGACTGAATAATCTCCAGAGGTCCCTTCCAACACTAACAATTCTGTGGTTCTGTTATTAAACACCAGGAAGAGCTGAAGGAAAGGAAGTTTTCGAGTACAACAGATACAAATAATACTGAAGCTACTTTCTTCTTGGGTCTGGGTAAAAACATTAAGGAGATAAAGTTTTAGAAAACATGGAAGACAAATGAGTGCAAGATCCAAGTAGGACAAATTTAGAACAATGGCCTCATGGAGAAAGTCATGGGTGGATTCAGTAAGGTAGGAGGCCTGACTCATAGGCAGACTCTGGGAGTTTAAAGGACAGGCTCAGAAGAGGGTTTGGAAACAGCAATAACAGGTTTGGTACCCCAGCAGAGGTGTAGCAAGGAGGCAGGAATCCATAACGTTGTGCAAATCCACTTCTATTCATCGCTATTCAATGTCACAAATGACACAGAGTTCAATGAGGTTCAGTGTTCTGCAAGGTTTCTCCCAGCCATATGCTCAGTAAGATTTCAACCACATTAGTACTGTACTGCTTGCCAGAGCCATGTTTTGCCTTGGTGGACTCACAGTTTCCTAAATATTGTGATCAGAAACCTCTAATTCACAGTTTCCTCCACTTTCTTCGGAGGTCCACAGGCAACTGGGAGCATTAATAGAACTTATTATAGCACGTTCTATCCGAAAAAGCTGTAACATTTTACTTAAAAAGGTAGCTACTGTTTTGCAAAAGTAAATCAAGGCGGAAAGAGATGGTGTGATATGCCATAGGTAACAGAGCAGCAAATAGGTAAAGTCAAAAGGAGAATTCAAATCTGCTCATAAATAGTCCTATGTTCTGTCTACTTGTTTTTTGCAGCGTTTCTGAGAACAAGCACATGAATAAAAGACAGAGTGCAGGAGCACTGCTATTTTGAAACCTACATTTAAGCAAGAGTAAGTGGCAAAGTAATTTTATTTAATTCCAAATGTATTAAAACCACAAGGCAGGGGACTTTTCTCCCAAACATGCCATCTTCTGTCAGCACAAGGGATTTAGAATAGCCCACACAATGCTCCTCACAGTGATGCTCATCATACAGGCAACCTTTGGGTCAGCACTGGAGCAGTCACAGACACCACTGCATGGCCACAGCATTATTTGAAGCTGGGAGCAGGGAGAAGGTCACACTCCTGAGTTAACTGAGAGAACCACCTTATCTCCTTTGTCAGTGTGGTGCCAGCTGGGACACTCCTGGGGAGAAGTGGAAGTTCAGAGGGCTGTTATTTCTTACCTTGGCTTGGTTCTCCTAGTCTTAATGGTACTTTATTTCCTACCTGTGATTCTTACCCTGGTAACCTCATATTCCCTTGATGTGAGGACAAAGCAGTAGTAGAGCTCTCTGGAAGATAACACAGCTAATCAAATCAACTGTTAGGTGATCCTGAAATAATACCCTTTATCAACAGAAAACAAAAAGGTGAATGCACATATAAACCTGATACAGCACTTGGGCTACAAATTAGGAATAACAAGTTTCAGTATAACTGAAAATCTGTCTTCCATAATGTCTTTAAAGATAATTTTTGCTGCATTATTCAATGCTGTGGAAAACCTTGGGCCCTTGCACTGCCAAGGGTGGGCAGAGCTGATTGCATTTGGGATGTGAGGGAATGTGGGACCTCTGAGACTGACTCTCCACTCCTGTGTCTCCCTCCTGATCACCTGAATGTGAAACACTATTCCTGACTCAGCCAGTTGTCACAGACATGAGGACATACATACCTGCCTCTCCTGTTTCGCTGACTTTGTGCTCAAACCTCAACAACATTAGATATCCAGGCCTGGCCATCAAATAATGAGTGCTATGGACAGATAATGGAATTTTCTAGGCTTATCTAAGTTCTTGTGGGCACACACAATTCCTGACATAGCTCAGATGAGTTTAATTTCCCCAAGACATTTCCCTCTATGTAAAAGAGGAAAAAAAAATTGAATCTCACTGCTGGACACCAGTCAGATGCACTGCACCTGAATTCATAAGCAAATGAGGGTTTACAGACTTCACCCTTCTGCAACTGTAAAAATGGATTTGCAATTCCTTGTGTTTAAATGATCACAAAGTATTTACATGTGTGGAGGTCTCAGGGTGCTTACCTGTTGGCCACCATTAGCTACAAAAACATCCCTTCACTTTTAAACATGCAGCCTTTCTATTTTACAGTTTATTATTAAACATGCAGCCTTTCCATTTTACAGTTTATTATTTAATTGTTGGCCAGCCTTTAGTATCTTGGCCTAGTGGGGGTACTCTTTTGCCACATATGCTGTGATATAATACAGAAACGTGAATCAGACAAAGAAAGGGCCTTTTTAATTTAAAACACACATCCTGATCTCCACTGATCCTATTATGCACCTTCGTAGCAGATTAACATGTTATTCAACTACTGAAACAAAGAAATAAAGCAAAATGTCGTCTTCAACAAATGCCTTATATGACAGAAGGCACCACTAGGTTACATACAAGGGAGTTTAATCAATTAAGGACAAACAAATGTTCTTAACAGGAAAACATGCACCACGCAGTAAAACCACTTCCTTCAGCATCTCCATCTAAGCTGTAAAGAAATATTCCCTCATAGCAGCAAGCCATGATGGATGGGAGAATCAGTCAGTTTTTAACTACTGTAGCAATCCTGCAGTTATCTTGATTTACACCAGCTGAGGATCTGAACACAGTGATCTTCAATGATCTGCCAAAAGCTCAAACTTCTTTTGTTCTTCCTTCAAAACATTTTTTTGTGGAAAAGAAGGGCAGTTTCCAGGCATTTTGCCATGGTAATGGCAAGGGTCCACCAGGGAAAAATTCAGGATGTTGTCCTAGGAGTACAATCACACTTTTTTCCTTTTTTTTTTTTCCTTTCCTTTTGCTCTCGTTTTTTTTTTTTTTTTCTTTTTTCCCCTCCTTCCCTCTGAGTGATTTTTTTTTTTTTTTTCATGCAGGAGCAGCCACAGTAAGCCCAGGATCAGTTTTGGGAACACTCACAAACATGTCAATCTTTGCATATGATTACTCACAGAGGAGGAATGTATTATATAACTCCTGTTTTTGTCTGAAATCAATCAGTCTTCTGATTATTTACTGAAGACTCTCAGATGTCCCTTCTCCTCTCCATTTGCAGTTGCTCTCACCCTTGGACTTCTCCACTGCACTCATAGCTTTCCAGAGGGAGAGGAATAGAAAGATACTCTTTTGGAAGCTCTCAGTGTCTATTCCTGTAAGAGATGGAGAGGTTGTTCTTGAGCATTGAGAGCTGATAGTCTTTGGCTGAAAACTGAGAAGGTTTTCCTACAGTAATATTCAGCAGCAAACAAATACAGGTAAAATCAGGACGGGGAAAAAAATATCTCCTCAGTGAGAACTCTTATATCAGCACTGATTTCTGAATTGCAGTTTACTGGACAAATTCTGTCCCCAAAAGGACAACCAGCTGTGTCACAACTCTATCCACAAGTACGAATTTCAACATGTACGTTCAGTCAGGGGCTTGTTCTTTGTGCTATTCTTAACATTACTGTAAATTACCATATGATAATGCTATTTCTCCTATTAGACGCTTGGTATGTTTTGCCCTGTAGCTGTGATTAGGGAAAGAAAAGGAGGATGAGCTTAAAACCTGTTTTTTCCCCCAACTAGGTTAAGGCAGACACAGCCCAAGTCGTGCTTAAAAACAAGCCATTTTAAAGCAGGCATTATATTCCATGCCTGTTATTAAAATACTCGAGCTCATGCTGAACAGATTAATAGGGCTGAACCAGCAAAAAAGAAATATCATAATGCACTTCTTTGCAGGGATTCTGCATCCACGTCGCATTCTTCATCAAGGCAGGTGTAGAAATTACTTTGCTAGGATGCTTTTGTTAAAAGCCCAGACCCAGCTCTGAATGGTGTGTGTTTAACACACAGTTGTTTCACGCTTCTGGACATACATGTATGTATAAAGGGGCTACAACTGTTGCAACAATATATGGTCACTCACCACACATTTGTACAAATATCATCTTCTCCCCAAACTGGCATCCTATTTGTTACTGTAAATGCAGTGCAGATTGCTGGTGACTGACAGTTATTATCTTCCTGGGGCTGCTGGGTGGCAAAACCATCAATTCAGCTGACATGAGACAGAGGGGAATATTTAACCTGCAGAGGCTGGGAACCCAGCATTCCTAAAAAGTCATCTTACATACCTCATGTATTACCACCACAATTGGAACACGTGTTCGTGGCTTTGGCAGGACATTTCTTTGTTTGTTCTGCATCCAGGTCTTGCTACTGCTGCTATGTTAGCAACTTGCATGATCACCCAAGACAGCACAAATAGATAGAGCTTAATATCTCCTCAGGAGATTATTACATAACTGGTATGCTTGAAATTAAGCACAATGATACATTTTGCACCAGAAGCACACAATCACAGGCAAAGACTTGCCAGCAAAGCAAATTTCAGATGAAGCATACTAATGCTGAGCTGGAAAAGGCCTTCTTACCAGCCATCATTTTGTGTGGGTAGTGAGATATTCCAGCCAGCCAACCATACAACGTGAATATCAATTACCACACGGACACAAGCAAACAGACGCACACATGCACACACACAAACACTGAGCTGGTTTGCTAATTGTCTGATAAAATCTGGATAGTTCATAACCAAGTGGTTTTAGAGGCTGCCAAAAAGAAAAGTCTTGCCATGGCAAGATATTTCATCAGAAAAACAAAGCAGGAATAGAAAAGAGGAGTCAGTTCATAAACATGCAGTTTCAAAGGTCCTTGCTTTGGATGAAATCTGCAGTCTCCTAAAATTAAATCTGCTACCTTAAGACTGCTGCTGGAGAGGTTGCACATCCAGCTTGACTGAAGCACAGGGAGGCAGATCTCTGCATGACTTGTTCTTAATATTCTGAGAACCTTCCCTTACTGATTCCCTGCAACAGCATAAAGGTGACTCTGTCAGGTTCTTGCTATGCAGAATACATATCTATATATCTATATATATATCTATATATAGATGTAGATATAGATATAGATATAGATATAGATATATAAATACACACACACAACTTGGAGTGCTATGAGGTATTCATGATGGCTGTAGTTATAGTCTGAAGGTTCACTCAAAGGCTGTAGGAGTATATGTTGGTTGGAAGTCTCTCCACTGACTCATGGGGACCTTGCTCCATTTGAATGTTATCATCACACACACGACATTTTTAAATCAGAGTGTGGGAATTTTTGTTCAGATTTGGGGGAGTGCTATGGGAGGAAGAGGATGAAGAGGATGGAGCTATTAAGTTGTGACTGCTCTGGTCGCGATGGTAGCAAGTGAAGCAGCACATCTGCATGGAGACCTTACAGCCAAAGGAGATAACATCTCCACCCACCGCTGAGCGCACCACCTCCAACTTGCTGACTACACCCTTAAGTAAAACTGGTGTTTGGTGCTGCAATTCAAGCATTTGCAACATAAAACACTCAGCACAGATATCTCCCCAACCTAAGTGGAGTAACTAGTAATCTGCAGAAGAGATTGTAGTGTGGCTGACAGCTTTTCTTCCTGGCTATATGCATGGAGTTCCCAGCTCTGTCTGCTCCACAACATCTCTTTCTCCCCGCAGTGGTTCAGACCAAAGTGTCTCTTGCCTTCTTAAGCAGGAGAACACTGCACCTTGTTCTCAAGGACATTTTTCTGCTTGGTTTCATGCAGGCAAACAAACGACTCCTTTTTAGCTCTCTCCCTTAACACTAAGGTTGGCCTGACATTTTTGGTTTCTTTGAAAAGCAGTTTTTAAAAAATCTAAATAAATCAGGTTACAGAAAACAATGTCTCTTACACTTTCAGATTGACACATCATGCTCCACATTCTGACGAGGCCCACCCAGTTCCATCAGTCCACTTTACATCACCATTGTCATGTAATGAGATGTGACTGATAAGAACAGATAAGAGGCTGGGACATTTCCAAATTCAGGTAGTGGGGTTTTTTTTCCTTTAACAACAACAACAACAAAAAGTAAACAACAAAACCCCCCATAAACAAACAAACAAAAACCCAAACAAGCAAACAAAAAACCCCAAGAAAATCAAACAAGTTCTTTGATAAAAAAAAAAAAAAATTAAAAAAGATAAAAATTCAGAAAATGCTACTTTATGTAAACTTCATTTAAAAAAATTAATTCTTCATATTTTGGATGGTGATCTGACTTCTCTTCATCTTTATGAAAGCAATTACACAATCCAGTATGAACTAAGCCATACCTCATGCAGGCTCCTTGTCTCACTTGGTACTTGTATCAGAAGCAGAGCACTTGGGTTTAGCACTAGGTATTCCACAGGCTCATCCCGTTGGCTAGTTTAATCCTCATCAATACTGCTATCCTCCACGCTCCACCTCATCCTCTGAAAAGAAATGCAAATGAATGAGATTTATAGCCTGGGATGTTTTCAAGTTTTCAAACAAGGTGGGGCTTCCACTGCCCACCACGCTCAATGAGAAGGCTTTGGTTGCGAATTCCTTTGACCAAGCAACTCTGTGTGCATGTCAGAAACACTGCCCAAGAGTGCCAGCGTACTCCACCCCCTCCTTTGCTGGCTTAGAAGCACATTTCAAAGCCTGCCTGGATTGTCTGGCCTCTTGCTGAGCAAACAAGCAATGCAGGACACATCTGTAATCACAGTAGATTCCTCTGTATACATTAACTTCAGCCTAGACTTAAAACAGTGAATGTGTCCAAGGCAGTGATCACCTCAAGTTCACTCCTGCCTGGACAGCAGTCCAGCCCCTTCTCAAGACCCTGAAATTCTTCCTTTTCAGTTGGTGGGGACCAGCAACACCAGTAACTCTCAGCCTGACGGCAAATAAACACCACCATCACCACCCTCCAGCACGAAACTCCAGAACGATCTTTTAATGTGAACCCTCTCATGAACCTAAAACGAGGTTTCCAGTCTGTTTCCACCACTCCTGGGTATTTTTGGTCTTCTTACCTTTCTTTCTAGAAGACCCTAGGCAGACAGTGAATGTGACTGGCTGGCTGGACTGGAATAACACAGACCCTCAGGCAGAAAGTGGACAGAAACAAGGCTCAGGCTTGTGGTGGCTGGTTCACTGACAGCAGACTAAACACAGTCCTTTTCTGAGTGAAGACTAGCACAACTGGTGGGGCTGAGATGCCTGAAATGGCTTGGTGATGTAACAAGAACCCAGACAAACTGTTTCGAGACAGCAACACGATTTCGTCCAGCACAGCCATGATGATGAACGGTCATTGCACGAAGTGAAATTCATGCTTTCCGTCCTCTTGTAGTGGTCAGCTGTCCACATCACTAAAATAAGCTGTGCTAATTGGCACCTATCTCAGCAGAGAGCCCAATGATTAGAAAGATGTGGAGAGTGAACTCCAAGCTTGAGGTGATACCTCTAGGTCAGAGATGAGCAAAAATTGGCAAGGCAAGAGAAACAGCCACTTCCTCTACCTGCGCTGTTGATGAATAAAGGACTTTATATCCCAGAACTGTCAGTCTGGCGCTTTTTTTCCCCCCAGCAGCACAAGTTTCCCTAACAAATAGAAATTAAATTTGTTCAAAATTCAACCGGTAGGGAAAGGAGCTTGGCTCTATTTTAATGGCCTCTTCATAAAGGAGCAGGAGGAATAATGGATAGTCTCCGTGTTACTGTGTTAACAAGCTTCCATTGTTGATAATGGACACCCTAATACACTGTGGAGAACAAAGTGCATCAGGTCTGCACACACTGGGCAAGGAGAGGGCTGGCAATCTGAAACCTTCCACTTACTTTGCATTCTCTCCTAACTATTTCTACCTGTGTTTCCAAGAAACTTTTTCAATGTCAGGAGGTGGAAATGGCAATTTATGTAGGGAGAGTCATGGAGCAGCATCAGACACTAATAAAGAGTATTGTGATGAACAAAGGAATTGCTGAATTCTTAGAGAGGGGCAAATGCAAGTTTCATGGATCATGAACAAAAATGAGTCTATAGGAGCGGGAAGCATCTTAATACCTGTTTGCCTCAAACAAAATTAAACCTCGAAGAAATCAAGAAGAGGAGCTTCCTAAGAAACGGTATGAAGAAACTAGAAATGGGAAAGGGAAGACAGCAGCAGAAAATAAACAGCAATACATTTCCAGGTGCAAGCATTCCTCTTATTGTGTCATTTCCACTGCAAGATATGCATCTGTAACTTCTGACAGAGTGAAATACAGAGCAGCAATATCACCTCTGAATCCTGTCTTTACTTCTGCTGCAAAACCCACCATGCACAGCTGTGACTTTACAGGAGTCATAATCATAACCTGGCAGAGGAGGAATACAGGGGAGTTCTGATCGGTGGAGGACAAACAAACCACACAGAAAGTTTAAGGTTATATGTCAGTGCAGAGGACCCTTTTTAGCTGGCAGTGTTGGAGAGAATGTAATAAGTGGGAAGAAGTTTGGGGATTATCAGTAATCAATTGAAAACCAAATTTATGACACAGCAATACCAAGGAAAAGGGACAGATTTGCATCAGACTGAGCACCCAGTGAACAAGGCCACCATCTTCCAGTGTCAGTGGGCAGCCTCAAATCCTTCACCATTTGAAGCTTTTGACTGGAGGACTGATGGCTGCATTGTGGGCTGATTTCTGTTATTAAAAGTGCAGGTTGGGCTGTTACAAATACATGTTGAGTACTGGATTGAAGAGGTTCAGGTATTTAAGTTGATGAAGCATCTGTAGAAGAGATACAGGAATGGGATCAAAATGCATTCCAGTTATGGATAAGATAGCAATATCTTCCAATGCAGACCTGTAGTGTGTATTTATAATGTCCACAAAACAATATCTACTTCAAATTCTCCCTTTTCCCCCCAGCTCCCACGAGCAGTTTTGTCTTGCAGAAATCTCTTCCATAGCCATTAGCAAAGCCTTGCATCAGAAAACTGATAAGCAACACTACTGTATCCATACACATATTATCTAAAGTGAATTGACAGCATTAGATTCTTCAACAAATAAAAAAAAATCAATACTAAAACAGGCAATCTAAGCATAACCAGTTTGTATGAGGAGAATTTCTATACTGTTTACAAACTGACAGACCTCAAATTCTCTTTGTAGCTGCAGCATATTGAAAGCTAATTAAGAAAAGTTTGGTTCCCTAGAAGTATTTCAAAAAGTAAATTTCTTTTCACTCATATCAACATTTCCCTTCAATTTTTTTCTTTCAGAAAATCCATGAAAACTTAAACTTTCTGGTGGCTGAAGGGAAAAAAAATTCTTTCTTAGCTTCTGAAAAATTAAATAGAGAAATGTTGACATTTTAAAGGAGAAAATCAGTCTGATTGAAATGCCAGTCTCTCAGAAAAAAAAAAAGATTCAATAAAAACATTTTGATCAACCAAAATTACATTTGGCTTAATCTATACACACTTGATTGTGCCATCTGTTTTATTGGGGTGACTCTTTGATAACCAGTTTAGCCAAACAAACAAGAGTGACTGCTACTTATTCAGGAGAAAATTAGAGTAAGCTCCAGAGAAACATATTTAGCTATCACCAAACAGCAGAGCAGTGCTTTGAGGTGTGAAATTATACCCACTGCAGCACAGTAGGAAGAGAGAGTTTGCCCCTGGGGTGGATGCAAAGGAGATGGACCTCAATCTTTTTATCTTTGGAAGACAAATACTGCTCAGTTTGCAAGGGCTGTGGCATGAGAGGAGAGGGAGCAGAGAAGGAGGAAAGAAAAGGCTTAACAGCTGAACATGAGGAAAAAAATCACTTCCTCACCAGTCTCTCTCTGCTGTCCAAGAAAACACTGATAGAAATGCCAAACATGTGCTGTCCCCACTTCCTGCAGAAATTTTCAGGCCCTCATGTTTACACTTTACTTTGCTGCTGCATCCTTCACTCACCTGCTCCTCTCAGAAAGCTTCACAGGGCAGAGGGGCCCTGCTCTAACCATCTTGGAGACCAAAGGAGCTGCCTTTGGATGATTTAGTATGTTTTCTTCCTAAATTATTATTCTGTTCATCGTGCCACAAGGATGCCCCAGTTAGAAGAATGTGTCTGAAAAGATCAATGACCAGCTAGGACATTATGGTTAGTGCCTCACAATGCAGCCATTCAAAGCTTCTCAGTGACAGCAGAGAGCAAGCTTGGATTTTCTGATCTAAACACTCAAACTTCCCTGTGCTCCAGTAAAAGAAGAGCCTTCACTGCCTGCGAGCTTTGAAGAGATGGGAACATGAGGAGGAACAGAGCTGTCTAAAAATTTCCTTCACTCATAGCTCAAAATGATCTCCAGTGCTGGAGAGGCAGAGGCCAGACCCTGCAGGAGAGAAGGAAGGAGCTCTGCACTGAAGGCAATGATGTGATTGATACCAGAAGAAAACAGCCAAGGATCTGGCCCAGAAATATATTTAAAAACCCTGTTTGTTCATTTGGAAGGATAACTCTTGGGCACAGACACCAAATTATTTGATGTTTTGGTCAACTGAAAGAAAGCCCAGAAATATTTCCTGCCTCTCCCTGCCCATTCAGACTTGATCCAGTGGATTAACGTTATAGATCTGCTTACCACTCCAAATTTGACAGCAACAATTCCACTTCCTCCTAAGCTTCCAGTCCTTGAAGCATTTCATTGCTAGGAAAGCAATTATACTATCATTTCGTAATGATCACCGCATTTCCACAGGTAACACAAGTTCTATTGCATTTGTGAGTAAGACAGTATTTTCATTTAACATAACAGTAAATATGGGCAGTGGCTGTTCGAGAAGTTACCTCTCTGAGACTGTATTTTAAGACACCTATTTCTCCAAAGCCATTGAATGATTAGCCACTTTTTACACTGGGAGAGACCGTAAGCTGTGAGAATAAA
>JAWWEU010000091.1:7109285-7123535 GCA_035583155.1 Acropternis orthonyx
GGGGGAAATCTTTATTCAAATACTGTGTTTGTTCTTTACATTTCAAAAGCTGGAGGAAGCAATCAAATCCATAGTACTTTCTTCTTCTTCTTCAGTAAGTTATATTAAAAAACTCAATTGGTTCAGGATTTATTGATCTGAATTGAGAATGATGCTCTTGAATTCATATAAAAGAGCCATCTCATTACAAGCCCGTTTAAAAATCTGTGGCTCAGAATTCACAAAAAAGTTTCCATGGAACATAAAAACAAACAAACAAACAAACAAAAAAAGAGTATTAGAAAATAACTTTTGAGAATAGATGATGCAAATCATTTTACTTTGGTATCATGTGTCAGATGCAGACAGAAATTCCTTTTTAATTTTTGTAGGAAATGTTACAAGCTTTCTAGCTCGACAAAACCTACACACTTACAGGAACCATTGAGAAGGGGTGGCTGGTAGGAACAGAGTCTACTGATGCTGCTGGAGCAAAGCTGTGAAAGAGGTGTAGTAAAATTATATCCACATAGACATGTTAACAGCACTAAAACCAAATTCACAATTATAAAGCACAACAATTTTATGTTTAAATGTAACATTTTCTGCACCTTGTGGAAGAGGTAAGGGTTTTCGTATCAAAGCTCTGTGCTAAGTGAGGAAATCAAGTAACTAACATTAAAAATCAGAGCTCTTGAAAAGAATGTAGTAGTCTCAGAGTAAAAGTTGAGCACCCAGACATACTTTCAAGGGCATTCAAGCACCAAATTTCACAGGAGTCAGACAGCTGAAGGGGTTCAAAAACACCCAAAAGTGCCTATCATCTGTATGAAAATAAGTCTAGCCCTAAGAACACATGACATTGAAAGAAGTACATACAGCTCTTGAAAGAAGGGAGATGCAGCTCAGCAGTTCTGAGTTCCCTCTGCTAATCACCACAAGACCCTCTCAGCAACAAACAAACAGTGTATGGAGAAGATCTAAAAGTTACTGTGGAGAGAGATCATTAGGACAAAATGATTCTGTATGTGAGGGGCACGTCCTGGGGCTTGTGCATTGCACGTGGGGCTGATAGGAAAAGGACTGCACCTTGCACAGTCATGGCATGCAGTTTTACGGGATGTACAATGTTAATTTACCCCAAAGGAGGGTTTGGAGGAACAATTCACCACTTGGATTAGCCACTTCAGCAGCAGCTGGCTTTCTGCAGGCCACCATAAAAGTCATGGTGTGGGGGATGCCAAAACGCCATCAGTACAAGTGCCCCAGGCTGGTCACGCTCCTTGGCTCATGCTCCCACTGGATGAATGCTCACACAGGAGTATCTCAGGTTTCCAGGGAGCTTCACCTACAGCAGGATGACCATAAGAATACAGAAATAAAGGACAGCAGTCAAGATAGCTTTTTCTTCTCCCACTTCACCGAAGTCAAGAGTAAAACCTATCCATGCCTCTTGACTTAAACACTGTCTGCCCTACCTGTTCCAAAAGAAGGTGAAACTTCTGTCCCACTTCAGGAGGTGAGGTTGCTAGTTTAGGTAGTGATGAGTTCCCCTAGGTTTTAAAAAAAAAAAACTAAATTAGCACAACATGGGCTTCAGTAAGCTCTATGCCATGAATATGGTTTGGTGCAGCCTCATTTTCTTCCCAGTGGCCCTTAAATCTTAGAAGACATGCATGAACTCTTGAAAGAAAGCAGTGAAACCCCAGAAATTTCAATTCAGAAGAGATGAAGGAAGTGCAAAAAAAAGCCTTTGCTATGGATGAAATACAAAAATCAAAAGACAACCTCCTAGCACTGACATTGTTCCCTGGTTTGCTTTTGATTGGCAACACCTGAGTTTTCAATGTGGGAATTCAGGAACAGACTTTGGAGTTTTGCCACCCATCTTCCCTTTCTTGACAACCAGATGTGACCAGGTTTCTCTTCAAAAAACTCTGTAGCAGCCCTAGATCACAAGAGGGGAAGAAAATGCACTCATGAGAATTTGTACCAGAAACACTGGGGTATCTCCAAGTCAGATAGAAGGTTTATCATGTCCTGTAATGAAGCAGTTAAGCTTGCACAGCTTAATAGCCACTGGGCTTGCTCTCATGCCCGAAGTTATACACCTGCTTGTGCATGTTACCAGAGCAAGGCCTCGGGCATTATTGTAGATACAATTGTACTGAAGATACAGAAGAACACAGGTATCACAGCTCATTTTCCATGAAAATTGATTCATGTCTGTTCTTTTATGCTGAGGGCATTTATGACACCAATGACTCACAGGAAAAGAAGGGCTGTGAAGGTGATCATTCTCATTAAACGGTAAAACCTCTACTAACAAATAGGAATGGTGATAAATATGGTGCATAAGTGGCCCTGGATTTATACTGGAGTGAATTAAGAGGAAAAGAACATCAGAGATATAAACTTGGAGCCACTTTACCTGTAACACAACCTCACAGTAACTGGAAACGTAGACTTCCCTCCAGTATTTTCTGAGCTTGTCTTGATCTTCACAAGGAATTCTAGCTGTTGGTACAGTGGATTGCAGCTCAGCTTTTTGCATAAAAATTCATGAGACAGTATCTATTTCAACTGTCTTATACAGCAGTAAAGAGGAGGAGAAAAGTTCAGCCCTACAACTGAGACAGGGTTCATTTTGTGTGATGATTGCAAACCAGCAGTGGAAATTACAGATGCTACTTGGTTCACTATTATTTTGCAGCATCTCCAGTAATCTTCAGTGATCATTTATAACAGCATGTCTGATGACTTTCAAAACATAACTGGAAAGGATACTTCTGTGGAGAGTATGGCTACTCAGAGGAGAAATCAATCTCTGCTGCTCAGGGAGTCAACTTCATAGCACAGCTATCAGACAGTCACAAACTTCAATGTGCAAGATTGGGGTTGGGGCTGCTCCAAACCACTTCATCCCATTGTATCCAGTGCAATGTAGCCCTGCTATAAAGATGGATCATTCAGCTCCTTTTCTGCCTTTGAAAGGTAAATGTAGAAGTGAACCGAGCTTAAAAGCAAACCAAACCCACTGATTACCAGTGGGAGAGGCAAACAGTCTGCTGAGCAAAGAGGCTCAGCTAAACCTTCACTGTGGCTCTACAATGAAACACAGGAGCTTATCCTGCACCTGCACAACATCTTTTAAAGGTACATAAGAATAGAGCATAATCCTTGGTAACTAGAACACAAGAGCAACTCCAGAAAACTTTTGATCACTGGCAAGGAGTATCCCAATGTATTATGGTGGAAGGCCCTGGCAAAACACAGTACAGGCAAGTCTTGATTGTGCAGGGAAATAAGAAGCTGAGGTGACCCAAATAAAACAAAAACAGTGGTAGTATAAAAAAAAAATTTAGTAAATTAAAAAAATCAAATAAAACAATAAGAATGCTCCTTTAAAAATATGACTGATTTCATGATGATGATTTCGAAGACAAATTAGGTCTTTCCTTAGAAAGATGAAGTTCTTGCAGAACTTGGCAAATCAGACACATCACTAAGTAATGGCAACAACCACATTAAATCACTGGCTGCTTTGTGCCCCTTACAAATGGCGTGTGATCCCCTCCATTCATATTGGATTTATATCAGTGTCATGTGAGCCACCATATCACGCCATCTGCAGGCTCCGCCAAGAGGCCCCAGACTGAACAGGAATGCAGAACTATCTCCTTACAGTTTAAGGAAACATTTGAAGCAAATATCTCACCCCCTAAAAAAAGTGAAACAGGCTATGTCAGAGGAAGCAGGAGCATTTTTTAATAAAATTTAGGTGGTTGCTAAGGTAGATGAGCAATCATATTAGCACTGGGATTCTTTGGTTTTCTTCTACTGCATGCAGTAAAACATTCATCTTAGCACTCAAATTTACATGTGCACCACTCTGAAGGCTTTACAACAAAGAGGACAGGCCAGGACCACCTCTGTCCCTGATCCCACAACTGACAGTCTTCTGCTATGACCCACCTTCACCCCCAACCCAGCACCTCCAACACACCTCACTGAGGTTTGCCCAATTGCTCTGCATCCCAAGGTTGCTCTGAGTCACAGTGTCCGGACAAGCCTGTGTCTTTTTTTTTTACTTTTTTCTTTGGCTGCTTAACACATCACACACTATAATGGTCGTACCCATTCATGTTCAAGACAAACACATGGTGTGCACACACATGCATATCTATTTCAAAGAACGTATTAAGTGCAGGCCCAGCTAAATTGCAAGATGCAATTTAATACCAGCAATTAACTGTGCACATATTTTTGTACCAGTGAACTGCAGCACAAGTGCTAGCAGTTAGATGTCTTTTCATATGGTGAAGTTTAAAAATAACTTTAGGGTACTCTTGTCATGGCAAATGCTTGCACAAGGTATTATTAGAGCAGTTATTCACACAAGCTGCAGACAAAATCTGCACCATGGTAGACAGTAGAGGCATCTGGGAAGTAAAAAGGCAGAAGAGATAAAAAACTTATACCAGCATATATATGCAAACATTTGCTTGGATTCAGACAGTGTCTGTAGGCAGGAGCGTATTCTGTTTCTCTGTCTGTTTCATTTGCTTAAAACTTAAGAGGCAAAAACATCATAGGGAAAAACTGACCATGGTGGTAAAACACAGCACAATATTCGCTCCCTCATTGCGTGTTATCCCAGATAAATAGCTTTGCAGTGGTCAAACACTTTTCAGTTTTTGAGAGTCCTTCCAAGTGAGACCATTAAAACACATTTTCTTATCAAGAAAAGGAATGTGGAGGGAAATCCACAGGAGCATGTGCAGCAAACCCCATCAGTTATTCATAAGAGAGATCCTTTGTCATTTTATCCTGGATGAATGTGATGAACCAGACTGCAAATTTACCATGTCTTGATGAATATCATATGGATATGAAGTACTTTTTGCTTCCTTTTACCATGTTGTAACCTCACCCTGAGTTAGCTGGAGTAGCACTGGTCCTACAGAGCTGAATTCAGCTTTCCAGGGTGTGTCTACACAGTCTGTACTCAACAGATGCAGAAAAGGTCAAGTGAAGAGTACTTGAAGTTGCAGGTACTGCACATTAACTAGTGGTGATGAAAGATGGATCAAGCACCCATTTCCTGGGATTACATGCTTTTTCCTACTTGGTTTTGCTCATTGATTTCTTCCCCTCCTCTTTTGTTTGTGAAAATTTTGCTGTTACCTAAACAGCTACAGAAGCTGAAACTTGTCTTCTCACCAGGATGGAGAATTTCAGAACTCCCCAGCACCCAAAACAGAGCTCTTCCTCTGTGATTAAATCTGTACATAAATGGCACCCAACACTTCTAAAGTAGAGGTGGGCTTTTTTTCCTGGGTATGTTACAATGTCCAAGAGGAGAGACTGTGAGACCAGCCAGTTCCAAAGCATGTGTGTGTTGTAAAAAGCAGGCTGCTTCAACAGAAGGCTGCTGAAAGTAATGCATCTTTCCATCCAAAGCACAAGACCCAGGTACTAAATTGTTATCCAACATAATTTCCATGGAAGTTAGCAAAACCTGGAAATAAAGCAAACCTATTTGGCTCAACAGACACCAAAAAGTTTATATGTTTTGCCAAAGCTATCCTTTTTATCATGAATCTCATGACACTTGACATTTCCTTGAAGCCCTAGCTCGAGAAGGAATGAAACAGTTTTCATTTTTCATTAAAAAAATATTTCTAGGTATTTGTCCTGAAAAGACAAAAAAAAAAAAAAAAACCAAAACAACAAACAAACAGACTGTACACTTACAGACTTGAGAAATAAGAAACAAAATAAAAAGAATGTTCTTTCATTATTAAAAAAATAAAGGTAACTTGATTTTTAAAGTGTTGTGATTTTTGAGATCCAGCTTATAAATTTGAAGTCCTCTACCAGCAATGTTTTGTAAGTTGTTGGGATAATAAGCATCTAGTCTTAACAACACTTACATCCCAACTCTTATACCTTCTCAAGCAGTTGGTCACTGCCTAAACTCCAGCACAAATGTTATGTGTCCTTGTCTATCTATCACATCTTCCCCCAAGTGACTTCTGGCACTGTTTAAGCCACATCCTTATGCATTACAGTTATTCATCATGGAAGTCCACAGAGCCGATACATCATTCCTTCTCATATGTCTTCTTAAAACTCAGACTGGAGAGCACAAACTGTGTCCAAGCTGCTGATGCTCTTCCAGGTTTCCTTTAAGGATACAGTGATATCTTGTGTTCTCCCGTTTCCTGACTCATGCTCTCCTACTTTACACTTGTGTATGGATAAAAAAGGTCACAATCAAGTTATTGCAGCTTAAGGAGGTGATGCACCAAAGGTTCTCACACCCTTCCCACAGGGAAGCTGCAATAAAATATTAACTTAAGCTGGCTTAACTGACAGGTGAAACTGTACCATAAATTCTTGCAGGGATCACCCACAGCTTTCAGCAGGGAACTTGAGGACACTGCTGACCTCTGTGTTGCATGTGTAAAACTTGTTTTTTCACTCCTGGCTGATAAGTCCTTGTGCACCTGAAATACCGGGGTAGCAACCAAGCTGTTCCTGGACCTCTGTGCACTGTTGAGCACCTCCAATGAAACCTGGAGCACCACACTCAAGAATGTGCAGAAATACTGAAGTATACACAAAGCAACAGCCTTAAAACTAATGGGCTTTCTGAGAGTGCTAGAACAGGAGTAAATTCATAATGTCACAGGCCCTGTTGTGGTTCAAAAATTCCATTCCAGCCTTCTTTGTTTTCATGATTGGGCTTACTGCTGTTCAAGCTGCAATTATTCACACAGTTTGTAGTACACTGTAGGTACTCACTGCACCTTGTGTTAATATATCAGGAATGAGACACACACCAAAAAAAGCGCCATCTCAATATTCATAGATGAACAGTGCAAGTGAATTGCTGACAGAATGTTTCCTGGGGTGGAAAAAATGGAGAAGTTTCTTTTTTATGGGTTGCCAGAGGGAATAGTTTCTAATGCACAACTCGTGCATTGATGGAAAATGAGCACAGTCCCAAAAACAACACCCCTAGCTCAAGGTTTTCCATTATTGAGTTGTTTTTATTTTATTTTATATACAATGCAAACAAAAAATGCTGATTATCATGATTCAGCACTCTCTGAGAGAGACGGAAACAGTAAATAGAGCAGGCAGGGAGATAGAGGGACTTGCCACCTCACCCAGAGTGCAACACTTCTGAAGGTTTCAGATACGGTAGGAAAAATGTTCTTTTGCCATGCACAGGCACTTAAGACATTTCTTGTAACTGATAAGAGGCCCAGTATCTGACTTTCTCTTCTACCCTTTTATGGCCTTTCTTAAAATCTGTAGATGTTTTTATCTTTTTAGAGTGACTTTACAACATCTGGAGATCATTTAAAACGCTTGAATTAATATAGTCCCCAGCTAAAACGCTCATGCAGAAATGATTAAAACTCTGCAGCCCTGGTACACACCAGCCTTATCGTGCCAGATATCACCTTTTTAGGGAGGATCACACCTGAGTCAATAGTCCCACGGGATGTTATGTAGTTTCTTGAGACAAGATAAGGCAGGAAACAAAGGTCCACCACCACTTCTCACCATTAACAATCTCGCTGAATATTTCATGGAGTCTCCTGGTGTTCCCTTGTTGTCCCAATTAGCCTAACTCCAATTTGGGCAACAATTGCTTGACTGAATTCATTGCTGAGTGCCATTGACCATAACACCTTTCACATGACCCTAATCTGCTTGGTGGGAGGGAGGGCACTCCAGCAATCACCAGGTTGGGCCTGGAGGAAGTTTCGCTGACTTTATTGGTGAGCAGAAGCTGGGCTGCCTCCAGCCCCTTGGACCACAAGGAATTCTTGAACACAAGGTGCTGCAGCAGGTTAGAGAATTCGCCTCATTTTAGTGATGGGTTGCACAGCCCTGGTGAACCATTTCTCCATCGGGCTCACATTCCACGGGGTTTATGGGCAGGGATATGCATGTTACACCTGCGTTTCTTCCAACAGCTCCCAGGCACAGGTTCAGTCAAACACGGCTCCCTTTCCTCGTGGTGCAGGCGCGGTGAGCTCAGGATGAGCACATGAGTGCAGGGGGCATTCCAGCTGCACTCTGGTGTGTGGGTGATGCAAGGACCTGCCTACAGTCCGTTCACACTCCATATCAGCAGCACAATATGTATGTGAAGCAGTAGGCACAGACCTGCACAGTTTCCTACCTGTGGTGACCCATTCCTGTAGGACTGGGGGTCTGAGTCCTACAGGATGGCTCGGAGCTTTTTCCCCGCAGCTCTCCCAGACCACATTTCATGTGAGCGTGTGTGTGTGCTGCAGCTGTGCCCTCCCTTTGCCGACTTTCTTTTAAACCCCACTGTTCCTGCAGCCAAGTTCAACCCAGCTCCATCACCAGCAGAACATCTCTCGTCCTTCCTTTTGCCCCTGCCCTGGTCCCCTGGCTTCCCTGCCCTCCCACCAGTACTTCCTTCACTGTCTTTCTTCCAAGGCCCCCCCTCGGGCTGTAAGCCCTCACACCAACACCTGGTTTCTTTGTTCTGCTGCTGGGAAAATTCCTTGTTCCTGACCTCCTGCAGGGCACTTGGAGAAAAGTGGCTTTTTACTAAGCTTCAGCCACCCCACTGCTCTGCCTGGACCTTCCTATTCACTGCCTAACGATCCTTAATGACACAGCCTCTTCCCAGGGCAGACCCAAAGGCACTGACTAGCACAAGAACTGCGAGCAGCACACAGTGATTTAAACCTAAAACCACACAGTTAATAAAGTTACAGTGAACTTCCTAATCGGTGCACAGATGGATTCTCACAGAGTGACAAAGTGATTGTCTTTATCTCAAGTATTGTTTCACCTTGTTATTCACTGAAGACTCATGTTTGAGTAACCATGCACGACTGGATGTGACTGAATCATATGAATTCTTCTCTACAGCTGAACATGAAGGTGTGAGAGAGGACAGACCGGATCAGAAAGGAAAGCCCTGAACAGAGGTGCATTAATTGTCAGAGGACATAGGTTATCTGGCTTCAGGATTCCAGATATGTGTTTCCATTCAGTATCTCGTGGCTTGACCTCTCTAGAGAAACTACCTAACAAAATGAGAAGGAAGATTTTAAGAGAAAATTAGGAAAATGGGGGGGACTGAGACCCAGTGGTGACATAAGGACATAGATCAAGGGGGCTTGGAAAGGTAGGAATTCCAGACATGAGAAATCATCAAATGCAAAATGAATAGTTTACTTGCAGTTGCTTTGACTGACAGCTTGAAATTCATATAGCTGCTGTTTCTCCTTTATAAGGGACAAGGTATACCTGTGGCACTGTCTGTGGAATTCAAGTGGGTTTCAAGTGGAATTTTCACCTGTCTCCTCCTCCTCCAGAAGCCACGAGGAAGCACTCTGCCCACCATTGTAACAGAACTGCAGTCATGCTGTCAGCTTGGAACAGCAAACGTGGTCCCAGGGATGAGACATCTATAGCAAAAATAACTCTGATGAGAAATTCTGCCATTTCCATACGCTCAGGATGATCTGGGACAACTGCAGACACAGCCCCAGTCACACAGTGGCAGAGGGAATCTCCATCACACTGGCACAAGAAGCTGCCAGGCCCATACCAAACCATGAGGAGATGTGGGATACAAGCTGATACTTTCCAAGGGACATACTGACATGAAGCTTGGATAGGGATTAGACAACTGCCAGCTTGCATTCAGAGCCCACTGCACACCCATCCCAGGACCACCCTGGAACAGAGCTGCTGCCATGTCACCTCCCTGCGCAAGCTCCAGTTCTTGCAGAGAGCCCAGGGGCTCCTGCTGATGACTCAACAGGTCAATGGCCACTGCTGGAGTGGTCCTGGACTGGAGGGAGGTAGGGTCATGTTTCTGCCCTGTTTTTTTTGTCAGTGGCATTGGGCAAACCTTCTGGTACCTCTGTGCCTCTCATTCCTCCTTCTGCAACATGGTGGTAGTGTCAGCACTTCCCCATCTGGTGGGGAGAGGGGACTTTCTGTATGATGAAAGCCTACATCTCCATAGAAGGTACGTTTCTAACACAAATACCCTTTCTTAGAAGGATTTTGTGTCAAGAAGGATATTTTTTTTTTCATTAATTTTGTGGGGTTGTAGAGAGAGAAAAAAAAAGCCATCATGTACTAACTGAAATACAAAATTTGGAATAATTTTCAGATCTAGTACATGTGGGGAAATATTTTTTCTTTTGAAAAAATTAGTTTCTTTTGTATATCCATGCTAATATGGTATTAGCATTTGTATTAAGGACACCTGAGTGCCCCAGCTGAGGCCAGATCCCTGTGGTGTGAGGAACTGAACACACCCAGGGGTTAGAAATCACATTAGTTCCTTCTTTAGATGTTCTCAAACAAATAAATAGAAGAAACATGTATTCTCATTTTACAGTTGGGCAACTGAGGCACAAAGAAATCAAATAATCACCCTTCACAGATCCTGAAGTGCACACTAGTGTTTCTCAGTCCTGTACTTAAATGGCAAGCCTATTCTTTCTTCCATGTTTTTTTCTTTGAGAGGCTTTATATTTTGTTAATTAAATACAAGCAAGAGTGACTTCAATCGTGATCAAAAAGAATGCACATGTTTTCCTTGCAATAAAAAGACTCTGTTGATCATCAGCTGCAGGGCACATCCATGTATTTTTCCCAGGCAATTGTCTTCCCACTGTGTGGTCTCTCAGTTGTGTCTGTAGTAGATATATACACCAGGAACTGAAGCCATTGGGTCTCATCGCTCAACTGGTCATAATAATCTCCTCCTGCTGAAAAAAAAAAAAAAATAAAAAAATTGTGGCTATTTATTTGTAGAACTTGGCAAATGAGTCTCTGTTTTCAAAAGAGGGTGTCTACACTGGTGAATAGTGAGTTCCCCTCACTAAGCATCAGGGTGTGTTCCTCAGCAATACCTTGGCCGATTAGGAGAGAGATGAGCACTGTAAAAACTCTGCACTAGGTGGGAACCTCTTGTAGACTTCTCCTAAAAGCAGAGCAATTTTGTTGATAGATACATCTATAGTGCATATTTGTGTGTATTTGTGTGGAAACCAGGAACCCTGTCCAAGCCAGCAGCAAGGAAAATACAGCTGGATACAGTGCACAGAGTCTCATTTCTAAGGCTATTCTACAGATTCCAAGAAAAGCAAAGCTTAAGAAGTTCTTCCCAGTGCCTATCTCAGATTGCTGGAGACATGAGAGGGCTGCAGAAGCAGAGAAGCTACAGATATGGGCTGGAATTATCTGAAAGAAGCATTCCCCAGCAGCTTCCGTGGTCCTTTGATAAGGTCTCCAGGGAGCAGATGATCAGCAAAGATAACATTGTGGAACCATACAGCATTTCCTTTCTGTCTGTGCTACATATTTAGCAATGTATCACAAAGGCTGCAGAGGACAGCGTTATTTCTAGATTATACAATATCATGTGTCTATTCAAACTTTTCTGTGAAAGACAAAAGCATAACACATTATAAAACTGTTTCTTTTTCTACCACTTCCAGTTTTTTTTCTCCAGACACTCCCAGCTGGTTGGTTTCCACATTCGTGATACATGAACTTCACTTCAGCTTTCATTTGGAGGAACTCACTGGAGCTGAAAAACAGGAAAAGTTTGGCTAGGGGACCAGAAAAAAACGCATTCAGACCTGAGCTTGAAATTTACTTAGTGGTAAAATGAAATTTTTTTTTTTTTTTAAGGGAAAAGTGTGTCCCTCCTCTTCAGCTTATCAAGAAAATTCTTAAAATTGCACATCAACATGGGCTTTGCCTAACTGAGGTATAAGGGTGTGATACATAACCTGCTGCCGTTCAAATCCAGGACACAGTCCCAAAAACACATGTGGAAGTTTGTGTCTTTCAGACAAATACTCCTTCTCCTAAAGTTGCCATTTCCCCTCATATATTAAACTGGTGACCAGGAAAAAAAAGAACCAAAGCAATTCTTGACTGACCCAGCAGAGGAACAGACCTTCTGGCACTTTTCCAGCAGCCCTGACATCAAGGTTGTTACGGAAATCCAATCACATGCTTTTACAATTAGGACTTGGGTTATCAAAATTACTGGCTTGTTTTTCACTACGTCTAAGGCGAAAGGTGACAGAAAACAGCAAACTAGTAGAGAACCAGTAAATACAATTGGCAAACATATGGGGCAAAGCAGGAGAATTAAGGAAGGACCACTGGGATAGGGTTCCTCAGCCCTACATTAGACCTCTGACAATGGAATTGAAGCATGACTGACAGAGGATCATGACTGCAGCGTGCAGAGCTTGGATCCTGTAAAGCCCCTCACCAGAGCCCTGACACAAAAGTAATTAAATAAATCAGACAGAAAAATGGCATGTCCTTCACATTTGGGGCTACAGACACTGTTCATCATTCCATGACACACATGCAATGATGGGGGAAAATATATTAAGAAAACTCAAGTACAGCCAACATTATAAAGCTCTAATTTCAGTGACAATTCTTGAGGCAGACACTTGAAAGAGTTAAAACACCCCAGTAGTTCCCTAGTCTTGTCTGTCTACCTCCTAATTCCATCATCTGCTGCCATCCAGAGAATCTCAGGTTAAATGACTTGATCTTCCCTTCTCTGTCTATGGTAATTACAAAGGGAAACAGGAGGGTGCTGAGCATTCCTCTGGTATCAGTATGGGGTGAGACCTCTGTGCTGCCCAGGGCTGCTCCCTCAGACTGGGCCCTTACAGGAATTCAAGAGTGGGATGCCAGTGACATGCAATCACTCCATCAGGCACTGTAAAACAATGGGCAAACCTGTGCAAGGGCTGTGAACGATCTGAAGAGGGAAAGGAGGGTGCAGTCTCCCAAGACTATGTTTAGGGTTTGTTTTGTTTTTTGTTTTTTTTTTTTAATCACCAGATATTAGCTCTGCTCTAATTTGTACCCTCCTAAGTACATCCAGGTCACAATCCATTTGTGTGAGGAACAACATAGTATTCAAGATCCAACTTTGTTTTTCATTCCTCTGAGCAACAGCTGACAAACTCTTGTTCCAGATTGTCTCTTAACATTCTGTGGAAGGATCTTGTATTCTGGGCACCAAACCAGCATCAACACTCCTGGGCGGGGACGGATGGTGAGAGGAGAAAGACAAGTGGAGGTATGAATATCTCGCCAAAACAAAACAGCAGAACTTTCTGGCTTCCTCCCAGTCTCCACATTCACTGGCCTTCTCAAAGGGTGGAAATCCCACCAAGGAGGATCCTTGCAGATCTCTGGCCTGATTGCTCTGAATGCTAGAGGAAAAAATGCTTGCCCAGGTCATGCAGGAATGAGTAATTATATCACACATCAGAGCCAGCAGGCACATCCAGGGAATATGCCACTTACGAAGTCAAGAAGTTACAGGCAGCAGTAAGCTGAGCTATTCGCACAACCTACCTGAGAAGAAATAATACCTTTCTTTGTGCAGAAGTACAAAAAGTACATGGTAACAAAGTGGAGACATGTTCTTAAGTAAACAGGTACTAAAAAAAAAGCTGTTATAAGATTGCAATGGTTGGGCATTGAGGTTAATGCTTTTGCCAGGGTTTCTACAGCAACGCAGTGAATTAACTTTGAATCATGATGAAATAGACTTCTGTTTTGACTATGTATAGGAATTCAATTCACATGTCTTCCACTCTGCAGCTTTCTCGATCTCTTTGACTATTATCAGGGGAGAAAAAGAGAATGAAGGAGGCACCACCATTCATTCAGCTTGACAAGGTAACTGCTGAAGTGGTCATGTATGGACTGACCACTTCATTGTGTTTGCAGCACAGACGTTACCATGTAAAGGTGAATCAGGTGCTGCAGAATGAGCTTGAGAAATGATGAGCACTTCAAAGTCCTGCTGGCTTCAAAAATACAAACTCCTGTATTTTCTACACCCTTTCTCCTCTCCAGGATCAAGATCTGTAAGAACCAGGTCAAAACAATGCTGCAGCCTACAGGCCACATTTAAAACTCTGGGCCTTTTGCACCTTTTTCAGAATATGGGAATTGAAACTATTTTTTGGCCTATCAGGTACCTGTTGCAAAGATGCAGATTACTAAAGCACATTTCAAATAAAGTGATTACCACATTAGTACAGTGTTTCTGAGACCTGCTGAACTGATCCCCTGACTCCAGCTTGAAGAGACTTTCTTCAGATCTTTGCAATACTTCATAGAATCATAGAATCATAGAATCATAGAATCGATTGGGTTGGAAAAGACCTCAGAGATCATCGAGTCCAACCC
>JAWWEU010000091.1:7178167-7201410 GCA_035583155.1 Acropternis orthonyx
CCTCTGGGGGTGCATTAGCACAGATTTGAAGGAAACATGTAGGTGGGGACCATAATGCTTCCAATTGAACCGCACTAGCAAGCACACACTACAGTAGTTTAGAGATTAAAAATAGGATCATTTGGATGTGTAGATTTGAATATGATTTATGGATCACTTCCAGAGACATTATTGTTGCTTATCATTCAGACGGCTGTGAAAGTGAAGACTATGTGGGAAATCATGCAAGAGATACATTGCCTGCAGAATGGGGAAAAACATTAAATCTTGAAGTTGCTGATGCAGCAATTAATATTGCAACCTTCACTGCCTTCAATGCACGGAAGAAAAGGGTAAGATAGCCTAGATGCCTGCTTCCCATAAATAACTGATCTCGAGACTTAAAGGGAGAGACAGGCTTAAACATTACACACCAAAGCCCCTTTCCCTTTCGCCTTGGAGGAAATGTTTAAAATAGCAGTCACTGGCGTAATCAGGAGTTTGCACTCAGGGCTCTGGGGCTGCACCAGCTGCACCTACAGGTCTAAAGGAGTGCAAAATATCAGGGCAACCACATGTTCAGCAGGGGTGGAGGGAGGAGAGGAGGCTCTGTGTGACCAGGGACACTTGGTGTCTAGAGATCTCAGCTAGCGAAGTGACAACAGAGGATCACAATTTTGCACGGCTGAAACTCAGAGGCAATTATTTAGACATCTACATGGCATTTTTTAATGATTTTTTTTCCTTTCGTTGGCTTGGTCCAGAGCAGACTGTAAGTGCCAAACAGGAGGAAGCACTGGTTCAGCACTCAGATACCTGGTTCTCCTTAATTTGGTATAAACAGTGGGCTAACACCACTGGTTTCAGAAAACCTCACCCTGATTTACAGTGGTGTAAGTGAGGCTAGGATCACGTTGTTCATGTTTTATATCCATCCTGTGAGAACCAAAAAACCCATATATCTGACCAAGTTGCCTGAAATAAGGCCTTCTGCTTTGGCATACTCTTTCTGACAGAAAACAATGAAAGAGGAGGTAAAGTACATTTATTCCTCAAAGCAGTTGATGTGTGGACACAGTCAACTCCTTACAGAGACAAGTAGATTTAAATCTACATGCATGTTTTGTCGGAACAAAATCTCAGAAGTATTTGGACAGCACCTCAATATCCTTACCTTCTCTTTGCTGAGAAAACGATGGCTCCTTAGTCAACAGTCATGGTTTCTCTTAAAATAATTTCTTTTTCACATATGAATTCATAAAGTTCAAATAAGACTTTTTTAACCTCACACATTTGTTATTTGTGAGTGGGTTAATAAAAGTAATTATCAATATTCCCTGACAACTGGAGTGAAAATTTAAGCTCTTTGGTGTGCAGAGAAAAATTGTACAAATTCACCAAGAAACTTTATTTCTTTTGAGAAAAGTCCCAATGACTGTAAAGTTAATAAGTTGTTTCCAAAACTGAGAAAGGGAAGGACCCTGAGAAACAGACTTTACTCAAAAACACCAGCTCTAGCTGCCTCATAACCAGCTGTGAAGGTCAGAAATTAATTAAGGAAAACATGTTTGCACACTTTTAATTAAAGGGACTGGTGTGCTAAGAGGGCAATCTAAGAATGAAATATAGTAAGCCTCATTCAGCCTTACTGTAGATTTCCACTGGTGTAACATGTTTTGCAGGCTATTGTATGCACGATGGGAGGGACAACGTGAATTGTACTAAAACCAGAATTACGGTCATATCATCAATACTGTGGGTATAAGTACAGGGCACACAATACAATGCAATACACACTAGGATATAAATACACAAAACTTCTCTCTAACTGCCTTACTAGGGCCCAACAGTGCAACCCTGATGTGACACAAACGTTGTGAGTTCTGAGCTGCCTCTTTGAGCAAGATCAGGCTCAGCAACACATTACCAAAGGGATGAACTTTATATTTGGTGGATTTTTTTGAGAGACGAGGACATCCCATCTTCCTGAGGCGTGGAGAGGAGAAGGGGAGCAATTCAGTCCCAACTGCTTGGCCAGGAAGAGAGGGGAAAGCAAGTGGCACACTTTGGGAACTCTGTATGTTCAGCTGTACCCAGAGTACACCAGTTCTGCTGGCTGCATTTAAAGAGGCTGTCGCCTGGTCACTGATCTTCTGGGCACATTTTCCTCAGTTCTGATGCCAACCAACACAAAAAGTGTGCCTCCCTCAATGGAATGCCTAAGAGTTTTATTTGAATTAGGACTGAAACGCTTGGCCAACAGATAGTAAAGGGCTGCATACCCAGAACAGAGGACACAAGACCATCAGGAAGACTTCCCCACCTCCAAAAAAAAAAAAAAAAAAAAGAAGAAGAAGAAGAAATACTGTGCAGAAAGTCCTAGTTAGTTCAATTAATTATCCACTGTCCATTTACTTAAGGGACCTCGTTACAAATATATCCTCATCACAATGACAGGAAATCTATCTGAAAAGTCTGCAAAAAGGCTATTAATGAAGAGAGTTTCTAATGCCTATAAGCTGAAATACCTTTTCACTCCTTTCGCCAGTAGTTCCTGTGGGTCATTTCTGGGGTCAGCAGTGGTGTGCAGAGTAAAGACTTTGCCAGTGCTGGAGAAGGGAAAAAAAAAAAAAGTGAAGAAAAAAAGTACTTCAGTATTGTCAATCTTTTATCCTTGAACGATACACTAGAGGCTGACATTTAATACCCTAAGGATATAGATGTTTGAAAGCTGGTTATTGTAACAAAGGAAACCATCCAAACTCTGCAAGACCAAATGGATCAGATAAAGCTGACACTGAGATAAATCTGTTTTACATCCATTCTTGCAAAAGTTTTGCTAATCTATGTTAGTTATAGCTTTCCTGGAGCAAAAGGAGAGAGGGGAAAAAAAGAACCCCACATTACAGCAAGTCAACATGTTGCCCCTATTTGTAATCTCCAAAGTGTAATGTCATGGTCAGAGGACATTTTTTCCCCTGTATTGTGGGCGAACTCTATTAAAATAAGAAAGATAAAGAAAAAATTGAGAAAAAAACCCCACAGGGAGTGAAAGAGGGCATGAGGACAAACATGCATGCTCTTTCTGGTTGAACTTCCATGTTAGCATAGATTCTGTTTGTTTGTTTAACACATGAATTCAGATCTTTCATAGACACAGACTCATCTTCCAACCAGTCAGAAACTTTAACACCTACTCTTCATTATCCAGTATTTATACCGCCAGATTGGACTTTCATATGGAAGCCTGGAGCAATGCTGGTACAGATGGCAAGATGACTCTCAAGAGATTGATGACTCTGAAGAAATACACAGTATTAAGTCAGAAGGTGCAAATGTTAACATTCCAATGTAGAGAAGAAATATTCCTTGCATACACTTCCCAGGTTTGTTTTCTCATGCATTACAAAGGGAAAGAAAAAGCCCTCGACACACCTCATAGCTGGCAAACGAATGATAAATTTACTTTAGTTTCTTTTGTATGTCAACTGTTCATGCCTCAGGTACTTAACCTTTACTTTAAAATCATGGTTCAGATCCTAGCCTTGAAGGTGGGTGGGAAGGGGGGGATGGTATTCCTGTAAATGTTTCATTTAACAAAGGCAGTACTATAAGAAGGTTCAGTGGTGAGACTCTGAATGGTATATATTGTTTCAGATTTCAGGGCTTCCATACATCTGCTGCCTGTCAAAGGCAGATACCACATTCATAAAACAAGTGCCCTGTCTGGGGGAAAAAAAAAAAAAAAAAAAAGAAGGGGGACTCTCTTTTTTGTGGTTCAGCCCCCAGGATTACATGAGATGGGAAGCTGCAGGAAGCCAAAGTTCTAATTTGCTGTAAAGATGATCAACAAGAAAATCTTTTATTATAAAGAGAAAGAGAAGTTTCATTTTCTTTTTTTTACATTTGTGGATCCAGATTCGAAACCATCTCTACTCAGAAAAGCTCTTAAACATGTTCTTCTGTGTCTCCATGCTCAGCAAAGTGTCGAAGAACTTACCCAGCTGAAGCAGAGACCTAAAGGAGAACCATTTATATTTACACTAACTAAGCAGCTCATTTTACCAGGCCCATTACATGATTTCTGACTTTATTAGGTCTGGAATGTATATTTCACCCATGGTGAGAAACATGCTCATTCATTTCTTATGATATCATAGTCTTCTCCATGGCAATCTGGTGCTATGTGAGGAAAAACAATAGAAAACTTTTCATGCCGAGATGAAGACGGATAAGGAATTATGTTCAGCTGGGTGGGAGAATATATAAGAGGAACAAAACCACAGAGCCTCTGATTCTGAGGATCTGATTTATTTAGTATCTGGCATTGGCCATAAAGTGTGGGCAATGAAAAGAGGAGCTGACCTCAATGCCTCCTTAGCAGCAATCAGAAATTCATTTCAGTGTGTGAGCATTTAATTAGCTTCACTGAGTTTACAAGACCTTCAGTCATTTTAAGATACTCGAGGCAACTACCCCACACACAAGATTACCCTGAATCTGGAATGCCAGCCACTTAGGAAGAATGTCTGGAGAGTTTTAATTGAAGGGGACTCCTTTGTTTTTATATCCATTTGATGTGCCATTACCATTTCCTCCACCACTAATTTACACCGAGGGACTCAACTATTCCAAACAATTTTTTTAAATCAGTAAATTACAGAAAAACCTTCAAGAAAGTTTAAGGTTGTTCTGTGTCTAGGAAAAGTCAAATGGCACCATTAAATTTTTAGAGCTAATCTAATCGTTACACAGTGCAGTCACTGCACCACTTCAGGCGTCTGGGGACAGTCATCATCTTCCCCCTTTTTTTACAGAGGACCTGAAGTGTGTTTGCTGCATGCATTTATTGCATGCATACAGTAGATATATATGGAGTGAGATTAACTAACAGGAGGCAATTACTAATTTTATTATGGCTTCATGAGGTCTGTATATCAAGCTCCTCTCCCTGGCAAGGATTAGGAATTGCTAAATACAGCTAATTTCTGGGCTGATCTTATTTATATACTGGACGCTAATCCCCTTCACATATCTCATGTGCTTCTTTCTTCTCAGAGATACTGTCCCTCAGTGACCTCCTCCTAGCATTTCATTAAATGCCTTCAGCCTCAGTAAATTACAGCACTTTAAAAACATTGAGTTTAGCATATAAAAAGAGAGAGAGAGAGTTTCTGTACGCTGCCATGGGATAAGGTGCAGCAAAAATCCCATACAAGCTGAACTGTACTTCCTAATCAAATGGGTGTAACAGATGGCTGCTAGAGCAAGCCATCACAATGGAAATATCTGCAGTTCTCATGGTAACGGAATCTGCCAGGTCTGAGGGATTTGCTGTTTTCCAGGACATCTGAGCTGCAATCTCTTTCGAGCTGTCTAGCAGTCTCAGTCTCGCTCTCTCTCACTCTCTCAGCATGATGGAGATAGAGTTGAAAGGTGGAGCCTGATTTTGCATTCCAGCTGTGATTAAAGACATGCACACACAAACGCGCACACGCGCTCGCACCCACCCACCCACCCACACACACACACACAGAGAATCAATAGCACTGCATATTCATTATGCTATCTAGAACCTCATTAACCACTCAGCCAGAACAGCAAGAAAATTTTAATATTCCTTCTTCTTTAGGGAGGAAAAGAAAGAAGTGTAATAGGAGGGAGGAGGGAGAGAGGAAGATAGCATGTATGTGGGGAATTAAGATTCATGAGACGTACCTTTTAATAAAGATATGGAGCAATGTTAAAACTAGCAGTTGTTTCCATTTCATGGCAGCATGTCAAGATGACTTAACATAGTAGAGTGAAACATCTGGCCTGAAAAAAAAAAAATCATTATGTTGAATTTCCAAAACATAATAGAGAATCAATGGAAGAAGGAGAAGGAGAAGAAAAAAATAGAGCAACTGTGTACCTTAATACTAAGTAAAAGCATGTGACAGACCTCCTGGTACTGTGTAATTAGAAAGGTGATCCTTCTCATAAGGTGTAGGATAGCATAAAGACAATGAGCTTTAATTATAAATCTAAAGAATTGGGTTTAAACCCACAGGGCTCTCTTAAAAGGTTCTTATATTTCTGCATGCAATTCGGAAACATCAGCAGGAAGAAAATAATCATTCATGAGACTTTTATTAAAGTCTTTTCCTTCAAATCCCTATCAATTTAAAGAAATAAGAAGAAGCATACTGCCTTCTTTGCTAGACTACCTGCTAGAAAGCACACAGAGGGTTGATTCACAGCTGCCTATTCTCTTGGGTATTTGAGCCTGAAGATCAGACAACATGTAAGAATTCAGCCGTGGCTCAAAATGGAAACAAAGAGGACCATTCTTAAAGCAATGTGAAATGAAAAACTACAGACTGTAGACCTTAGCATGCTGATCCACCACATTGTCCTTGAGGGCACTAAAGTTAAATACATGTGACAGGCAAAGAGATGGGGGAAATGCTTTCCAGAATAAAATGACCTGATCTCCTTCCTTCACGAAGTAGAATAAGTCAGGAAATACAAGCTCCTCAAGAACTGGGTATTCTAAGATGGTGTTGTCTACCTAATTGTGCATCACTGAAGAACATTTTCATGTGATCTCTTCTGAAGTCTGAAATGATTTTACCACAACTATATTCCTCTGTAGCAATGACTTCTGGATATGAGATTTAATTCTTATGTTGGGTTGGTTAGTTTCAAATAGATATATACGGTTCACTTGCCACAGTACTGCATTACACCTTCAGAGATCTCCAAACCTGCTAACTAGTTAGAAATAGCTGTTGCTGGCAAGCAAGAGGGCTGCAACAACAGCTAAATAGTGATAAATGGCTTGCATTCAGCACCAAAACATTTGGCCATATGAGGGGTGTAGACAGTCACCTTTGCTCACAGTGACTTGATCCACAGGCAGCTCCTCACAGTGCAATAGGGCTTTTCGTGCTGCAAGGTTTAGCAGTGCTCAAATCCATGGCTAGTCTCTGCCACCTTTGTGCAAACTGAATTCCTTCACCTGACTACGAGAAGCAACCACCCTTGGAGTAAACTTGGACTAATTTTCAAAAGAATGTCACATTCAGCTGAGTCAGTAGAAGATTTCATTTCCTGTCTTAGAATAGAGTAGCCATTCACAACTGGAAAAACGGTACATAGTTTTACCTGTTAACAGAGAATCAGTTCTGGGTGGGAGAAAAGGGCAATAAAAGAATATGTAGAGGTAGTTCTGTTCATCATCCCACTGTCTGAGGTAACTGTGTGTCTGTGTTGCCCCATAGCGTCAATTGAGATTGTCAATGCCATGGGCACACATACAGTTTTTAATGCTGCATTCAGCACTATTGTAGACATACATTCTGCAAATACAACCCTCAATGTAGTTGGTTAAAAACTACTCTTTACTCAACTTGGAATATATTCAGGATTAACGCTGTGATTCTTGAAGCAACCATCCCAGCCTTAGCGGTGATGCAAGAAACCAAAAAACCCGTTTATACAATTTTACTTGATAAAGCAGCCCTTCAAGTTCAACATTGCAGTGCATTGCTATTACTGTAGTCCTGATATTTATTAAGAGATCAGAGTGTTCCTTATTGCACAGTTTGTTGAAAGTTCTGACTCAGACTAGATCCTTGTTCTGTGCAGGGTGATCAATTGGTGCTCCAAGCCATGGAGCCTCACACGTGGAATTTACCCATTCCTGGGGTCTGCTAGCTGTTCCTCAAACACCTGATCTTAGCACATACATCAAACACAGGTCTACCTGCAAAGCACTCTCTTCTCTAGACATCATTTCCTTCAATTCAGAAAGTCACTTTTGCCCCTGCCTGACAACATCTCCTGCCCATTTTTCCCAGAAGGTGCACTTACATGGGTCCCTTAGCAGGAAGCCTGTCCCTGGACCTGCTCACCCTGCTTGCTTGGTGTCCTAAGCACTATTACTCTACCAGACCACCAAGTCTACTCATTTCTGCTTATGAATATGACATTCCTTGGAGGCCAGGACAACAAGAAACCCTCCTTGACAGTCTAAAAGTCTTCCTTTGTCCCAGTCAGAGCTCGAGCATCTGACCTTCAACACTAGTAAGCTGTCCCAGAGTCCCCACACATCTGGCAGGCTTTCACAGGGTCTCTTGCATCCAGTCTCAATCCTGTTCTCCTGAAATATTGACCCCTGATACACCCTTTCAGTTGGGACAATTCCATCATGTACGTACAACGCAGGAGACCTAGTGACTCCAACAGACCTCATGGTCTCCAGCAAAACTTAAGTAGTCCCCAGCCACACTCTGTGGTGAACTTTTTTAATCCTCAAGGTAGATCAGAGGATTGCATTTCAGTTTAAGGTTGTGTTTATGACACACTTTTAGCAGCTGAAGCTCTGAGAAGTCCTGAGAGCCTTTCAGTCCCAGATTGCTCTTGGTCCCCTGCTGACTCCAGACCAGACAGAAAAATCATCAGTACTTAAAATTAGTGGGGTGGTGCAAGCTGGAATCATAAAACTCTGAAATAGACCCTGTTGCTATTTCAGTTCTAATTGCTCTCTTTGCTGCCTGGTTAGCAGACACTCTTCAATCAATTGCTGCATTTGTGCTGACAACACTGGATTACAAGAGTTGCTCTTGTCATTTCTGTGACCTCCATCTTCAATTGTTTTTGCTTTCTGGCCAGGAGCTAAGGGACCTTATTTCTAACACTCAGCCATGAAGCAGGGCAGGAATCTTTCCATTCTCAACAGCCTCAGATTCCCATCTGTGACAGAGAGCACACTACAAACCTGCCACTGCACATCAGTTGAGGAGCTGACCTATAATATTTACATGGGGATGGAGTCCTGTGATTTGGCATTGTAATGATAACAAAAAAACCCCCACCTAAATACCCGCTCTTACTCAAAGTTGATCCTTCCTGGCAATTTCACGCAGAGATCCCAGACCCCACATTCCTCAGCCCAGTGAGCCTTTCCCAACCCCTGCAGGGACTTCACACACTTCACATACCACAGTGAATCTGCTCCAGTCAATCAGTTCCTGTGGTCCCCTGCATGCTTCCAACACCTGCTGGCAGAGGGGACAACAGAGAGCCCTGTCCCACCCCTTCACACATAGTATGGCCTTATTCTTCAAAAGTACTGTTCAGAGCAGGATGCCCCATTACAGAATGCTCCTATAAATACACCACACTTTCAGATGGAGGAAGCAAGCATGCTCTAGTAAATATTTTAGCAATGAAGTGGCACGGGGTTCTTAATGCTTGTCGTTTTTCAATGTAAGAAGCACTCCATTAGAAGGTGCTCTACGCTCAAGGGAAAAAATGTGCATTCTCACAATAACAGGACAGCCAGCAGCCAACACCTTATCAGTATTAACTTTCCTTGAAAACGTGCTTGGTTCTTCCTCCACTCTACCACCTGATGTTTGGGAAACACTTGATTTAATAAGAAAGTTCATAATGTCAAGTTACAGACACCATGAGAGGGAAGCCTGGTAAAGTATAATTGGCAAATCAACAAATTATGATAAAAAAAATCTTGGCTTCTCCAAGACAATTTTTTTTTTTTTTAAACCAAACAAAAGAGCTTTTCTCTGTGTGTTAGGCTTCGTAGTGGTGCAGGGGTGCTTGTGAGGATCGAGGTGGGGAAAGTAGCAGAGCACAGTGGTCTGGAAACCAGCACGCAAGCAAGGAGTGAGGGCATGCAAGCCCTCGAGATGGCTCTGCTGACACTAACCTAGTTGTTTTATGGGGATAATGCCGGTTGCTGAGCACAGTAATGCTGTCAAGACTAACTAGGACTGCCTATAACAGGGACAAAGGGAGGGATCGTATTTTACAGCATGCCTGAAGTCCAGACAGAAGAGCTCCATGGCAACATGCAGGGATCTGTTATTCCTCCATTTATTCTCAAGTGCAGCTCCTGGCATTGATGTGATCTCTATACCATGAGGCAGGAAGGATCTTTGCTCCTCTTTCTCTCCAAGCTGCCAAGTTGCAGCTCTTTCCTCAGCCTTATCCATCCCTACAAGTGGAGTTGAGGAGTGGCATGGCTTTTCAAAACTGTTCTGGAATGATCTATGACATAAAAGGAGATCCAGAGGGTGGTTTCTGCAGGGCCTTGAAAGATTTCTTTTCTGTTGCAAGTGATAAATAACCCCAAACCCGCAATGTGCTAACACTTCCTGATAGATTTAACTTTATGCATGTGATGATTTCTAGACATAAGGTATATTTCACAAGCATGTGCACACACATACACACAAAAGAAAAAGTCCTGGCCCCATCCCACGCATCTTCTCTTGTACCAGTTTGAAAACTGTTTGCAGTGACTGGAACAAAGATCACACCATATGTCCTTTAGATAATGGAAGAGAAGAACAAAAATCAGGACTGTGGCAAGTGCAATATTTCATTCTTTCCCTTGCATACTCAGCAGACTTCGTAATCAAGCTTCCTCACTTGAAGACACCCTTCCTGCAAGTATGGAAATGGGCAGTGTCTGTTTCTCAGATTTGTGAAATGTCATCTTATCAAAGCTGTTATAAAAAAGACAGGACAGAATGTCACCTGCCTGCAGAATGGGAGATGTGTGCTGTTGCTTTCCTGCAGAGGTGACCTTGGACCTCTCTTTCACTTCCAAAGCTTTATCTGTCTTGATCATTTAGATGCTAAGTTTGTAGGAGGAACAGAGAAGCAATTTTTACTGTATGTAAAGCGTACAGCACAATGACACCATCTTAGGTGAGGTAATGTGCCTGTATAAATACTTTCTCTTTTTTTTTTTTTTTTTTTAAATGTAGAGCTTAAAACATCTGCAAAGACATCAAAAGAGGAACGAGCATGCTGCACAGTAACACAATGCAGCTGACAACTAGCTGATCTAAGATTACTTGAAGTCCTCCTGCAAGCTGTTCCTCCCACTGCTCACCTATAACGTGGCTTGGTCAAATTCTAAACAAACATGGCACAATACAAAACAATCAGCTGTGGTTCAAAGGGAGCATGCAAGGCACAGGCCCTGGAGACAATGCCCACAGGAGAGGCAGAAAAGGGCCATCTCTGGCAGGAAGTGTGAAGAACTCACATGATTATCAGAACTGCACTTTTGCCTTTCGAACCTAAGGAACAATGAAGAGCAGGAGAGTACACTGAAAGACATATACTTTTTTTTATTTCTCTTTTTGTCTTTGTATATCCTTTGCAACAAATAAACCTTCCTATTTCAATATTTGGCAAGGTGACAGAACCTAAAAAGGAGCAGGAGAGAGAACTGATATTTACAGAAGAAGGTGTAATTAAAAACAGGCAAAAACTATTCCATAAATAAGAGGTTCCTACTGAAAAAAATGTTATTATTACTCAGACCTCTAGGTCGACACCTGAAATCTAATCACCCTTAATGGATAATGTGAACATTACTAGGGGGGAAAAAATGTCATTGTAGACCGTAGGCTCTGGATTATGGAAGAAATGAGATTTGCTTCTGACCTCGCTTTTCATAAATTTAAAACAACAAAGAGATCATGGTCTACTCTCGGTAAGTTAAACTTTCCATAACAGCAAGGTTTTTTCCACTGTACTTAAATGTTCTCCTGCTCTGAACTGGAAGAGTATGCTGGATTGTTTAGAAGTAAGCTTCCTCCAGGTCTTGGTTCCTGTTGCCCTTAGCTATTTTCCAGAGGTCTTAATATACATTCATCGTACACAGAGACAAGAAAAGGAAAACATTTTTCACCTGAACAAGAGGCTCTGGAGGAACAAAACTGTCTGGAATAAGAGCTGAGAATCCACACTTCAGAACAGTTTGCTTGCACTTCTGGTCCAACTCACCAGGCCTGCTTAAGTACTTACATCTCCCATCTGAATAGCAGTCCACATTGTTGTAGCTCGCAGGAGAGTTTTTGGCTTCTGCCAGTCTAAATAGAATGATTCAAAACTGAATCATTTCCTGCAATTTTGTTTCATAGCTGAATGCACACCATAGCAAGATAAGGCCACAAACACATGGAACTACCTCCAGAAAGACATCTCACCCTCTGGGTTGCTTCAAGTGGAAGCCCTGACTGACTGCAGTAGGTTTTGTTATTATTATGGCACGGAAATATTCCTCCAGGAGATGGTCAATGACCAATAGCAGCTGAGACATCACATGGCAACTGGATTTTCCACCTATTGCCAGAGAAGAAAGGGATGCTTCCCGAGCTCTATCTATCTCAGCTCTTTTAACTGAGGGATCAATATCACAGAGACAGAGGGAGAGAGACAAACAACCAGCAAACGGAAAAGCAACTGCAGGCTGCCACACTCCCAGAGAAGGGAGATAAAAGCCTGCCGCACTCTGAAATCTAATATGCCCAGTCACCTGGAATGAGTGTCTCCTGAAAAGGGCAAGCCTGCTCAACATCCTCAGCAGACTCCCCCCCTCCAGAACTGAAGCACCAGTATCTGGAAAGCTTTAGCCGTATTAGACTCGTTAAAAGCTAACTAGCATTTACAACTCACATCAAGATGAGGTGTCAGCAGAAGCAGGACCCTGTAAAATATGTTGTGAAACCAATGTGCTACAGAACAGTCTCCATTCTCCAGGAGACATATGCTATCTCTTTAGGAGCTGATAAGGGATGTGTTGTCTTGCCCCTTGCAAGAGCCAGAAAAAGCAGTTTTGGGGTGCTGAAGACTCTTGTGAGGAAGCAACCACTGAACAACACCTTAGCAGGAATAAGGTCTGCCAGAAGACCAAAGTTTCAGACCAATGTAATGTGCCTTTAAAAAGTACCATGTCTACACTACTGTATTGCTTACTTTCTGAAGCTAAGCCAGAGGGATGTACATAGTAAGATCTTTGTCTCATTTCAGGGAGGATACAGGATAAAGATTCTGTGCCAGTAATCTTCCCTGGATTAATAGTTTCTCTTTTATCTGCTGTATTTCTGCTCAGATGTCTTTGCTGTGAATGAGTCAGTGGAATGCAAATGATGGGTACAGTCAGTCTGAAAATATTTAAATGTAGCTTTCCACTGCACTGCAGGTTTGTGTAAAAAAATACACATATACAAATACACACGCAGAATAAAGGGCAGATGACAATTACGGATATATCAATAATGAAAAAAAAAAAACCAAAAACCTAAACCAGCGGTGGGTCAGATTGACAAGAGATGCATTTTTTTATTTCTCCTTATTTTCTTTTTTTTTTTAATATCAGCATTTGGAAGTTCACTATGAATGGGTGAGTAAAATCTGCAACACTCCTTTTCTAAGCCTCAGACACTAGACAAAAATGTATCTGTTGGAATAGGAACCTGATTTTATTCAGGGTGCTAAATGCCTGATCTTTATTATCCCAGAAAGTATCTTCCTAAAGATAGCACTCTTAATCCTGACAAAGGAGAAACCAGATAGTCTAGGCACGATTTCTTTGGCTTTTCTTCCTTTCCTTCTTCTATGATATATTTCAGTTTTTTCATTCTGTTGGGTTGTGGTTCCTCTCCTCTTCTCCTCAGGGCATAGGTTTTCCTGTATCTAGTTTCATAAACAAGTGGGTTTAGGGGGGTTTTGGAGGTGCAGCAATGTTTGAGAAGCCAGGAGAGAACGCATGGCACTTTGTCATGGGCTTCAGCAGGAATTGTCCTCAAGTGGTGGCTACCCACAGAGACCTTACAGACTGTACAGAGGATTTCCAAAAACACTGGAAGGAGGAACTGGAAGGGAATGACTGGATAATATCCTGGGCTTTTGCAAATTCTGTGGGAGTTGGCTTCAGCACACATGGCTCAGTAAGGCACCTATCCTGGAGTAAGCATCAGCTTTCTGATTTAAGGATGCTATGAAGAGCAAACTCTGCAGCAAGAAAGAATACACCAGCATTAACCTATACTTAACAGTAAGTCAAATAGCATAATAAATTGTGCAATCAGAATCATTTGCAAGAGAGTATTAAGCCCTCTAGCCCATCATAAAAACAAAGAAATTCTGCTTCTGAGAAGCTGCCTATAGATCCAGCTGCAACAAAACAAACAAAACAAAGACTCATATTGTCTACCAAATCCATGTGGGACTTGAGTTAGTTAGTTGAAGGAATCTGCCTTTAACATAACAGGAAGATACTTTAATTTTGATGGCTTTGTAATAAACCACCTTTTCTCCTAAATCTCCCTTAAAATTTTAATTTTTAAAAGCATTTTGTATTGAAGTTATATTAAAAATTGAATTTTCAAATCTCATTAAAAAAAAATCTCTTGATTTAAAAAAGGTTTAGTTCCCAAGATGTAAAAATAACTTAGTCTTCCATTAGTTTTCATCGAAAAAATACAGAGGATTTCCTGAAGAGTGGAACCAGCGGTCTTCAAAACACACCTTTTAAAATGGTAACATACTGACAAAAAAAAAAAAAAACAAACCAAAAAACTTTTCAGGTGAAATATCCAGCAGTTTCCTAAAAGAAGGCATTAATTTAGTTTTCTTTTTTTTTTTTTTTTTCCCCCAGTAGTCCTCCTGTTCCCAGTAAGAGGAGACGCTTCCAGGTCTATTGGAGCTCTGCACCACCGCAGGACCAGCAGCTGGGTGTGAGGGGCAGGTCTGTCACTGTGCAGTTCTCACATGAACACCCAACAAACTCTCCCAAAGAACCGTGAAACTACACTCTGCTCTGCTGTGTCGTGACTGATGGTTACCTAGCGATGCCCAGAACTTCCTCCAGGTCTACATGAATCATGGATGACTAAGGTATACTTCTGGTAACCTCCAAAACTTCCACACGTATTCATGGGAACCTCAGGACCAGGACAGCTTAGGCAAAAGGACAATGAGAAATCAAAACCTACCTTTGCTGCATAAGCCAGCCATGCAGTGGAACAACACAGCTGCTCTGCATTAATTAATGAATTAATGAAGGAAAAGAGTCCCCATAACCATTTTTACACTGAGCAGAAGCGAATGATGACCTTCCTCCCCAGGCTAGCTGGGTCATTCTGCAAGGCTGATGCTACCAGCTTTCTCAGAAAGCTGTCCATAAGCAGGGAGCTCAAGAACTATCTGTAATTATGTTTTGAATCAACCTGAGGAGCTAGTCCCCGCTACCAAGAAGCTTCTGAATGCCTTTGACAGCAAACCCCACAAATTCACTGCTCTCACAATGTCCACATTGTTTGCAGCTGGGCAAGACTCTGCTGTGTGGACAGGGAGCTCATAGCCTCAGATTTATACTTCAGGTGGCTTTCATCTGCCTTTTACAGTTTCCTGAAAACCTCTTACAAAGCAAGATTCACTTCAGCTTACAAGACTCCTGATACCCATGAGCATCACCTTCAGTTATAGGTAAGAAAATGAGATGTTTTTTTGGTTAGCCTGCCCCCAAATTCCTGTGCCAGACTGCTGCTTCCCCACACTGGTGGCCAGACCTCCACTGTCAGCAACTGAATGTGATCTCCATCTTGCGATTTCTATGGTATTTACAGCATTACAGAAATGCACAGTAGAAATGCAATGATTATTCTTATCTCATTGGAAAGACTGCACACATTTCCCTGCTTGAGATCATCTTCTCCAGGGACCCATTTAAAATAAAACCACTGTGTTCTGAAAACCTGTCGTCAGCATGAGATCTGAGTTTTTTCTGTCTTGGCCACAATAAAATGTAAGAAATTGAATCAAAGTGTATTCCTCAAAGTGCATACTTCTCCTGCATGCATCCCCCTCTTCCCTACACGAACACAATCCCTGGAAGGGGCCAGATTTCAAACTCATTATACAGTATGAAACAATATTTAGAAGCATGGTGCATAACACAGCTACTCTACAAATATGTTCAAACAAACATAAAATTAGCCTTTCATGGCTAGGAGAGCACATTTTTTAGCCCAGTCTTTAACTTAATGATTTCTTTCCAGGAGAAAGCAGCCCATATGCTATTAAGTAGTTCCTAGAATCCTAGGTCAAGCAAAGTGAGAAAATGAATAGGCCCATTCATGCTTCAGACAGGATAATTCTGGTAAAGCTGGTGCTGACTGAGTTAAAGAGCAGTGATGGAGGAGTCTGGCCTTGTCATTCTAATTGTGACCATGAGTGACAAAAAATGTGTTCCCTTTGCCAGTGGACTGATCTTTCGGGTTTGTATAATCTAAACTGTGCTTATGTCATTTGAAATTCAAGGGAGAGAAAATTCCTGCACCCAGGTGGATGCTTTGCTGGAGCCTTCCATGGCCCTGGCACAGCAAAGTGTAGGTGGTTTTAAGGTGTTAAAATGAGAGGAAGTGTGGCTGCCAGACTGTGAAACCAACATGTGGCCATACTGACTCACTGCCTCTGCCTCCAAACTCCTCTGTGACCCTGGCAAAATCTTCTGATCTCTAAATACTGCGGGTCCTCACCTGCATTAGGGAGCACAGTCTGCCTGGGTGAGTGGCTTCACTTTGGACATGGTCCTTTGGTGCGTGCTCATACCCTCCTTGTTCTGCAAAGAGAACCTCTGGAGCTGGAAGGCATGTCCAGGTAACGATGCAGGAGAAATAACACAAAGCAAAAAGAGTAAAACAGCTATCATAAAGAACCAGGAAAGCTGTCATAGACTAAACCCCATTCTCAGTTGCAGCAATATGCCTCTCTCTCATCACTTGCTTCAAATCATGATAAGTATCAAAGAAGCATTTTTCTCACCCAAACAGAATACTCTTTTCCTTAAAATGGCACCGAATCCAATGAATTAAACATTACCTTTCGCAACAACAAAGAGAAATTAGTATCCCCTCTTACTTTCTTCTTCAGCAGGGCAAGGTAGGGACTTCACCCCAGACAGACAATTCAAATAGCTCCCATAGGTATTTCCTTCACCACTCCTTCAGAGGGACCATATTAAAAATAAACTAATGCTGTAGGCAGCTTCGGAAAATGACTTCAATGGTATTTATTGCTTTGATAGGGTCAGTGCACAGTATGTGCATGTTGCCTTTTAAACATATGTTTCAGGCAAAGAATCAAAGCTAATTTCAGTGTGTGAAAAGCAAGCAGATTTCATTACTGATTGTGACTTTAACTTCAAAGTGATAAGGATGCTGGATGTAGGTTCTCAAAACTGAATGTCCAAATGGGAATTTATGATGTAGAACTTCAGCTTTATCATCCATGGGCTTCAATGCAGAATGAAGGAAGAAATTCTGTGCTACCAGGAATCTCACAGTTAACCCATAAGCCAGCTGACTATTTTCCGTCTCCCTAATTCTCCCTGCAGCTATTTCCTCTCCGTAACATGTTAAAGCAAGAATGGCCATTGGCACTAACCACTTTTGGCATCCAAGTAGTGAATATAAAAGAGATCTGATTTTTTTTACTCCCATCACCACAATGCAGCCCCACTTTGACTCTTTGCAGAAATGTCAGCAGAATTCATAACAAACTCAATACAATCTGAATTGCAAAGTGCAATAAAAGGCCTTCTACTAAGTATTTTTTGGTTTGTTTTGTTTTTAATGAAGATTCCTCTCATATTATTGCAACAAATCTAGTTCCCAGCTTCAGGCACCGATGTGTAATAACCCACCCTACATGGTGCATGGAAGGAGGTGGACCTGTAGAGTTATTAAAAGGCTGCAGGTATAAGCAGCAACAAGTGAATGAATAAGGGCTTTGCCCAGTGTTAGGCACAAGATCACATCCAGGATAGCCTGTCACTAGCGGTAAAAGGCAGAAGGTTTAAACCCAGTAGCCTAAAGATAGATATCTAACCCAGGCTTAGATACCTAAAGTGACCACATTTTCCACAAGATACTCCGAGTACATGTTTAACTTTGAAAACAAATGTAGCTAATTCACTACTGAAGAAAAGCTTTTATAACTCTAAAAATTCTCAAATGTGTGTGTTAACATGTATAAAAATGCATATACACATTTAATTAGAAAGGATATCTATACACATGCATATACATACTTATGTACACTCCTGAACCAAGACTCCAGAGAACCTCATTTGCATGGTGGGTGAGCACCCACAACTTCTCCTTGAGTCAAAGAAAAGTGCAAGATTTTGAAAATAATCAATCCTTTTTTCTTTTTTTTTTTTTTTAATGCTCCTGACCACAAATACAGATGTGCAGTCACTGTTTCATAAGGCTTTGTCCAGGTCTGTTTAACAGCACCACACTCCCCTAGGTTCAAATGACACTTTTGAAAAAACCAAAGCAGTAAATCACACATCTTTATTATCATCTCAACAAGAATGATAACAACCTCCTCTGCTTGGTGAAATACCCATGAGAATTTCACCCAATTACGTGAGGATAACGTATCTTTCATGACTTTAGCTGTCTGTCTACCATTTCCATTGTATACTTGGTAGTCAGTCACAAAGGACACAATCCACTGAAGGAAAATGTATAGACAAGGGGTTAGCCATTTCAAGAGTGGAGAAAGGGAGGTAGAAATAGAAGGAAGAAAGAGAAGGATGACACAGTGCAATTGCTCAGCTTAGTAGCACAGCTGCTTAAACAACTGAATAGCAATCAATGGGTTAGTATTCAATCCAAGTTTAGATCACATTGAAATCTATTAGAATACCGCATATAATGAATGACTCTTACTTATTTGGTATTCTATCTTGGAATTAATCAGCTCAGTTGTTATGCAGGGGGGGAAAAAATTAAAAAAAAAAAAAAAAAGAAGAAGAAGTCAGTGAGTAGACAGGCCCAAAAGCAAGAAAAACAACCACCTTGATTTCCCTGGTGGTTAACAGCCTGACAGTACTCAACAACACAGGCTGAAGTTGAACACTGCGAGAAACAATGCAAGTTAGAGGTTTCCTGGCTGTTGGGGCAGCAGCCTGGTTTGTGCTCATGCATGGCTTTGCCCCATCCCCTCCCTTCCAGGCTCTCACAGTGCTCGTAGGGTTGTACCATCTGCTGGAGCACAATTCAGAGGTAGCTCTAAAGTGATGATAGCTCTGGGAAATGATAATCACTGGGTCATAGAAAGCTGTACTGCAGTGTATAAATAAGATAACTGAAAGTGCTGAGCAGGGTATGTTTGCATTATGAAATGTATTTTCTTTTTTCCTGTATAAAACCTCTCTTGAAAGCGTGGGGAATGCAGCAAGATTGAAAACCAGAAGGAAAGCAACACAGCCCCAGAAGCTGCACAAAGGAGGAGGGGGATGGAGGAATGGTAAGCTGTAGTATTATTGACTGAGGAATGATAAAAGAGGAAGGAATTCAACAGTTACATCTATTTCGCTTGGTGCAATGGCATGAGATCAAAGGCTTATGTTCACATTAGCCCAGAATAATGCATACTCCATAAATGATGCAAAGCTAGGCCACATTCCCAAGATGTGACAATGCCTCAAGGTGCCCCTTTGCTAAGTTCAGGTCAAGGCAACAGGCTCCTGCATATGAAATTCTTTTTCAAAGCCCACAAACATAGTTAAACCACTGGCCATGGAGATAGACAACATTCAGGGCAGTCATGATGTTCTCCATTGGCTTCTACTTTTCCATAGATGGCTCTGCAAATTTAGTCAATTTTTATTCATTTGCAGCTTTTTCCCAATTGTTGTTGACATTTCAAAGGATACCAAACTGTCCACCCAAGCACAGAGGAAGCTCAGGCTAAGAAACCACATTTTATTTGTTTAAAAAGAGTATGAGAGAGAAAAGCATTAGAAGATGCTCAACTCAAATTCCAGAGGTGTGGCTCAGTCTCACCTCTGCACTGGCTGCTCACCTGGGACAGTCCCTTTAGTGACTGTAGAGCAAGAACAAGGTCAGATGGCTCTTGAAACCACAGGTTTAAATTTTCGTGAGATACGTTTGTCAAAGCCACCTAAAGATTCAAATCAGTGCTGGTTGTACCTTGATTCCTGGCAGGATCCAGCTATTGTGGGCACCTTAAACAAAGCACGACCGGGACGCATCCATATCATAAACTCCATTAGGAAACCTTAACCTCTGGGACTCTGTATCCCGTTAGTTAAATGGAGATGAATAATTATTTTCCTCACCTTTCACGGTTTGGTTAGTGCAGGGTTGCGTTGCCATACCAACAGTGATCCAGCCTGGCCATAGGACAGGGCTGAAAGTGTGGAGGTGCACACATCCCAGGCCAAGGGGAAAAAATCCTCCTCTATCCCTCCCTCCTTTCTTCCCTCCCTGCCTCCCTCCCTCCTCTCCCTGGAAGAGAAGCAGTTTCTCTTTGTGAGAGAGCACAAAGGGGAAGAAAGAAAAGGAATTGTCCATCAAGCTCAGCAGAGCCTCGGGGGCTTTCAGCAGAGGATGCCACAGCCTATGAGGAGAGCGAGGCGCACCGAAGACTGATTTTAAAAGGACAGTTCAACCCCAGCTACACTGAACTGCCTCCAGCGGTCCCCAGCCTGTGAAGAACATGTGGCACTGAAAGACTCTCTGACATCTTCCCGTGTTTTGCTTTCCACAGATCAGCACCCCGCTGCCCACTCGCAGGGAGAGCGAAGTCCGCTGCTAGTCCTTTGCCCAGTGCCACTGCCCTGGCTCCTTACTGGGTGCTCCTGGTGGGCAGTACTGGTCTGGCGGGTCTTCTGGGTCCTCCTTTACTCGCCAAAAACATCAGCAGATCCGTAAACGTTACTTCAGGGAAGATGTAACAGATAACATTCATTCCCTGCCAGAGGCTGTAAATCCTGCAGATCCAAACAGGGGTTCTAGCCAGTACTGGAGGGAAATAAATCACGTAACCAGTGCCGAATCTGTGTCCCATTCCAGCCACCCTTCTCAAGACACCAGAACCAAAAAGGGACTGTCAATAAGCACAGAGAACAAGCTGATTATGAGAGGAGACTGGAAGGCCTGTGAGAGAGTCACATAAATGACTCAGCTAAGGGCAGACACAATAAAGCTGTGTTTATATTTGTATACATATGTGTGTGTGTGTGTGTGTGTGTGTGTGTGTGTGTGTGTGTGTGTGTGTGTGTGTATACAGTAATTAAGGGTGTAAAAAAAAAAAAAAAAATAGAATAGGACCTTCCAGTCACCTTCTCCCATAGTATATGAGAAGCATGAGTGTAAACAAAAATGGAGCAAGTCAAAAACCACAACAGAGCTATCAGACAACACAGCTATAAGGTACCCCAGACCACACAATCCCACTGAGACTACATGTTCCATCATGCTCAAAACCAGAATCAGAGATCCTTGAATATCTAGAGCTACAATTATCTATTAAAAGCAAACAAGCCCCAGGGAAGTGCAAAACTCCTTGGAGTGCAGGAGGATAGGAAAACATCCATTCATCAGAGAGAACGACAAATCATCTGTAAAATGAGTAGTCTTCAAGTACATGCTGGGGCATCTACCTGAAGAGGTGCTGACATGCATTTACCATAAGAAAGACCAGGTTTTTATTGGACTGAGCCTGTATTTGCCTTTGGAGACAGAAGTGCCAAACCAAGGGAGAATGGAACAGCAAAGCAAGGAGAAAAAAAGGGGATTGGGTGATACAGTTTAAGGCTCTCCCCTAACCACCAGAAACTCTTTGGCCCTGCGTGGACAATCCATCACCACCAGCTCTTTGAGTGGGACTGTTCACTGGGCACTTCCTCTTCTGTTCAAGAGATTCTCCTGGCCCTGTCACCAGAACTGACACAGCTCTCCACCTTTGGCCCTTTCTCTTCAGCTCCCTGTGACCTAAAGTGTCTACCTTTCACTTGACAGTCCTACCATTTTCTCTGGCTCTTGATCTACAACACTGAGCTGGCATATTTCTCCATCTTCCTTCCCTGATGCCTCACATTTTTTAGTGTCCTGATCTTCTGACTACAATGAAAATAAAGAGTGGAAGAGTTTGACACAACTAATGCAGAGAGAGTTAAATGAACAGAGTATAGACTTACACATCTGTAGATCTCTATAACGGACCTGGAAGATGGGATCAAGTGTACCCTGATAAAATTTACTGGTAATGCCAAACTGAGTGGGGAAGTGGACACTTTCAAAGGGAGGGGCTGGGAAGTTTCCAAGTGAGTAGAGGCTGAGTGAACTGGGTTTTTTCAGCCTTGAAAAAAGGAGGCTTATGGGAGACCTTATCACCATGTTCCAGTACTTAAAGGATGGCTGCAAAGAGGATGGAGATTCCCTTTTTGCAAGGACTCACATGGAAAATGGGTAATGGATACAATTTACTCCTGGGGAGATTCACATTAGACATACGAGGAAATTTTTTTTCACAAGGAGAATAATTAGCCATTGGAATCATCTCCCCAGGGAAATGGTGGTTTTCCCAATATTGGACACTTCTAAGATTCAGCTGAGCAGGGTGTTGTGCCATGTTGTCTATCCTGCTTTTGCCAGCAAAAGTTGGATCAGATGATTCTTGAGGTCCCCTTCCAACCTGGCATCCCTCGATTCAATTATTCTAAATACATTTTTGGACTGGGCATCTACTAATGCTTTTTCTTTATGAACTGAAGACTCCTCCTACCATGCTCACACCCCTATCAAAGCCTCCTGAATGAGTAAACATCCACCTTTTGGGAACCTCAGTGGCTCTGACATGAAGAACAGGTTTAGCCACTCCTTTGTGGCATTTTATTAGAATGGCTGTACTACTTTTACAAACCAACCTTGCTAGGAACTGTGAGGTTTGAGTGTCTGGGAACACAGCTGCTCATTTCCAAAAATTTGTCATGAAGAGGGAAAAAAGCTGGATTTTTTAAACTATACTGCTGGCCAAGATGATTGTAGGGATGAACTAGATGAGCAGATGTAGACCAGGCATAGACTCCTGCTTTTCTTGGTGGAGCTATGCTTAAGTGAAATCCCTTCACCAGAAATAATGAAATGGACATCTATGACAGCATCTGGAAGCTATTTCTGGATATACTTCAACAAGAACAAATGCATTAAGGGTGGACGAGTGTTTTACGGGAAGAGGCAGCCACGGAGAGGTTGGGAGAGCATGGAGGCCTCAATTAGGGGGAAAGGAATATGAGAAGGAAGAAAGAGGAGGAGCAGCCAGCCTCACTGGCAAAATGGGAAAGCACTGCTACGGGTCACAGTTTGTAATCATACCAGCCTGGTAGATTTTATTTCTGTGGAGGAATTATGCTGGGAGCACAGCTGCTAATCCCTGGACTTAAAAAATTGAATGGTTCAGTTAAAACGAGGGGGAGTAAAATGTCATTATAATGAATGAAAATAAAATGTCTTGATCAAGCACCATTATATCAAGAGAGATGAATGATTAAACAACAGCCGCAGCAGCATCAGTACAACTTTCCCCTCCTATTTTTCTTCCCCTTCACAATTGTGGGATTAAGAAATAATAGC
>JAWWEU010000091.1:7209838-7232790 GCA_035583155.1 Acropternis orthonyx
AATTATCTAAAAATAAGATGTTTCATTCCAAATTCCTTTTGTCAGTGCAAATTTTCCACTGGACTATTACATGTTACACCATGTTATCTTGCGATGAATATGTAATTTTTCTGTTCATTCATTCTGGATTCTTGATCTCTTTAATTAAGGCCTGAAAGTGTGTTTTGTGACTATTGGCAGACAAAAGAAACCACATCTCCTTGCACTGAAAACTGTTCTGAAAGCTTATTCCTGGCCCTACACTATACAATATATGTTTTTGTTTGAACTTTGCTCTAAAGTGATTCCACAGAGTAAGAAGCAAAATTGATTTTTCTTAACCTTAAAAGCCTGGCTACATTCCTTGTCCTCTTCCTTTTCCTCTTCCGTTTCCTCTTCCTTTTCCTTTTCCTCTTCCTTTTCCTCCTCCTTATCCTCTTCCTTTCCCCTTCACTTCTTCTGCTTTTTTTCAAGATGAAAAAAAGACTGAAAAATGTTTGGGCTGTTTTTTTTGGTTTTGTTTTTGTTTGTTTGTTTGTTTGTCTGTTTGTTTGTTTTTCTTTAATATTCTAATACCTCTGCCAGTTCTGGCAGTAAAACTTTGCTGTCCATTCTTACATGCCATCCATTCTTACATCCCATCCGAACATCAGCATTTAGGCACGTCAGAATACAACTTGTTTGAATGAGTATTTTTTCTTGAAGCATTTCAAGAAACATTTTTAAAACCTATCACATAATGCCATTTAAGACTTTTTTTTTAAAACAGAATTTTTATGTAGCAAAAATACATTGCAAGAATAATTTATATATGTACATATATGTATATATATATTTAAAGTTAAATTTAAAAAAATCCTAATGCCCCACATCTCTGAAACAAAACCAAGTCTCACTGTTTGCCATGACTTGGAGAAAAGTACTGAGAGAAGAGGCATTATGATTATTTTTACTTAAGATAAAATAGAGACTTTCCAGTTCCATTTCACAACGATTTTTGTAATTACCTATTGAAAAATTGTTGCCATTCAAAACACACCACTACTCAAATTGTTTAGCACTGTAAATCAGTGATTTTTATTGATAAACTCAAGATGGTCTTTTATGTGTGCGCATGCACACATGCTTTTGTATGTTTTTTTTTTAAATTTTGCTACCCCTTCCATGCATATTTATGTGTATATGCTGAGGTTTGCTGTTTCAAGTTCACTTGATTCAAGAGCACTGAATGAAACTATTTTAACTCAGTTTTATAAGATTTTTTTTTCTCTTTTTTTGCCTCTAACATCAGCAACCTTCAAAATCACTTCAAAAGTTAATTTGTTACTCCTCGACTATAAGAGGAAATGTTGCTGGATGTAAGCATTTCCACAACCAGTGATATCCCTGTGACCAGCTGTTTTAATGCTGTCTGGAAATTGTACAGGTTTCCAATTTACTTCCTTTAAATGAAAAACTAAATACCAAAAAACATTCTCCAGAGGAGCAGGATGGAGAATTGCCTCCCTGCTGTTCTTCAATCCCTGTTCTTGAAATTCAAGGGCTTTTACACAGATTGAGTGCTGGTAAATAATAGAGGAATAGCTTCTGTATTTGTTGTTGCTACAATAATCTCCTATTGTGTCTTGAGTATTTTCTTTCTTATTCTGGCGTCCTTCACACCAGAAATTTTGATTCTGTGACTTACAAGAATTTTCAGTGTTTGAACTGGAAAATTTAGTAAAATCTATTGTTAGCATTGGGTGGTTTATTCAGTATACAATAAATAGCATCCTGCTAGTCTTTCTAAAAGTTTTAGTCTGGAGATTTAATTTATGTACATCTTAGAAGCTCTTTCAAATGTACTTTTCCACTGTCATGTCTTTATACAGTGGAAAATCAACAATAATCATGAGAATGACAATGCTAGAAATGAGACATGCTAAGGAAAGTGGAATTTACTATTCATATTTTCAACATCGGAGGAACTTGGTTCTCATAAAGGTTTATAATCATGATGAGAAAGATGGTACTGTTTAAATATTTTGATCACTCCAGTGGATTTCATACATTAGTAGTTTTTTGCCTGATAATAAAAAAATGCATATGTACCAGAAAGTTAGCTAGCCTTTTTTGAATGTTTAAGTTTATTCATCCACACTCTGCTATATTTTGGCAAATGAATAGGATCGTTTTTTTGTTTGTTTCTTGTGTACAGACAAGTATTATTTGCATGAAATACTGGCCAGGGATTCATTGTGAATACCTGGCATGAATTGGTCTCAACTTGTGTTAAGGATGATTTTCTTAAAATAAGTCAGAGAGCTGCTGTAGTTCATTAACTATTCATCATGTTAATTTTCATGATGACCTTCTGTGAAGACTCAAGATATGACTAAAAATATAAATTCAGAAAACTTTTATTCTAGTAAGATCACTTCTAGAGTACCATTAGGGCACCTTTAGCTCTGCAGAAAATGTGGTGATATATTTCCATGTGCTTGTGAAGAACACTTACATACTGTGGAATCTGAGAGCTGAGGTGAAATGACAGGTGAAAACCTAAGCTTTTCAAATAAATTTCTCCTTTGGGTTGTATGTGTGTGAGTGATTTCAAATTGTATTAAAATGTAATCATTTGGGCTTCAAAAGGAAGAACTTATAATTTCTTCCAGATGGAGTGAGACTTCAACCATGGAGTGACAAGCTCAAATAGGAGTTACTTTTCAAAATATGCAAGACTCCAACTGCAAGACTAAAAGACTCCACTGAACTTTTGCAGACCCTTCAGCTCTTTAACACCTTGAGATAGTGTAAAGACAGAACACTGTACACCCTTTACCAGGAGACATTTTTACTGATGAAATATGGGAGAAAATAAGGATCTTGGCAAAAGTTTAGAAGGGTAACATACAACCAAAACAAAGCACTGACTTAACATGTGCTAACCGACAAAAAGTCAGCAAAATCCAACCCACTGGTTTTAAGTTACCCAAAATATTAAGAAAGCAGTAAAGAAAGAAGGAGATTAAGTATAGGAAAAGCAGTGTAAAGAAAGAGAAGGGAGAGTAAGAAGAGAGAAGAAAAAGAGAAAAATTATTTATCAAATTCCATGGCCAGTGAGTCCTATGGAAGTTGAACTTCATGTGGTGGGCAGCAGTCCCGGGAGAGAGATAAGTCCACGCACTGCTGGCTCTGCGTGTCCCCCCTCCCCCCTCCCCGCCGGCCTGCTGGCTCAGTGACCACTCTGTGGCTCCAGGCCAGGGTCCCCCAGGGAGGCAGCCACATGGGCTCTGTGCCACCCCAGTCCACACACACACGGGCTGGTTCCCACCCAGTAATTAGATAATTGTCTCTGAGATTTGAATCCAATGTCTCATAGCTTGGTCAGAGAAGTTCATGGCTAAAGTTTAATTCTGTGCATTGGGATAATTGAGATTACACTAATGTATAGAACACAATCAAATTGTTAGTTCCTTACATGCCATTGCTTCTGTTAAGTTCAGGTGAGTTTGTATTTTGTTTCCTATCATTATCATTTTAATCTTCTGTATCACATGAAGAAGCAACAAACTATTAAAATTGTTTTTACTAAAGGAATTATTAATTCAATTCATTTAATATCTATCCACATTTGCTTGAAAGTTGTGACTGTTGGCAGATCCTTAGAGAATTATGACCTGATGAAATTCTCTTGATTTTCTTGGAGATTCTGTTTTCTTGATTTGATTCTGAACTGAGAGACTGCCGAATTTCAGACTTTGACAGCTGAAGTCTCTGTGTGCTACCCTAATATGATTGATGGTGATCAACAATACACTATGACAGGATCGCAGATTCCATTCAGGACCTCTAGGCTGCTTGCATTTGAATATTAGGTATGTTTAAGATCTCTCCTGGAAAAAGTGCAAAACTAATTTTAAATATTGATAATTAATTTAATTGTGATGCACTTCAGAGCGCTTCTGTCTATACTCAGGAGACCTGTGTCTTGAGGCGGAATCTGTCTTGTCAAACTCAAGCCTTTTTTCAGGTTGTCTCTGCTTCAGACTTTCTAACATTTTTAGTAAGTGGATTTTGAGAAAGATATCAAGAAGAGTGAGAAGACAATAGCTGTTAGAGGGTCTATGAAGGTACTGTAAATTCATTAAAGGTCGTGCATAAAGTGGAATAGTTGTAAACAATGACCATTCCTAACTTGGTGAATCATTCAGAGTTTTTATTGAGTGAATCATTCAATTCTCAATGAAGGCAAAAGTGTGCATATATTTTGCCAGATCTCAGTCCCCTTTTGACTCTGGGTGGATTCACTGTATGTAATGGTGATGAGTGAAAAGGAGTGATTTTTTAAATAAGCTGTTTCTCACAGCTGACGTCTGGCTCATTACACATGTTGGATAGGTGAGTATCTGTGTCACTGTGGCTTTCTATCTAGACAATAACATTATACCTGTGGTGAAATGTTACTGCAAGAAAGAGCAGGGTAAAAACATATTTTGTCCATATGAAATCCATGTAAAATCAATGTTTGCTTTTTTTTCCCTTTTTATTTCCATGATCATTTACTCATCATTTCCATAAAAAAAAGCCTGCAGCTTATTGACAACTGATGCATATTTACAATATCATCAGGAAAGCTCAGTCACCACGTTGGTTTGGACAGTTTGCACTCTGACAGCCCAAAACCAGTCAAATAGCAGAGCTTAAAGCTTCAAAACACGAGAATACTCCAAGTTTCGCCTATTCTGTAGTTTCTAGGGAGGTTTATAAAAGGTTAGAAGAAATAACACTGAAAATGAAATATACTTTGGAAACTTCTAATTATCAGAATCTGTGTGTTACAAGGAATAAATGCTAACAAAATGTAAGATACAGCACAAAGAAGGATCACACAGGGGCACAATGAGACTGATAAGAGGAATCACAAAAAGAGAGAGCAGTATCTTCTAAGACATATATGAAACCTTTCACTTTGAAAAAAATTACAGCCTACAGGTAAAACTCCACTAGCTTGTGCTAGTATGAAATTAATTTTGACCTAGTTTTTTATTTTGTATTATAATACATAATATGAAATTAAAAAGTCAAAACATAAAATTTTCATCCTTCCTTTTGAAGCACCGATACATTTCATTCTGACAACATGAGGACATTTTGATATTTGTCAGACGTTTTTGATTTGTTCTTCTTCCACCAGCACAGAATGAAACTGGATGAACCTATCAAGACTTCAAGACAGATGAAAAATGTAATGATGTTACGATAAGTTCTCCAAAAGTGATACGGTGCAGGCAGGATGAAGGCAGTATGTAACAGCAGAAACAGGAACATATAGAAGATTGTGCCCAAGTTTGAAGTCTTTTTAGGGTAGAGGAGCCCCAAAGCACTACCCAGAGCTGTAATAAAGCTAGAGCAACACCACAGTAATGAAACTTCATATTTGATGTGCATACGCAACAAAGAAATGCCACCCCTGGGCTGCCTCTCCCAGGAAGAAGCACCAGATCAATTATGTCAGTAGGCTTAGGCTAGGTAATAACATCTCTGTGGCACTAGAGATTGAACAGAATGAGGATGAGGAAAGCATGTGAAGTGACAAGAATAGTATAAAAAAAAAGGAGGAGGAACAGAAATGACATTGAGAAAAACTGTAGTCCTACCATTAAATGGTAGTTGGGGTACAGGGCTAGTGGTAAGGCTTCCTTCTTTCAGAGGTGATAGCATTTATTTGAAGATTTTGGTACAGTACCTTTCTTCGATAAATCCAGAGAGAATTTTTTGGGTTTTAGTAATATGGGAAAAGAGCTCATTCTATGAGGGGAAAAATAAAAGGGTATTAAAAGCAATATTTATACATAAAAATTCCACAGGACAATAATGGTGTCCATAACTTCAGCATCCAGTGCTTTGCCTGGCAACACTGAAAATACAAAACACAGAAAGTATACAACACAGCTACACATAGTCCTGGCCTGGCCCACATCCCCACTAACATCATCTTGCCCCAGTTTCAACTGCATGTTCATTTCACCTCAAGCAGGCCAGCAGTTCCTCAGTTTCCTCCTTTTGAAAGACAACTCATTTTACCTCCCAAACTGCTTCCATTCCCAGTGAGCCTTCCTTGCTCTGCGCTGAAATTCCTTTGCATCCCAGACAGTGACTCCCAAAGTGCAGATGACAGGCAGTCCTTCTGGTGGAGGGCAGAAATTCATGGCATCCCAGGTTTCCAGACAGACTTCTCCCTTCTCTGCTCCATTCACTGCATCTGAGTTACAACAGCGAGACCCGTCTCTTTGCCACGCTGAGAAGCATGATTTCCACCTCCAGCAATTAATGCTTAATGAAAAAAAACCAGTAGCCACAACAACTCCATACCAAGACTTGCGACCATCTGTTACTGCCTTGTTAGTGTACACTTTCTAGAGTGACCAATCTACTTCATACCAGCAGTGTGGTATGCATCTGTTAAAGAAATATTTTACTGCACAGGCCCTGGATGGATTTCTGATGTGGGGGAAAGAGGCAAAGAAAGCCAAAACAAACACACTGGCTTGATTATTTTAAGATACATCTCTTGCTCAAGCACACCTATATAAATCTCACCCAAAGACACAAGAAGGTGGAGTTACAGTGAGGAATGCCTTTGGCTTGTCTTGGGAAGGCTGCTAAGAATAATTATAATGGCTCAATTTAGCTGATTTTAATGATCCATTCATGCACCCCCACCCTTCACTTTCCCTAAGATGGTGTTGAGCTACTACTCAGTGCAGAGAGCAGCAAGAGGGATTTGTTGAAAATACATTTTAAAAAAAAAAAAAAAAAGGCACCAGCACAGTTGTGTGTCAATACTCATCCAAATGTGCCCATTTGATATTTTACTGACAGAACTGAAAATATGTTTGAATTTCAAACTTGTCGAGATGGCTGGGATGCAGGGATTATTTTCCCCTGAGGGCAGATAAACAAGACGGATGGGCTAAACTCCGAATCGCCTAATGATCAAAATGCAAGGTAAGCTGTCATAGAGAGGGCTCTTCTCATCCTTGCTGACAGAATGAATTCTGCTGAATTATTTCTAGTCTTTCTGATTAATGGGCCTAGTGACTAATTAGTTTGTGAATCTTGGTCATAAAGGGCACTTTGATAGCTGCCACTTTGAGAGAAAGACCTCACTGATGTCAGATGGAGATGTGCTCTCCCAAAAAACTGCTCCTGGATGATCCCACAGCTGACAGTGGGTGCACGGTCGCAGCTTGTCCCTAATGATGGGGACCCCAGGTCAACACTGCTCGACAGTGCTGGGGAAAGTGGAGCTGCTCCCAGCCTTCCTCCCCAGGCCAAGAGCAGTCGTGTCACCTGCCTTGTCCCATGCCTGTGGCTGCAGTGTGGAGCCAACACGTTTCTGCATGGCAGAACACCTTCCCCAGCTGGAGAATCAGCCAGGATGGTAATGCCCTCCCTTGTGAGGGCTGAGACCAGTGCGTCTGGGAAGGGATGCGATGTGCTCCTCATGCCGTCTGCTGTTGCTCTGTGTGGTGCTGCTGCTCCTGGAGGGAATTAAATCAACCAGCCATCACCAGCCAAGAGGGCAGGGAGAACCAACAGGGTGACCACACTGCACTCTGACAAGACAAAAGAACACACAGCAGACACAGACAAGTGCGTGCTTGTCAAAATTCCCAAGACATATTTGGTTGCACCAGAAGTAAACTGGTTTCTTTGACCAATACTTTGGAGAATACCTTACTAAAAGGAGAAATATTTTATCGGTAGATCTCATTACTCCCACTTGCTGCTTTCTTCTCTGCCTGGAGGAGCTAGAATCAGCTTACTCTGTCGTTGCATCTGGAGAACAATGTCTTATGCAACTTTCTAGATCCCATTGTTCTCTACAAATGCTCGCAGATACTAAATGTTGGAGTCAGGGCCTGTATCTACAGCAAAGGACACATAGGATCTCTTCTGAGACCCCAGTAGCATGTTGGCATTTCACCTTAACCCATCACAACATTTGGAGATTTTGTTTCCTGGGGAGGGCTTCAGTCTCAAGATGTATCAGCGCACTGAACATCAAGAACTGGCTCTACTACAACCAGGAAAATTGTTTTGTCTGAGTTGTGTGGCCTTAATGAAGAAGAAAGAATGTAAATGACCACAACTACTTTCTGGGCTCTTCCTCCACTCAAACAGCACTAGGAGCACTTGCTCAGTGTCATTTTAAATTGTAGTTCACTTTATGCACGTGTAGGAATCTCTTAGCACATCCCCTGTGATTCCACACACCAGAAGAACTTCTTTCCTCACAACACATTGTGGGTATTTCTTGGGGACAGTGTCAGGCTCATCTCCAGCACCACCACTTCAAATATCCAAGATGTTTTTTCACTCAGATGTATTTCCTCTCAGCAATTTTTTGTGAAAATATATCCCTGGATTACATACTCCGTGGAGTCACTCATGCGCAGAACAGAGGGAAGATGGCTTAAAAATTCTGTGATTAACACTAACTATGCTGACATGAGTTACACAAAGTGGAAATTCCAAGCCTCCTACATTTTCTCACTGCTGTGCTCCAGGATCCACATACTGAACCCACCTGTAACTGAGTCCCATATTTAAAGAGGTGTAAAACACCATTCTGTTTTACCATTAAGTCACAGGCTTTCCTTCCCATTTATCTCTCTCTCAGCTATGTATTTAAGAACAGATTGAAATCTTGAAGAGGTTCACATGCCATGGACCCATCTGCTGGGGGCCACTGGCTCAGCAGCTCCTGTGAAAAGACACACACACACAAACAGTGTCATTTAGTAGTCACACAGGTATCTGCAAGCTAGTTATGCCAACCTGTGATTTCAGCAGTGCTTTCAAAAGGGTGAATGCAGAAAATACCCTAGCTGACATACAATTTGTTCCCTCTTCCTTCTCTCCTCAAACAGCAAAAGCACAAACCTCAAAGATGACCACTCAGTATAAGTGACAAAATCCACTCCCCAAAACAGCCTGTATGAATGCAATCTTCCGTCTTCCTCAGCTGTAGAGAGAAAAAACTGCATGAACACTGAGTTCAGAATGCTCCAGAGCTCAAAAGTCTACACTACATCAACCCTACCAGAGGCTGCTTTTGTCATTTTTTTTTTTTTGTCCTGTGGTGGCCCAGAACAGCTGAGTATCTGTGTCAGGTCTTGATATCAAATTTCCTTCAAATCAACTACCTCTTTGGGGTGTTCAAGTCCTCCTGGCTCCTCCCTGGGGCACACAAAGATTGTGGAGACGAACCACAGCCCAGGGAGACACAACCTACTCCAATAACTGGACATGTCCAGATGACTAAAGCAAAGGGTAGGCTTTGCAAAAAAATGCCAGAGTCCACACACCTGCACTTACAAACACTTTGAAGCAAAACTCACACCAAAGATGCTCTCCAGCATTCAGATATGGATAGACAACCCTGCAAGTATGCTGAGGAGGAGCTTTGGTGTAAGCAACTCTCCCCCAGCTCAAAGAATTAAAGGCTGTTAGAGATATGCATTATTCAGCTCCATTCTGTTCTGATGACTTGTTCAGCTCAGCGGCTGTATTGCAAAAGGTAAACAGGTTTCTACCCATAATCTTGTTGTCTCTGAGCAGCAATCCATCTGTCTCTCATTTATAGTATCATCTAGTGGTGTGTCTTCTTACCCAGGTAACACTCCCTTCAGATACTATTTTAATACCACTGAAGACAGACGAAACCCCAGATTTGCCTAAGCAAATTTAAAAGAGCTATTTAAAGATAAAGATGCAGCAAAGCTGAAGCTAATACAGTGAAGATTTCTCAGGAGGGTTCCTAAACGGAGAAATTACTGAGAAAGAAAATAATTCACCAGAAAGCTCCACGAAATAAAATGAACTATAGCAGCTTCTAGTTAGGACACTGTAGTACGGGATATGTGCATACAGAGAAATCTTGGCATTGTAAATTCCATTCCTAAGAGACTTCTGTCTACTAGTGAAAAATTTAAGTTTGACTCCAGTCTTTGATAAAAATATCTAATGCTCAATTTAGAAACTTCTGAAGAGCCTGAAGCTTGTGCTGTTTTTCAGCACATTGAGGACAGAAAAGTCCATACCTCATGAGATAAAGTTGCTGGGAAACAGTTAATAGGGCAATGGCTGGAAACTCAAAAAGCCAGGTTACATGTTCTGGGAATCAATGTAGCACGGACTGGCTTTGCATCCTGCAAACTCTGTTATGAAAACGGGGGTCATTTGCCCTCTCTTTAAATAGATAATTACCCGTGCCATTCACACAGAGTCCCTTGCACAAAGAAATGGCTATTGTTGAGATGAACCAGTTTTTCAAGTCTGACAAACTGATCAGCTCCTGAGGGTATAAGTATTGTCTTATTAACTAACCAAGAGTCCCCTTGACAAAGAGGACCTACAATTACAAAAACATTCTGTTCTCACTGGACATTTTGGATTAAAAGTGAAAAGGAAGAAGCAAGACCTGACTTCGGAAATACAAGGGAGACTCGAGACTCTGGAGAAGTAGACATGTGAAAGGAGGTTGTGGAAGAAGAAAGATCCTGGACTGAATAAACAGATCTGATCAAAGCCCAAATAACACTCAAGAGCAATGCCAAAAGTGAAGCAAGGTTAAGCATATGCAGATGTTTCCCTGTTCAGTCTCAATCTGTACATGACCTCTTGGACTATCTGACTCAGACAGTAAGTGTGTCTAAAAGGCTTTGGGATGTCTACTTGTTACAAGACTGAAAAGGTAAACAGTAAATCAAAACCTCATGCGAAGGCAGAGCACTGGGAGAGAACATGCCTAAGTGGTGTGGGTGCTTCCAGATGTCATCCCTGGTCCGAAGGCAGCTGTATGTGAGCAAGGAGGTGAATCATTGCCTGCAATGAAGAGAGCAGAAGGAAAAAGATAGTGTCTACAGGGTAGTGAAAGTGAGCAAAACTCCACAAAACTGCCCCAAGCTGGTTACATCCAAAGGCAGCAGAGCCATTCTGCAGCTGCAGGAGGGCCCCAGAAGGGCCACCAGGCTTCCCTGGCACACTCAGAAAGGGATCAACCTGGAAGTGTTTTTAAAACCCTAGCCCAAGAACCTTGTGTTTTTTTTTTTTTTTTTTTTTGAAAGAAAAGAGAGGTAACTGAACACAATGAGTACTAATCACATAACTTAATGTACTTCTGGAAGATATCAGAGTGATAAGGGAATCACAAACAAGAAACAACCCAAAGCTCAAACACAAAATAGAGTAATACAAACCTCTCTGCTGCTTCTTCATCCTGTCCTTCATCTGCATTGTGCCTGGCAAATGAAAGTTCTAAGTTGCAGAGGATGTCAAATGGTCTCCATCTGCACATCCCCTTGCACAACAGAGTGAAATTTCAACCAGAGCCTCTAGGCACACAAGTAAAATAAGCAGTTCATGGCAATTGATAAATACATTAAATACCAGCTATTATTTTTACAGAAATCTCATGGGGGTAGGTGGGAATACTTCGAAAGGACCATATGCATTCAGTCCCTGATGTTAATAACTCATTTACTGCAAACTTTTTTCACTTTAAAAGTGTAAAAATTATTTGAAAATAAACATATAGATGGGTCATGTTACAGTGGACAGCTTGTGAGATAGCACACTATTACAGAAACTGGCCAAGACATTAAAAAAGACTGTATCAACATGTGTCAAACTTAAATCACCACAAAATCACTCAATTTTCAGAAGATGAGTACTCATCATTCCTTCAAAACACAAGTGCCTTCAAAAGACTTTGAGTATCTTTAGACCAAGATCCCCTCACATCATCTCTCCTGAAAGTATTTTAGACCTCTCATTTTCAGTTCTTCTAGTGCACTGGCAGTAAGGAGAAGACCTGAAGCATCATGCTATTAATATCGAAACTCAGGATTATTTTTACCTATAGACAGCTATTTTTGGAAAGCTTCATGCAACAGTCAGGACACATCATTATTTGGAAGCGTTTCTCTGCAGTTTGTTCTAAGTACGTACCAAGGACAGACAGCTCGAAATATTTACCAGCCGAAGGATTGTCTTCCCATCAAAAATGGCAAGAAACCTCCAGAAGGTGTAGCTGGAGACAAAACCTCTGATCAAATATGGGCTGGAAATCAGGGACAGGTATGTTTTATCTTGTAGGCAGAAGTAGGAAGGTAGAATTGGTGCACCACAGAAATGCTTTTGGAAGAAGTAGATCAGAATCTTACCCAAAAGATACTCCACCTCTTGGAGTCACTACAGGAAGGTCTTTCCAAAAGCTTCAGTCTCTATCAGACTTTTCTTAATCTAATCCAAGTCTGAAATCATGGGACAGTACTACCTGAATAATCCTATGAAGGACTGGAAAGTAAAAGTATAGTGTTCAAAAGGCTACAAGAGGGAGACTTGGGTTTTCTAGACTTCAAGAATATGAGAACTAGAGGGGGAGGGGAAATTGTAACAGAATTCCTTCTTTGAACTGTCTTAATCCAAAACACATTTGTGCTCTATGAAGGTTTCACACACACAAAAAAAAACCAAAAAAACAAACCCACACACACAACCCCCACCCTAAAAAACCCTAATGCAGCTAAAAGTCAAGCCAAATGTAGCAAGAGAAGCCACCAAGATGGATATCAAGGTTTACCCATCCAGAAGGAAAGGAAAAAATAACATACCGACTTGGTTTTGCCCAGGCACGTGTAACAGGATTCTAAAACTACACCACTCTGGGAGTTAGACTTGAGACAGGAGAAACTTACACCTTAAATACTTGTTCCAGACGAGACCAGTCTGCAGCTGGTGAAGTAACTGTACCATCTATTGGCTGCCTGGTGAACCAGGTTGGAGACATCCATGGCATTCCTCTTGTTTTGCCCTCTCAGGAGGTCCCCATCCTGGAGAGGAGGTTCAAGCCTTGGTGGTGTCAGTGTCAGGACTGTGCTGAACAGACTGACAGAAAGAGTCATAACTCCTCCCACTTCGAGGGAAAAAAAAAAAAAAGGATTTTTTTTTCATCTTAGAACGAATTATGATTCCAAACTGCAATGATAAAAACCTCAGTGTCATTTAATGTAGTTAGAAGCAGGCTTGTACAATTCAGCTATGGTCATATCCTGTTCCAAGTGCCCATTGGAGGGAAAAAATTACACAGAAGATTGCTGTACACACAGAAAGACAAGACAGAAAGCAAAACAATCGTGCATGTGTATAAAATACAGCATATATAATTTATATATAAATAGTATTTATGCATCTGTGAGCTACTAAGCACCAATGTTTGAAGAAAATGTTTAAAATATCTAAATGCAAATAGTCTAAACTGCAGAAACCCAAGGTTTTCCTCATGTCTAATTCTTAAATACAGCATTTCAGAACATGATTGAGGTAAAATATCTTCTCTCACAAAAGCTGTGTATTAAATTTCTCACCGGCAAAGGAATTTTTACAGAAGGTTAATGCTTCCTGTAACATTTATCCTGCATAGTGTGGCTTCTCAAATAATTTTGTGGGCTTTATTTCCTGCACTGTTATAAATCTTTATCTTCACCACTGTAGCTTTACAAAAGCCATGTCTTCTGCTGATACAAAGGCAGCAGCTACTTTTCAGTCCCAGCACACAGGTTAATTAAACACTAAACCCAAATTAAAATAGCATGTACACTGGGCATAAAATCCAGAAATCAAAGAGACACTGAGGTGAGATTGTTCTGCAATTCCACATGATCAGACCACTCCCCGCTTTGCCAGTTAAACCTGGAGCAAACCACCTTTCAGCCCAGCACCCACTTTCCTCTCACATCCCACAGAACAGGTATTTGCTCACCTGCAGTCTCAGAGGGGGAGACTGGCATAAAACAAATACTGGGGTGTAGGACTCCCCGGCCATGGCAGAGTACTCTGGCCCAGAGTCACCCTGCACATGCTTGCGGGAAGGGGATGTCTGCAGGTTCCTGGCCAGAAAACAGGTATAAATGGCAAAACAACATCAATTGCAGTAACTGGGGATTTGGCTGTTGTGTTAAACGAGTACAGCTGGCATGCTGAGGTGTCAGACAGGGCTGTAGCAGAACAGCAACTAAGAGTAGAGTGTAACATATAGCAAGGAATGCACATGCAGCTTCATCTCATACTCTCACGCTGGCTGCTCTTTGAAGCTGGGTAGATTTTTTTTTTAAGCACACTGCCATTTTAGCAGACAGAACTAGCAACACTGGTCAGGCATGTGACACCTGACAAGGCACAGATCCTGGGATGCACCACTGCAAGAAGATACGGCTATCCCAGTACCTGCACCCCTCACCCAACACTGCAGAGCAACCCTGTGGGACAGGCACACATGCAGAGTGGGAAGTGATGGGAAAACCAAGCCACAGAGGCATTATTGTGTCACATGAGTGGAAGAGCATTGCAGAAACCAGCTCCGCGTGTTTTCAGGAGGGGGAGGAAAGTACAGTAGCACTCGAGCAAAGAGAACTGTTTGTGTTTTAAAGTTGACCTTAGATTTTTACCTCATGCATTCATACCCAGCATCAGTGACTGTGCTAGTATCCCCTTCCCCAAACTGGTCAGTCCATTAGGTCATCTTTGTATACACCCTCGTGCCAGTCCCTTCAACAATAGCCTTCATATCTAGGACATCCTCCCCTCCTGCAATCCATGTAATGGATGCCAAGTTTAAACATATTGTGCCATCATGATGAAACGTTTCCAGAGGCAAGACAAGTGACATGTTGTGGTAAGAGGCTACACACAGGACAGGGTAGCACCAACTCAGAGATGCAAGGATCTGTCACTCATGAAAAAATTCAACAAAACTCTAAAACTAGATGGTTGAGCTTAAGGATGCTATGTCTTAAACATGCCAGTTTAAACATTAGCATGAGCACTTTTTTAAAAACATGGTTTAGACAAATGTTTGTGCATAAATATGCAATACGTTGCTTTCAGCGGGAGGCTGGACAAGAGGTCTCCCGAGGTTTTCCTCCAACCTGAATCATCCTGTGATCTTACATTAAAAATGTCAATATAAACACATAAATAAATACACATTGAGTATAGCTGTAGATGGACACACACAGAAATACCTATGCCCATGTGCACATGTGCACCACTGCACTGGTGTAGAAAAACACCACCTTCTCCAGGGACCACAAAGGAAGACACACGTACAGAGTTTGATTTTTAGTTGCTTATTTTTTTCAGACATTGTGACAAGTGTTGGGTTTGAAATAGATTTCGTATAAAAATCCTCCTCCCTTTTTTTAGCTTAGATACTTGTGCTCTCCTCTTACTATAGAGTTATCCTAGAATTTGGGAGAGGGGGAGGAAGAGAGGATGAAGAAGTGAGGGTGACACAGGAAGGGGAGTGATTGTCCTACAGATTTGACTGGCTACCAAGACACACATATGGGATGTACTGGTCACTCATGTGTAGCTAGAATGCTCGTGTACAGGATACACAGCTACCACTGTCCTTTCAGAAGCAGAAACAAAATAAAATGCAAGTGACTGTGACACATGAGATCTGATATCAGAACAGAGTCTCAGATCCTTAGGGGAAAAGTTATAATTCCTGCTTAAATTTCTTTCCAATTAATGCCCCGAGTAAAGACAAATATAAAACAAAACAGTAAACCCAACAAAATCCAAACTGTTTCTCTGTTACACTCATGCTGTGCTACAGAAGTCTTGATTTGGGGCTGAATTAGCCCCACTCTGTCTAATAGCTGTTGTGAAAGTGGAATCATTGCACCCTACATGCAACTGGAATTGATGACAAACCTTGCAGTCACTTGTGTTGCTTATTTTTCCTGCTGTTGGAGATTTCTGAATAGCTTCACTACAGTGCAGGTTAGAAGGTGACTCACTGGACCAATGGCCAAGGAAGGGAATATTGCTTCTCAACAGGTTCCGTTCCTAAAATTCACCAGTTTCAAGCAGTTTCCCCTCATATTTAAAACACAAAAAACAACAACAACAAAAAAAAAAAAACCCACATTAGACTTCTGTTGAAAGGGAGTGAAGAACAAAACAAGGGGTCTTCTCTATCATTTAGTTAAAATCACCACTGGCAGAAGATTTTCACCTTTGCTTTAATCCTGAGTTTCTTTTAAACTAAGACATAATTCTGGGAAGAGCATGGTTATGACCCAGTTTCTACAAACAACACAGTAGCCTGGGCTGATCTAGGTTAAATGCCAAGAGGGCCATTGTTTTAAAAGTAAAATGACACAGAGCCAGGCATGAGAAATGTCATGTAGAGCACCACAGAAGCAGCACAGACCAGTTAACAGTAAGGCAAACAGGTGCTGGGTAAGGGGTGTTGTGATCCATCTCCTTCAGCAGTGCTGGAGACCTGAAGGGAAAGGAGGAGGGGGCACCTACCAGGGCTGCTACAAAGTCGGCTTTACTGCTACTGCCTTTATGACAACAATATAAAGTAACTCCCACAACACAGTGAAGATAAGCTCTTTAAAGAAAATATAAAAGCATTAGCTTGGCAATTCATCCGAACCTCATCATGCATCGTAGACATTTTTGAAGTTTAACAAAGAAAAGCACATCATTAAAGAATACTGCTCTATCACCATTCTTATGCAAATCCTTTCAGATAGTTCGGTGGAAAATTCCATCTAACACGCAGTGAGAAATAAATGTTGCAGGGTGGAAATTTCAGCTATACCAAGTGCATCTATCACTTGTATAATCCAAACTACTGTATGTGCCCTGACTACAGAATTAGTATTGATCCATTCACCATGTAAACATCAAGTACTTTCTATTATTACTTGAAATAGCATGCTATCACAATTTCTATTTCCTCCCTCTATCTTAAATAGAAGTATTGCACATTAGCTCTTCCCTTCATGTACTTTTTTGCACAGCTATCCAACTACAGTGTTCAAGGCTGTGCTGGGTTTCCTGCAGACATCTGCAGTATTACCATCAAAGTACTTTATTTTCAAGTCATCTCTGATGGAAGGCAATACAACTCTCATTTACACTGAAACCTGTTACTGTGGCTTCTCTTGGTAAAACACACAGAGTCCTTTGTTTTAAGATCTCTGTTGTGACTACCATTGTGAATGACAACATCAAACAGCTTTCCCAAATGTTACTCACACACCTCTCATGAGTATCACTAAGATAAGAGTGGACTGCAGTAGTCTGAATAGCTATGTCATCTGGGCACACACAAGAGGGGGAAAAAAATAATTATTTCCATCTCATTTTGCCAACAAAAAAAGCTGATGTGGCTAAAACACAGCTTTGGAAAGTGCTGGGAGATGCTTACAAGCATAACATGTTTCACCTGTTAGAACCCTGCTTTCTCTCTCAGCATGGTGAAAAATTTAAAGTGGACATATAAGGGCTTGTCCACAGAAAAAACTCTAAAATTTTAAGTTGGGGAGGTGGTCCTAAGACTTCAGCAAGACACTCCAGACCCCCAGCACTGAAGTGCTGAAGCTCTGACTCAGAGGGGATGGTGGCAACAGGTGTGACCAGGTGGGTAGTCTGCTCAGCCTGATGAAGGAATTAGGAAGGTTTAGAAACATCTGGGACTCTGAGGAGGAGATTGAGTGGTGGAGCCACTTCCTAACATCCACAAGGCAAATGCACCAGCAGCTGCATCACAACCAGAAGAGGATACAATACTCTCTCACCAGCAGGATGGAGGAGGAGACGTAAGAAATGAGGAGGAATGAAAACAGGTCCCTGCTTGAGATGGCAGGTGAATCCTCTCCCAGCCTCCCTCACCTTTCCAAGTGCCTTTATGGGTACAAGGTACTAGAGAGCCAGGTACACAACCATGCAGGTTGAAGGAATTGCCTTGGGCGATTCAGCCTACCACCTTACACCCCCTCAGTCAAGGAGAAAAGAAGGGTGGTTGTTGTCAGTGACTCCCTTCTGAGAGGAACAGAGGAACCAAAATGCCAGCTGGACCCAACCCAGCACCCTGGTAAACATGTTGCCTCCCTGGGTAAGGAAAGTTACAGGAAACCTGGTGCTGCCCACTGGTTATTTTCCACTTTCTCTTCTTCAGGTGGGCAGCGATGCAGTCCCAGAAAGAAGCCTGAGGGCAACTGAGAGGCACTACAGGGCCTTGAGAGGACAAGTGGTGTTCTCCTCCATCCTGCCAGTTGCAAGGAATGATGAGGGTGGAAAGGGCAAAATGCTACAGGGCAATACTTGGCTCTGAGCCTTGTGTTGCTGGCAGAATTTTAGTGTTTTTTGAGCATGGGTGGGTTTAAATGACACTGACTGTGGACAGAGTACACCTGTCTCAAAGAGCATGGAGTCCCTCAGCTTGTTCTTGGGAGGGATCTGTACTTCTCTGCTCTCTGTCTGTCACCCAGGGTGGCAGCACAACCCCACAAAGCATCCACACGAGGTGAGCTTCTCACCTAACACACAGCCATCCTGTGGGCTATCAAAACATGCTCATTCTTTTGTTCTCCCAAAGTGCAGAAAGACCAGGAGGCCTAAAAATCTAATAAAGCACACAACTGTAAAGCCCATCAGCCCTGGAGAAGATGTCAAGGATGGCAGGACTCTTTATTTCCAGAACAACAGTGCATCTTCCAGGTCTTCCTCTCAACAAGCCAGCACAGTGAAGCCTCCAGCCTCAGAGGTCATGGTGGTGCTTCTCTCTGCATTTCAGATGCAGGCTCTCTGATACCACAGCACACCAGCCTGTCAGCTGCACTGAAAATTCCAGCAGCTCTGGACCTCAGAAAACATCTGTGCAATCTCAAACCATGTGAAATGGATGGCAGACAGTAAAGGGTAGGCAGGAGGAGGAGGAGGAGGAGGATGACGAGGAGGAGGAGGAGGACGACGATGACGACGATGAGGACTCACAGTCTGCAGGTGTTCATGCAGCTCCCTCAGCAGACCTGCAGCCCCTCCCTCAGAGACCCACGTAGAAAACAAAGGAGACAGATGGTAAATGAGCGTGGTCCAGACATCATTCTTTTTGACATTTCTGGAGTGGTAATGATTTACACCAGCTGACAAACTGACCACAGGGTGTTGGGGTGATGGAGGGCAATTCCACCACCCTACCACCTCACCCCCACCAAAAAAAAAGGAAGGCTATAAGAAATCCCTGTTTCTGGGAAAGTATGTAAGCTTCAGCATGAAGCATGTTTCTTATTGTTCATAAAACATCATGCAGGTCTGCAGTCCCAAGCAACTGCTGACAGCCATCTGCTGAGTGTGATTCTTTTGATATGACTCAAGGAAGAGAGAAGTCTCTCTCCTCAGAAAACCAAATAAACCAGGTGCCTGGGGTGCACCAGGGATTATCAGACAAAAACCTAAACAGGGAGACAGAAGACTGCCTCCAGGTTCTGTCACACAGAGAACTGTTCAGGACTCAACAGAAGGATTCTTCCTCAGCTCCCAGCTTCTCAAAGTGTATCTCAAAACCAACAGAAACAAGAAGTCCTCCAGCATTTCTCCAGGCCCTGTCTGAACTCTCCTCCTCCTGGGAATTTTAGATCTAGGCACAGTGCCAGTACTATGTGCCTTGTCATCCAGACTTAGGTGTGGGGCTGCTACAGCAAGCAGTGATCAGAGTCACCAAAATCACCAGAAGTTGCTGACAGACCCTGAAAACAAAAGCGACCACCCAGCAGTAGAACTCAGGGAGAGGGGTAGCTCAGCCGCCCTAAAAAATTGAGGGTGGGACTGCCATGTCTTTTGAAATTCATTGGTAGCTGGGCAGGAAACTGCCCTTGAAATTCTTGAAAAACCCACTCTTCGGGAAGACGATCAGAGGTGACTGTGCCACCAGCACGTCGTGGAAAGATGTGGAAATGAAGAGGGGAGATAAAGATGTGTAAAGGACATGCAGGAGGTAAAGGCACCACGAACTCATAGTCAGTAGATGTGAGTGGAGCTGCGTTTCACTGTCGTTGACTGCAAGGACATACTGTAGCATGTTAGCATCCCCTTATCAGTTTGTTCACTCACTGATCTTTCTCAGATCTTCCAAGCTTCTCTAATTATCACCCCAAGATATTCCTGAGTATCACCTCTGTGTCCTTTGCCCCATCCATTCTTGGCCAGACCATCAGCATTCTTCAGTTTCTCAAGAGGCACTTTAGTCACCACCAATCTCAGCAGCAGAGACCTCTGGACCATCCCTTGAAATTAGGGTTGTCTGTTTGCTTATTTAAAGCTGTGTTATAAAACATGCTGAAGTGTTCTTTTCCTTTTTTTTTTTAATTAAGCAATGCAAAAAAGGGAAACTGTGCTATCAGAACGACTCAATAAGTCTTGCTGTTATTCTCACACAACTGCTAATTATAAGGTCATAATACCACTTTCCTCCTACTTAGACTAAAATAGTCAAGTCTTACACATAACCAGGTGCCCAACAAGCAACTAATGCTTTATCACTTACTTGCAGCCTATCACCACCAGTATGTGTGGCATGAACCAAGAATACTCCTGAAAAGGTTTGCAGAGGAACACTTGCTAACATGCCAACACTATGTTTCCCAATATTACGGCTAGAGATTGTAAAAAGTGAAAGGCAAGCTTCTCTGGGGCAAAGGGCTCTTTGGTACACTTAGGAATGTTGCCTATGGCATCAATTGTACCATTTCTAAAAAAAAAATAAGGCCAGCAGACAAATACTTGTCACCATTACAGCCACATCCTCTAGCCATCAGGGCAGCCTGCTCAGCTTGCTCCTCAGAAGTGGCAAGGAAATGCACTCATGCATCAGATGAGCCATTCTGGCAGTTTAACACCTAGGAAATCTGCGGTTTGGGCTGTCTCGGTCTCTCCTCTACATTACATGCTACTGTTCAACCAGAATGCCTGTGACTACAGCCAGTGACTTTTACCAGCACATCCACCCACCTGCAAGTCTGGCATGTATCTACTTCTCATGGCCCGAGGACCTTTTGCATGCCCTACACAGGTCTCCAAGATGAGTACACTGTCCATTACCCTGCTGAATAAAATGATCTGAAGGGAAAAAGAAGCTTCCCACTCCTGCTACAGTGCTGATTTCAGAAGGGTGCTGTTTGCTCACTTCAAAATAACCACGAGCATTTCTTCTTGGGGGAGAGGGTTTTGGTAACTGCCTGTCCAAAGCCGGTGAGTCCATCATCAGCACTCCAGAGAGTAGCAGAGATTGCAACAACCTCCTGCATTTGCAAGCTTCCAGCTAGGTGCCCTTAGAGCGTTCCTCACTCAGCATGCAACTTCCTTAGGGTGCCCATGCCTTGTCACACACACTGGAACCAGGAGGTCAGGACGTCTGGCTGTAGGACCTGAATAAAAGCAGTCAGACACAGAGAAGCTCATCATTTTGCCCCCCAATTTAAAATAACCTTTGTGTTCTCTGCTGTTTACTCCCCTGGTGCAAATCCCTGCTCAGACCCTGCTTCATCTGGTGCTGATAGGAAACAGTCACTTCTCTCTTCGGCCATGCCCTTCTCTTCAGCTTTGATTGTGTTGGCACTCTCAGCTGTGCTCACCCCTCCTTCTTCTGCCAGCTTCATGCACAGACCCCTGCATCTGAGGTCTGCAGATGTGAACTCCAGATGCACAGACATCCCACTGGCAAAATGCAGTTCAGCCCCACCAATCACCCAGCCCTTCCCGATCACTGTTGCAGTGTCAATCAGAGTGAATTTTCTGTGGGGGTAGTTTCTGCCATGCAGAGGTTTTGTGGATGTTTATCTACACAAAGGCTTTCCACAGGGGAACCTCCAGGAGATTTTTTAGGATAGAGCCTGCATCTGCTCTAAGAATCAGGAAGAAGTGTAGAGACAACGAGTTAGGTAGGTCCTTTTCCTACAACAGGACTAAGGCATGCATCCAGGCCAATTTTCTTGGCATAACTCACAGAGAATCTTCAAAACTGCAATTAATTGCCCAACCTCTGGAGCCTTAATATGTATGTATGGCCAGACATCGTGAACGAAGATCTGGGGAAGGGCTCTCTCCCCACGTGGGTGTGCCGTTACAGCCTGGACAGTGGATTTTTTAGGTGAGGCACAGCGTGTGCAGAACTGGCCCCACCGTTTCAGTCCTAAGGTCCATTTGCCATGGACAAGAGAGCTTGGAAATCCTCGGGGACTGTTCTACAGCACCCGGTACTAACCAGGGCTGGCCCTGTTGAGCATCCAAGATCTGACGGGATCGGATGGCCCAGAGGCATTTAACTGCCCAGGGGACAGTCCCACTGAGACTTGAACTCAGGCCTGTGGGATTCAGAGTCCAGAGTGCTCTCCTTTACGCCACGGGACCACGATAAAGAACTGAAGTCCAAATCCTCAAAGAGATTCAGATGCCTCAGGTTTCAGCACCACTGAGTATCTGGGCCTGACCTACAAAACTTCAACTGCAAAAGCAAGGCCACACTCATGACTCTTTTCTCCATGGAGTTCATAAAGTCTCCAGAACCAACTTGCATAGAATCCTGGTAGTAGGTGGTCTTTTTAGAACCCTGCAAGAAACTACAGGGGGAAGCTACTTGAGAAACATCCTTTTTTTCCTGCATAAGAAAAACAGATTTTTTTTCATTGCTGCCTGTGCTATTCTTTAAATGAATCCCACATAGACAGTTAGTTGGATCCTATGAAACAAGAAGGCTACACTTGGCACCTGCTGCGTTACAGATTGTGCCTGTGAAATTGAATTTACAAGGACAAGACCAGAGAGAATGGCAAAAAACAAGGAACTGTTGAAATTATATATTTGCCTGTATTATATTAATAATTTGTCATTAAGAGTAAGTAAAGACTGCCATGCACTTAGCAGTGAACATCTCCTTTCGTAAGTCTTCAGTGTGGGACCTCAGCTATTTACAAAATCAGCCTTTTGGGAGAATGAGTATCATACATTGCTAATGCACAAAAAACTAAACCCAGCCGACTTGAAAATATTACTATTGTGAATAGTTTTATCAGACAATGCCAATGAAAAGGTTATGCTGTGGGTGACAGGTGGCATTACCA
>JAWWEU010000091.1:7257579-7270832 GCA_035583155.1 Acropternis orthonyx
TTGGCACTGTTCAAAGGCTGGCTAAGACCTTGAGTAATGTGGTCCAGTGGAAGCTGTTCCTGATCACGGTAGGGGAGGCTGGGAACTGATGATCATTAAGGTCCCTTCAAGCTCTTAACATTCTATGATTCTATGTGCTATACATAAACAACATGCACAAAAGTCTTTCTATGTAAGATTACCAAAATCGTCCTAAGAGTAAACCACATTTAATGCCATACAACTAAGGTGAAGAGCAACTTTTTCGTGTAAGCTTTGTGACTTGTTCAAACTGAAAAACTGTAAACAGCATGGCTTACTTCCATGCAAACTGAAAGAATGGAATGTGTAAGCACCTAAATATATATGCACAACCAGACTTCAGTCAGAATTCCAGACAACTATACTCATTCTGTAAAGTTTAGAGGTTTAGGTGGACATTCCTTAGGATACGTAACTTGGAATCAGTATAGAAAAAAATGTTTTATGGATCCAGGTACTGGACAAGTTTATATTGCAACAGTTTCTACAGTTTTCAGAGACATGATGAGTTTCTAGGGCACTATTACAGGACTATGCCAAGATCCACAACTGTTGCTTTGTTAGTTAAGTGGGTGCTCAAGTTCCTGATTGTCAGTATGACCATCAGTGCAAGGATTTAGTCACTTCAGTGTGCCCTCACAGCCCGCTCCTGAAGACAGCTGTGATTTCTTAGTTCCAAAATAACATTCCTTTCCTTCTCCATTCCCAGGACCCCCAGTTCACCAATGCCTTTACTGGTTTAGGTGGAGAATCATGAACATCAGCTGGCAGTCTCAGCTCCCTAAAGTAACATCTGTAGAATTAAAATTGTCAGCTACTTCACAGAAAGGAGACTGGCAACCACCACTTTTAACCAGTCTCTGGTCCTTTCAACAGCAGCTCTGAAGCTATTAAAATTGCCAGATTTCTGCTAACAGAGACTATGTTTTCTTATTAGCTCATAATCCTGAAGACAGGCATCATCCTGGAAATGAACAAGACTGGAGGGACTGAAGAATTCAATAGAGAAGTAGTGCTTATTTTGTTATAACAGCAGATACAGCTACTTCGGAGTGGTTTTGATATGCTTTCTCTTCCCACCTAAACACTTATTTTGCAAATACTTTAAGTTAGATGAGAGTCTAGTTGACTTGTTTAGCAAAACCCCAGGTAAATGCAGAAGACAGAGAACAGCAGTTTCTTTCTACAGCATAAGCTTTGTCTGAGGTTACGGACATATAAGCCTGGAATATCGAATGTTGGGTGCCAAAATTCCTGACTTTTTTTCAGTCTCCATACACTGAGCAGGATCAGTAACAGAACAGGCCTTCTGTTCTTCTCGTGTAGAGAAGACTGAACACAGGTTTATGGTTTTAGTAAGAGCTGGCCTTCCCACCCAGAAGCATGCATTCTTATAATTAAATATTTTCTGTTATTCAGTTACTTGCAACACTGTCAAATTCTTACCTTGAAGAAGACAAGAAAGATGGTGTACAAAAACACAAGGTTGTGTCTTGCGATTGGCAAGTACTGGCTGTGTTGCAGGGTGAAAAGAACTGCTCCTATCAAAGTTACCTTCACAGGGCTGGAAATCAAACAAATAATGTTAATTTCTCTTCTGTGCTCTACAACAAAAGCTGCCATGGCCTGGAAAGCAGTAAATATTCTTAGTGTGCAAAAGAATTTTTTCTGAATAGAACTAATGAAAACTTATGGTAACAGGGGTAAGGTCCAAAACCCAGATATAAAAAGAAAAAAGACTTTCACTTGATACACTATTACTATGCCTTCTGTCCATAATATTGACAAACATCAAGTTCAGCACTACTTTACACACCCAGCAAACTGCTATGTGACACAAATCCTCCTCAAACCAATGCTTCTCTTCAGACTCTGTACGTCATCTTGCTTCCCTTCCTCCTCTCCCAAAATATCTTACTGAAGAGTTAGATCACCAAGCTTGCACTACTCAGATTAAGACTCAAAAACAGGTTCCTCTACTATAGTCAGGAATTAGTTACTCCAAGGAGTTGCTTAAGGTGTTGAAGTGCAACATAGTCCAGGTCTTGGTCCAGTGTAACACTTCAACAGCTGTAGGGGTCGAGTCAGCTTAGACCTGACTTGAGCCAGGCCCGTATTACCTGGTTTTGCCAACATAGCTGTGCTAGCTTGAGACAAGCAAAGATTTCTATCTACTACAGATCTTGGTTGTGATGGTAAATCCCTTGCTAGGTATGCAGCCATAAAAACAAGAGAACTTCGGTCAGTTCTAGCCTTCTGAAGACAGAGCACTAACAATATACTGGCAGAAGGATTCTGTGCATTTCTTAGTCTGCACCTACAGGTGACATGTGCAGGTGACATTCCTGTTATTACATAGTATCTGGTGTAGACATGTTCTTTGCTGTCTTTTCAGTAACTCTTAGATCAACTGCACAAACTTTCTGCTCAGGAACTCCAAAAAACAAATCTCTGTAGGATGTTTGAGCTGTTTAACTATGCAACTTGGTTCAATTTAATGTTCTTAAGATTTATATATAAACAAAATTTTTTAAATCCTTTTTGAGTTACTCTGAGCCATACCCACCACGGAGAAGGAGAATATATGCAAGTGACGGCAGTCAGTAAGCACTGCTCTGGTGTTGCTCCTGGAAGAACAGTGTTACTTGGGTTTACAGTGCTATTTTTGACAGTGACCTCTTTCTTCTGGAAGTCTGCTTTCAAGATTGCTGCTTAGGCACTGATAGAGGGACAGAAATTCTAAATACTTGGAATTTCAGAAAAAGCCAACAATCTCCCACAATCCACAAAAAGTTGAAATATTGTCAAAGAGAAGGCTACAAATGTCACTTCCTTTTATTTTATGTCTAAGAGTGGCTGCAGAAAAGCAAGATAACTTACACAAAAATTTATTTTTAAGACCTGAGAGTAACATGGGAAAGATCAAAAGAATTTTAGGAAATTATCGCAGTGACCTTATCTTGACTTAAAATAATAACTTGTAGCTTTGTAGCCTGTTTCAGTTCTCATTTTACAGAGCCATGTAATATTCCCATTCTTTGCTTTCTGCAAGAGAATTAACATTTCCTATCTTGCAGGACATTTGTGCTATACTGAATAATCAGATTGCACCTTCTCAAATAATTGAGATCTATGAAGGAAAATAGCACTGGCAGCAAGAGTGACAGTGTTCAAAGGAAGCCTTTTTAGTGATGCTCAGAACACACACCAGAAGTGCAGACTTCACTTCTATACTCCTGGTACCAGTGCCCTTCCATTTTGGAGAGAAGACCATGTCTCTCTAAGAAATTGACTCAGTACTGCCTTCCAGCCACCCCACCCTGGCTCCATACTGTTCTCTGACAAATAAGTTCTGTTGACTCATCTTTCCCATTTGCTGTGCTTGTGAACATAAAATGATTAAAACACCTCATAAAAGTACCAAACATAACTGACCTGTCTTTCACAGGATCCACATCAAAACATTGAGTACAAGCAAGTTCTACTGCTTTTTGAGACTTCAACCACTAAAGGGTCAACACAAGGAGGTAGCAAAACAAGTTAACATGCTGCAGTTTTAAAAAACGCAAAAAAACAACAACTTACTAGGACATCTTCAGTAGTTCATTGGTTTCAGGTTTCCACACTCCTCTTACCAGCTGCTCAAAGTTGGAAATTAGGCCACCACCAGCTCCTGAAATTGCAGAGATTTAGGATAAGCCTCCACTGACTGCTACCACTACTGTGCAATCTATTATTGCTCCCAGAAAAACTCATGACACTAGGTGCTAAATGTGGCACCCAAAGTCCAGACTTAAAAAGACTAACCCAGTCTTTTATATGGCCCACATGAAACCTCAGAGGTTTAGCTACTTAAGCAAGAACCTCAGGTTTACCTCTAAGTGATAACACCTGAACGAAGGCACTCAGCACCACAAATGCCTGCACTGCCAAGGTAAGTCTCTAGATATTTATATCACTGTATTCATTCTGTCATCCTAAGTACAGTGAATTTCTCTACAAACTATGAGGATCCTCTGTGAGAAAAATGAGTATGTATTTTCACATTAAAAGAACACAAGACGTAAGGAGGGGTTAGAACTGCGGCCAATGAGGCTGATCTGTGTTGTAACCTGGGAACAGAACAATTTAGGTCATCACATTAGCACATGTTGCTTCCCACAGCAGAGCAGAGCCAAGCAGAGACAAGACCTGCACAACCACTTCCAGAAGGGATTCTAATGGTGTGACTGCAAACGGAGCTGCTGGGAAGGTGGCTTCCAGAGTTCTGCTCCAAATACCAGGCAGGCAAGAAGATCCATTTGTATGTTTGAAGTCATGCAATGATTACAACCCAAAAACCTAAGATAACCAGCCACACGTAAAGACACAGCTCTGAGGAAATAATGCTGTTGGCAAAGCTTAGCAGCAGCTACACAGAAGATCCACTTCTTTACTGTCAACTGCCCACAAGTTCTTGTAGGATCTGAAGGGATAAGACAAACTTCCCTCAAAGTCATTCAATGTCACCCTTAATCTAGACAGAAAAACTGCTGCACGGGGCTTTTTCCTTGAGGGGATAACAGATGTATCAGGACTATCACATCCAGCACGGCAAGGATGGTGCTACAGTTAACACTGACAGGCTGGACATTTAAACACCACTCCCAAAAATCATAACCCATCAGAACACAACGTGATGCACATTACCTCTGGCCCAGCCCACAGCTACCATGACAAGCCAGGCATCTTTGAAGTGACTGTCTGCATGTGCAATGCCAGCCGTTATCTTCCAAGTCCTAGTCACTTCCTTCATTCCTGCAACCACAAGACGAAGAGGCAGAAAGGAAAAGCACCGGCAGAAAGCATCTTGCGGGCAGTAAAACACTAGATACCTGAAAATCATGAGAAAACCCATTAGCAACAGTTTTGCTAAGGAACTGCCTTTTATTAATCTTTAAAGATGCTTTTGGAATATGACCAGTAATGCGTAACTCACTGTCTTGTGGTACACATATGGGGATAAAATTGAGAAGTGTCTGAGCATTCCTGAGCTCTTGCACCAAAATCAAACATTATCTTATTGCCTCATTTTCCCAGAGAAGAATCTATTAAACTACACAAGAAGCAGCTTTAAATTTTACCAACTGTTCCATAGCTTGCATATCATGTTTTTATAATTCAAATTATTAAATTGGTGTCTGACTGACTTTCTGTGATTTAAGTTTATTTTGTGAGTTATTTTTCATTTGGTTGGAGTTTTGGGGTTTTTTATTTTGGGGGAGAGGGGGTGTGTTTTTTGGGGCACTTGGGGTTGGGGTTTTTTGTCTGTTTTGGGAGAGTTGAGGGTTTTTTGGTGTTTTTTTTTTTTGGCTTTCTGTTTGGTGGGGTTTTTTTAAATAGGATTACAACAGGATGGTAAATTAAAGTTGACTCTGTGCTTTCATACTGCAGGTACATGGAATTATGTAACTTCAGCAAGAATGCCTCCACTAGTTAGTGTCATGCCAGATGAAATGCATAGCTATTTTCAAACACATTTAACATTTTAATACTCACCAATTGTAGCTTTTCCAGTTTGCTAGTTACAAGCACATTTCTTTATTCAAAGCATTGAAAGCACAATACTCAAAATTTAACAGTATCCTTGATCAACTCAAAATTTAACAGTCATCTTTGCTTTTAGAACAAAGTGAAGATGGCTAACAATGAAATCATAAGATGACAGTATATTTTAAAAGATTAGATTATGTGTTGTTTTATTGTATCTCTTCAATCATAAACAAAATCCAGTTCTTGAAGAGATACTAAAAAACTCCAAACAATCAAGATTAAGTAACTTGTTTAAGTTATCTTAAGTAGATTATTTCAGCACAGGAATAAGAGTAATAATTAAGTAAAAGCAGACAAAATATTTGAAAATGAGAAGGATACCTTTCCACTTTCTAAAAAAACAAACTGACACTGGCCCTTTTCTTGAGGTTTTTGAGCTCAGTCCTGCCTACCAAGACTTTTAAAGGCCTTTCCTTTCCCTTTTCTGCCATTATAAAGTCAGATGCCTCTGTTTGCAACCAAGCCTCAGCTGATAGGAAGCCAAAGACATACACAAAGCATGTATTTCAGAGGCTACTGCAAACAGCCATTTAAGCCGTCTACTCAACAGAAAACCCTCACCAGAATTGATTTACCACTTGCAGGAGGTGGGCTGAGGACCCCGAAGTGCTGGTACCAGGACTGAACCCGGCACTGCAGACCCACCATGGCACTTCTGCCTGTAATCTCTGCCGACAGCAGGTGCCGCTGTCCACAGACTATTTAGGAGCACTTCCCCAGTGTAGCACAACACCCCCCCTTATTTTCCAGTTCTACGGCTGGCTTGGGGAATTTCATTTCGCGTGACCTGGGACCGAGAATTAAGGTCGTTGTACTCGTGAAGAGAGAACTTTGGAAAACGAGAAGCTTAGAAGGTTTCGTAACATTCACGGCTCCTCATTAAAACCTCGTTTTATTTATGCACAGCAAATCACATTTGACCAAGTTAAGCTCAACAGAAATCATGTTCTCTTCAAGTGTACTCCTAACTCACATCACTAGTTAAGCAGTCTGCCCACATTAACTGATATGAACCATAGGCAGATTCTACAAGCTTTGTTAATAATGCACTAATTATTGCACACTTCATCCCTTTGTCTAAATAAAATTCATCATCTTCCACTGCAACACAAAGACCAGAAAACTAATACAACACACACACACAGAGAAACACTTACTTTCATTTCAATTAATCTGCAGTTATAAAACCAAAGGGGCTACTAGGAACTCAAGGATTTTAAGCAGATCAGACTCTTTCCAGGGTAGGAATTGAGCTTTTTAAATTCAAAACTCCACTGCTTCTTATAATTTTTGTTAAGTTTGAGGTTTTCTTCGAAGACCACTTCAAGAAAAAATTAACTTCACTGGAAGGCCACGTTTATATGAAAATAACTCCAGTGTTTTTTTAATTCCAAACAGGCCAAATTGCCACATACTTGACTTTCCATTCAGTTCACTACTGTCTTCTGCTACAACATCCATCCATTTGGGGAGGGAAATACAGAAAAAAAAAGTCATGTCTGGTGGCAGAAACTGGAGGAGAGGAAAGATCTGTCTTGGATCTGAAGTTACAGAAAATCCAGAATTTTTACATCAGCCAGGTTCTGGTCTTCAAGGGCTACTTTTGAAAAACTAGATGGTGTTTATGACTTAACTATGTGCAGAAAACCAGCAACTGAAATTCACTTTATTAAAAAATAATGTTTTCAGCTGTTTGACCAAGAAGACTATAAAAATCTAGTCTAGCAACAGAGCACTTTGTTATACAACAGCCCGTAAGAGTTGCCCTCTTACAGGCAATGCTATCCCCACAGAACAGGATCCTAACAGCTATTCTGCTGGAGTGACTCTGGATGAAGAGACAGCACCCAAATTCATAACAGTTTAAAGTTAAAGCATTGATTTCCATGGAACCTTGATGGTACAGTATCAGCTTACAACACGTATGTTCCTCAGAACCAATTTTACTCATCTGACTCATCTGTGGCTGCTTACCAGACTGAAGATGCCAGTAGAATATTTGTGCCCTTGGCCAGAAATGCTACTGGAGGCTCTGCAAGCATCAACGAGGACAAAACTGAACCACCAAAGCAATAAAGCATAGCACTAAACCAGCAGGCAAATGGACTTCGGACTGAAACCTCCACAGCTCCTGCAAAAAGATGCATAAATGGAAATTAACATTTGAGAGTCACATCGTGTTTTTAAAGCTGGTATTTTTCAAACCATTCCATCCAACATTGTTCCTTTAGGTAATGAAAAATCCTCCAGCAATTTGAAGGGTTTCACAGCAAAACTCTTCAGAAATACAAACTTCAGAGTACATTGGCTTTAACATTTGCTACCTAACAGAAGAGAAAGACTGACAATGTGCTTACTGAACATCTTTTTTTGTGTTGGTTTGTTATAACTGTTTGGCTTCCAAGAAGAAAAAGAGTTCAGAGCATGGCTGAGACATCTCATTGTTAATAGCCTGGCACAGATATACACTTGCTTTCAAATTTGTATTAAAAACACAGGAGTTGCTTTGTTGAACTAGACAGGAATGGTAACATTTTAAGGGTTATTCTACAAATTCCATTTCTGGTTTTGAGTATTCCAAGAATTCAGGGTAATTGGTTTTCTTTTTCCTCATGTCTTGCTGTGTTTGCTGACAAAACCAGTACCCAAAACAACTACTTAACAGTTTCACCTGCACTCCCAAAGAGAGAAAACAGTTACCTGGAGCCATAATAATAAATGTATGTTTCCCTTGTTATTAAAAAGTTAGTAGTTTGGTTTATTTTGTTACCATCAAAATAAATTATCCCATTTAAATTGCAATTGAAGTATGCCAAAACAGTATTCAAAATTATAAGATGATGCTGGAAGTAATGGGAAGCATTAACCAGTTTCAGGGGGAAATGACACTTTATCAAAGACAAAAATATCCTCACGTAGTTGTTTTGACTACTTTCCCTCCACTTCAAAATTCCAATGTTAAAGCTTCCCCTTCACACTGGTTCTGAGCTCTGTTTGCCTGAATGAGTTTAACTTTCCACAGTCCAAAGGCTGAAGTTCACAAAAGCGTAGTGTCTGCCCCAAAATGAAATCTGACATCTGTTCCCAATTCCAGAGGAAAAGCTCTGGAGTTTTCAGGCTCTTCTGTGAGAAAAGAACCTTCTTACCCAAGATGAGAAGCTCAACTATATAGAAGAGAATACAGCACTCTCAATGCAGATCACTTAATACATTAACAAGATTGTTCCAGTTTTAGTGCTGGCACAGATAACATGTATTGCAAGCACAATCTAAATTCCTATGCAACAGCCAATTTATAAAAATGAGCACTCGTACATGTTACAGAATATCTGAATATAAAATAACATCTGTTATATGTTTAACTATTTTGTAATTTATTTTTCATACTGCAGTACCTGGTGCTCCAAAGTCGGTTATGCTCAGCTCTGTTATTGCATATGACCACTCCTCCAAAGCATCTATCAGTTGTGTTCATGTGCATAAAAATTAACACAAGATAAAATTCTAAAGTCTGTTAATGTTCTTTAAGAGCAAAAGTGAAAATATAAAGTGGCCATCACCCCAAGATCCCATATAAATGAATGTAGAGCTCTTTTCACCAACATATTTGGAAAGCGTAAGACAGTTACAAAATATTATTGGCTTGTGCTTACTATATTGAGATTTCCTTAGTTAAAAAAAAAAAAAAAAAAGAAAAAAGAAAAATGCTGACAACCATTTCATTCAGGAAAACAAAACACACACAAAGTTATATTAAGTGGATGTACACTGGTCCACAAGAACTACAGTAGTGTCACATGTAACTGTTCTTGCTTGATGACACAGCCACATATATGCAGCATGAAAGGGCCAAATTCCTGTTCTTGCAACAACAAGAAAATACCACAGCAAAAAGTATGAACAAAATATAAGAGTTGTTTTAGAATTAATGTGGTATCTGTTCTCTTTTCAAATCCATTCCCCTGCCTTTCAGCAATCATCACTTCTCCACTCTTCCCCACAACTAGCAGAAAGTGGTTTTCAGTTCAGAGGACACATACAGGAATTACTACTATTATTACCAGGTTGCCCTCTATGAGTAAGCTCCACAAAAAAGCAGGTAAATTTCTTCATTTTACAGGGATTGGACACCCTCCTGGACTTCAAGATTTTTCTGTTGGCCAACATTAGAATTTTCTTGGTTCAAGTGCCATTATTTAACAATTCATACCTGCTTTCTTACAAGGAATATAGCCAACATAGAAGGCAATGAGGCAAAAAATGCTGATACCAATTTAAAGATCATCTTAGCATTGGTACCTAAATCATGAGTGGGGTTTAACCTTTCAGAAGAGAAACTCAGTTTTAAGTAGGTCAGATGTTTTTAAACAAGTGGTCATTTATTTTTGTCCTCTGATGCATCCTGTGAAACTAATGAGGCATCATACAGACATGCAATGGCTGATCGCCAGAAGGCCCTGAGTCCTGCAAAGGTACACTTCAGAAAGTAAAAATAAGTTTTCAAAACACAAGGACTATTTTCAAACACAGTTTTAAATGTTGTTTCTAGACAACAGTAACAACAAAAATAAAAAGGAACCCTTGCCAGCAAACTATTTCTGTCAGTAGGATAAGATCTGCTTTAACCTTTCCAATATGTTCTAAATAGAAGATCTGGAATAAATACCACACACACATGTAGAGAGCAAACCAGGAGGATTTTCACAAGTGCTTCTAGTACCCCGTTCAGCTACACACAACAGTAACTAAAATAAAGGGTTTACAGAGTCAGACTTGAGTTAGCAAAAACTATGCCAAAAAAATGTCAGGTGACTCTTCAAGTCACTTGATACACATCACAGAAAAATCACAAGAAAAAACCCAGCACATTCCTTCCAAATATGACACATCCTCAACCATCAACACGTCTTGCTGCCCCTCCATCCCAAACAAAGAAAACAGTCACTTCTAAAATGGACTGGAGTTACAAACTAGAAACTCCTAAACCATCCCAAATACACCAACCATGAACTCTTATTTTAATAAAATGTGTGAAAAGCAACACGTAGGTTGTCATTGCTGTAGTTTGCCAGTGCTCACAAGTGAGCAAGGAAATCCAGTTAGGAGGATTGGGTAAGTTCCAGTTAGTGTGCACCCATCCGTGCTGCAAATGCCCACACTGAACCTGATTTTAAGCAGTGGGGGTGGGTTGGTATTTTAATGAGACAGTAATCTGGGATAAAATAAACGTGGTTGTAATTTGACCACATACTTCTTACATCACCAGGCACTTAAGGCTGTCCTGTTATTTCCCTGTCAAATATAGCTACTGTTTTAAGTTTCCAAAAAGAACATAGTAATGCCTAGAGAGCATTAATCCACGATAATATATCCATCCTGAGTATTTCATAATGACTGCTATTTAAGTCATGATTTAACACTCAGTTCAAACAACCTGCAAGTGAGAAACAGACCAGCATGCAGACACCTGGATTACAGTTATTAATTCAAAATACTAGAAAACACTCAAAATTTCTGGACTATCCAGCTATGAAGCCAGGAATAAGAAAAAAAATTACCAGCATGGGTCTGACCAGACTCCTGACAGCAACTCTACTGCTCCTAAGTGCTGTGCCACTAAAAATACACTGATGCAAAGTGGAGAGGCCCCTCATCCTGGCCTTTAGGCGTGTCCATTCGAGAGTTTAAAAGTTTAAAAGTAGCGCATGACAATCTCATGAAAGTCCCCTTTGGAATGGAACAGATACATTACATAATGCCGTAAGCACATGGAAAATAACTTCAGGAGCACTAACAAATTTTGGTGAAGATTCCGGAATACATAAGCATTTTATATCAGGCTTCACAGTCTACTAAGCGCATTTCCTCAGCTGGAAGTCAAAATTCACCTCGACACATTTAGGAAGGGACTAGACAAGCAAGCTCCCTTGGAAATCTGAGTCGAGCGTAAGCTCCCAAATTTGCACCATAATCCCAAAAGCCAGCTTAGTTTCCTACACGGTTATCATCTGGGATACACGGCGACTGTAGCTGTCCAACAAGGAGTTTTAATTCCGGACACGGAAACAAGGCTGGTCTCCGCATCTCTGTGACAGCAAAACAACAGGCTTGGGGTTAACAAGCGACAAGCGCAACAGGTTTCCCGTACCGAGAGTGGGAAACCTTCCCCAAATTCACTGCCACCGGCGCAGGACCTGCCCGTGAGATTCCCGAGCCTTGTGTCCTAGAAGGTGGGTGAAGGATACAAGGATTTAAGCTGAGCATCTCCCCCTGTCCCGGTGCAGGGACAGGGACACAGCGGCCCGCGTCCCTCCCACCCCTCCTCCTCCTCCTCCTCACAAACTTCAACGAGTTTCGGCCTTTTTTAAAAAAAGCTCCTGAGACTTTCGACACCTTAGAAAAGGTTTCCTGGCTGACTCCTGTGAAGCAGGGAAGGCAGGTCTGGGTGTTCCCCGGCAGACACCCCACACGGCGTTTCGCGGGGCAGGGCTGAGTGAGGGAACACAGCCCCTCTGAGGCGACTAACCGGGAATACCCAGCTGGGGTGGGCAGCCCTCCCTCACCCCGGCGGGGAGGGGATCCCGAGGGAGACACGGACACACAGACAGACAGACAGACAGGCAGACAGACAGACAGAGGGTGGAGGGGCAGGGACACGCAGCTGTGGGGACGGGGTGCTCATGAGGGGGAGCCCACCCCGCCCCGCCCGGCCCGCCCCGCTCACCCCGCTGCTCCTTCAGCGCCACGACGGAGGCGACATAGTGAGCCAGGTCGAAGAAAGGGAACATGGGCAGGCGTGAGAAGAGCAGCGGGATCCGCCACAGCTCCATGGCCCGGCGGGGAGGGCCGGGCCGGGCCGAGCCCGCAGGAAGCACCGTGGCCGCTCCCGGCCGCCGTCAGCGCCGGGGCGGGGCGGGGCATGGCGGGCGCCTCACGGGCCGCTCCCCTCACGGGCCCGTCCTTTCCCCGCCGCACCGAAACCTGCCTCCCTCGGCAGCAGCCGGTCCCCCGTGTGGTTTGTGTGCGGGGTTTTAGTGCCGCAGCGGCGGTGGCCGTGCCCGGTGTGCAGCCTGAGGCGGGCTGTGGCCCCGCAGAGCCCCCCCGCTCCTCTGGCGCTGCTCCCCCGGCAGGGCTTGTGCTCGCAGCCCCGGGAGGGGGGTTTCGTTTGCTTTCCCCTCACTGGGAATACCTGAGGAGTTCATCGGGAGCCCTAAGGACTGCCAGCACCTGTGCAGGCTGCTGCTGAGGGTCATCTGCCAGTTACAGAGGGCATTAATGAGCACCAGATCCCAGAGCTCAGCAGAAACCCTTTAACCCGCCTTCACATCCCTTTGGATTTCCAGGGCCTGTGCCGGCCTCGCTCTCTGAAAGCAGGTCTGTGACCAGTTCTGCATCAGTCCTACAGCACTGGTTTGCTCCTGAGCTTCCCAAGTTGCCACTGACTCTCTGATACGTGACGTTTGTCTTTTCTTCGCTCCCCACGCCAGCTGACTGAAGGGGCTGAAGGAAATCCATGGAATCACATTGGGTTGGAAGGGGCCTCAAAGCCCAGCTCGTTCCAACCCCCCTGCCATGGGCAGGGACACCTTCCCCCAGCCCAGGTTGCTCCAAGCCCCGTCCAGCCTGGCCTTGGACACTTC
>JAWWEU010000091.1:7270932-7284432 GCA_035583155.1 Acropternis orthonyx
CACCCACGGCTTCTCTGCCCAACCTGTGCCAGGGCCTGCCCACCCTCACAGGGAAGGATTTTTTTCCTTCACAGCTAATGTAAACCCCTGTCACTCCATGCCCTTGTAAATAGTTCCTCTCCACCTTTCTTACAAGCTCCCCTCAGGTATTGGAAGGTGGTCACTCCAAAGCCAAATCACACTAACTTGACACTGTTGGTGATGTAACCCTGTTAGGGCTTGTTCTCATCCTTTTAGCATGTTAACTTTCTTCTTTCCCCTGGAGTCTGAAGCTAAGATTACTTGTTTCTGAGATGTTGCCTGGGTTTCCCTGCTAAAGAAAGGCACCATTTTTGTCTCTTCCATTCAACTTCCACTGGCTGGTGAAAGGAACTGTTAATGGCTCTAAGTTTTCCATACTGTGTGGTGAAGTTAAGCAAAGCAGTCTGAAAACATACAACTTTCACAGGTACTCCTAAGCTTGATCTTTGCTTACCCAGAACTAGTTTCAGGAAATAGCTTGAATTGCGGAATTCTGGGGAAAAGGTTTATGCAGGGCAAGATAGCAAACATGAACTGTTCCCAGAGTAACTTCAGCTTGCCATGAATAGCAAGCCATTCTTTTCATTCATTTTCCTCTTACCAGTACTGTATACACAGAATATTCCCTTCTGTTTATCCAGTGACTCGCTTTCTCACTAATACTTGAGCACTATGCTTGTAGCTCAATTCTGTTTTCCGGAGTTTTCCATCTGCGTGTCATCTACCCGAACGGATCTTAATTTAGCCAAAGAGATCTCTTACTGGTCTTATAATTAACGATTCTAATTCCTATTTTGTGTTCTGCAGAGATAGAAACCACAGTTGGTTTTCTGGAGCAGAATGTCAATTTGACCCAGTTGATAGATTGTAAGACATAGTACATTAGTAAACTGCATTCTGTGGCAGAAATCAGTTCAGCATCATTTGGTTCCTGCCGAACAGGGCTGTGTGTCCATGCAGCAAGTTACTAGAAGGATTTTAAATGATGGAGCCCAGGCCGCTTTCACTCCTTGCAGTACTGGTTTATTCCCACCGAGTGGCATCCGTTTCGTGGTTTAGACAGTGAAAACTACTCGGACTATCTCCTTTGTGGTCATAGAAGCAGAGGGAGAGAAATGAAAGTGACCAGAGCAAATCCATAGTGATGCAAAAAAAAAGTCTCAGTTTGGGCCAGCAACGTGTTTTGCTTGATGGCAACATCTGCACTGCACTACTGCTGTGCCTGCAGCTCATGGAGATACACCCAAATTCTCCAACATGCCAGCAGTGATACCTCTACTGGTGCTATCTTGCAGCAATAGCTACCTGAATTTTGAATTTTTAATCGGGTCCTCCAACACACAGTACTCTGTCCTCTATCAGGAAGTCTTTACTGCACCTGAAGTGTTGCTTTCCAAAACAGAGTGTGCTGGGTTCTGCTGTGCTAGAGTTAATTTTCTTCCCAGTGGCTGGTATGGGGCTGTGTTTTGAATTTGTGATAAACACGGGGTTGATAATGTAGAGATGCTTTCGTTATTGCTGAGCTGGGCTTGTACAGAGCCAAGGTATTTTCTGGGTTTTTTGTACTGCCACGCTGGCGATGAAGTTGGGGGTGCATGGGAACTTGGGAGGAAACACAGCCAGGGCAGGTGATCCCAACTGACCAAAGGGATATTCCAGACCATATGGCTCAGTGTATAAAGTAGAGAAGGAGGAAGTTGGGACATCTGGAGTGATGGTGTTTGTCTTCCCAAGTCACCGGGCCCTCCTCTCCTTAAGGTGGCTGAACACCCGCCCAGCCATGGGAAGCAGTGAATTAATTCCTGGTTTTACTTTGCTTGTTTGCACAGCTTTTCTCTCCTTATTAATCTGTCTGTATCTCAACCCATGAGTTTTCCAGCTTTTGCACTTCCAGTTGTCTCCCAGATCCCACTGGTGGGGCAATGAGTGAGTGTCTGCATGGGTCTGGGCTGGCTGGAGTTAAAGAGATAGCGAGTGGGCAGGTGGATCTCACAGCACTGAGATGGTAAATGCATGTTAGCTCACACAGTTGAAACAAGAAAGAAGTTTTGGTGGGTTTTCCACCTCCAGCACCCCCACTCTAAGTTTGCTGATAACCAAGGAGAAATTCATGTGCGTTGAGGGTGACATCTTAGCAGAGCACAGAACAGCCACCAGAAAGAAATCAGATCAGGGAACAGTCTGTGTAATAAAAGTATAGTAGCAAATAAGAAAACTTAAAATTGGTCATTGATTTTCCAGCTGTTGCGGATATTTCAGGAATAATTTAAAGATAGCAGAGGATAAATACCCCTGAAATAAGCCTGTTCATCCCTGAACCAAATATACTGATGCTGAGAGAACTGTGACATTGTGAGCAGATGGCATTAGTGTGTAAGCTAGGTACATGTGTGTGTGTGTGTGTGTGTGTGTGCGCGCGCATGGCACAATTATTTGTATTTTCCTGATTTTAAATGGGAAGAACAGATGCCCCTTCCTTCATTTCTCAGAGTTGGCTAATAAAGAGAGCTGGGCACACTACAGGGTAATAAAAAGAGCTGAGCACACTACACATACAAGAAATTTAAAGATGGACTGGCTAGTACACTGCTGTGTTACCAGAGTGTAAAGCCCAACAAGAAATCAAAGCAGAAGCCTGAACTCTCTCTTGCCCATGGAATGTTACCATGACCTTAAAAACCCCCACTGTAAACACCTGCTGAATAGCTACCCAATTTGCACATGCTCCAGAGTAATTTTCAGCAGGATTATGCTAATTCAGTGTTTGAAGAAAGAAGATCTGTTTACCCAGTATGGAAGTATGGCCGGAGAAGTTGCTACTAAATATGGGGTATGTTTATTTAGTGTTTTATTTTGTAATGTCTGGGATCCTGCAGACAGCAGCCTGGAATTCTGGTGCCTTAGGGAATAAAAAGACTTCTTTAGTCAATATGCCTCAAAACTCATACTCTAGTTCCCAAAACCAGGAAATTAGAAGTATTCAGTTTTTATGAATTACTGGATTAAATTTATTTCTCTTCTAAGAAGAAGATCTCTCAAACTCAAGTCTATGCATCAAAATGAGGTCAGGTGAAAATAGTAATCTTTGTCACACATGGAAATGGGCATTCCCACTGTCTGCTCTCATCCCGCCATGTTTGTGGTTTGTACTGTCTGCCAAAGTCTTTCCCATTTTCCAACAGTCTTTTATCACTCTCAGGCTGTTTACTTTGATCTTATAGTACATTTTCTTCTGTTTCTCCTCTCCCCAGCAACATATATTCATCAACCCTACCTATTTCTTTCAGTGTCACTCCTTGCAGTTTCCCTGATTTCCTTGCTTTCTCCATGGCATCCTCAGCATTTAGCCATGGCTTAGTACACCTTTCAGTCTGCTGTCTCTCACTGAGAATCAGGCTATTCATCCCATCTTTGTCACCTTACTTTTGCATGCTTTCAGTCGATACTCATGTACTCAGGCTTCGCCTTTACCTTTGCATACCTCCCAGCTTTGTGTTTCACTAACATTACCCTCCATCTATTCCACAGTCTTCCTCCAGAGAGTCACATCTTGACTCCTTTCAGTTTTTTTCTATGAACTGTGTTACTAAAGTGCTTTGAAAAAAATGAGCTGAGAGAATAAATCACTGGAAGTTCACATGGCATTTATCTCCTAACACAACATTACTCTGGCTTATTTTCCTTATGTGCTGCTTAGTGCCAATCTAGATTGGGAAGTGAAGAAATAGAAGTGTTTTTAAACTGAGCAGTGGCATTGTTTGACTTACATCTGCCTCATATCCCTCCTGCCATGCACCAGATTGAATTCTCACAAATATTTAACAATCCATTTAAAATTTCTCTTCTCCTACAACCTCTAAATCAGCCATCATTGTGTTCATTCCTAGGTGAAGATTGTATATATAGAATAAAAGTTTGTATGTCCACAAAATACATATTCCACGTGTTTTATGTCTTTATTGCAGTAGTAAACTCAGTCATGATTTCACATAGAGCTGAATCCAGGTACTGTACAAAACTTATGATGTTGGCTACTGGCATGTAGCTCTTCTAGAAATGGTCACTGGACTCGTGAGTGCTCAGCTCTTTCATCTCTGCTTAGGTTTCAGTGTTGGGTTAAGCCTTCCTTAGCACATCTTGTTCCTCAACAGTATTCCTTTTGAACAGTGCTGATTTATAAAGCGGAGTTGAACTCTTTTTGCCTTCTTTATCTCCCTACTGCATCATTAGATATATCAGTAGATGCTTAGTTGACAGAACTGAAACAAGTTCCAGCACTCTGTTGATCCAGCCAAGGTTCAAAGGTGCCTTTCCTTGCAGTCTTGACTTTCCTTCAGCAGACACATGGCATGCAGGAATGCCATAGTGTCACTGTCCGGTGACATTCCCTTGGTGAACTTTTATCCATGGTATTGACTTGTGGTTCAGCTCCTACAAACACTGGGCATCCCCTCTCTCCTCTCATTACATACATGGTTCTCAGGAGCGTGTGCTCAATACACCTTTCATCTCTGCGTGACTCACTGTAGGTAATTGACCAGTCCCACTCCATCCACAGGAGAGTCTGTTCTGGGCCTGAAAGTCATGGAACTACTTCAACTAACTTCTCAGGGTTTTCTTTTTCTGGAAAAATGCACGCTAGCTAGTTTTCAAGGGTATAGTCAATAATGGCAATACACTCCTTCTTTACATATTCCTGTTACTATAACTGTAATATATTATCATTGGATGTCACAATGAAGAGTTTCAAATGAGGCCAAAGCCCCTTGCATTAAACTCCTTGTGTATACACAGCGAAAGAAAACTTGCTTAGTCCTCGCTTAGTGTAACTCACTATCTCTGTAAACAAAAAGCTAGGAAAAGCAGTGGTCAGGGGAAGGTCATCCCTCGGGTCAGGAGAAAGACAAGGCAGCAGAGCAAGACATTCTCCTCAAGATTACACTACTTACTCTTTTTATCTCCTTTGTTAAATCCTTGCCAGTCTGACCTCACCCAAAACCTGCTGTAGAAGGGAAGAAAAGGATACAGTAAAATCTCACACAGTACAAATGACCGGGCCTCAGACTACTCATGTGCAGTGAGTCCTGCTCCCTTCTCACTGGCTTTTCTCTGTTACATGTAGGGCAAAACCCCAGATCTTTAAAGTTCATTAGAAATCAGCAGATTTAAAGTGCTCCAAGACCTTCAAGAACCTGGCATTCAGGGAGCTTAGGATCTGGGATTATTAATTGTCTCAGATTTAAAGTTACTTCTTTAAATAGATCTATTTATAATATTACACTTTTTGTATCTGATAAGTTTCCCTGCTTCCCAGGGAAAGAAGAAAAGCAAGGGATATTTCCATGCATATTGTGAACATAGAGGCTCCGTGGTGATTTCAAAATACTCTGTATTTGAATTTAACCCATTAATCTTACATTTCTGATATTTCTTTTCTGCACCCTTTCTTATTCACTCCATTCATGGTATTATTTAGATCTAGTTTTGCTAAATACTGATATATACATTATAATGCACTACACATTCAGTAAATGAGATCTCAGAAGAGCAATACTGGCAAGATGATGCATGTATTGCATTCTATCAGATAAACTGCATGTAATACCCTAATGCAAATGCAGCTGAATCTGAGGCTGGACCTGAGATGATAGCTTTAAGACAGTCATTTTTCCTTCTCCATTTGCTTGCATAAAATGGGGTCCTGAAGTATTCTGCTTAGGGCTGCAGAAGTGAACAAATAGTCTGTTCTACATGAGAAAGGGGAGCCATCCTATTTAAGGTTGAGTGCAGAGCAAATGTCTTCCTTCCCTCTCCCCTTTTCCCTCTCAATAACAAAGGATTTGTCTTCCCCAGAAGCAGCTACTGTGTCTCAGAAACTGACTTCCTGATTTTCTGCCTAAAAGGTGCACAGACCTAAAAAACAGACATTAAGGAAACAATTAAAGTTCATCCAGTGTTCATCAGAGTTTTGGGGATATCAAGTTCAGGCCCATCCCTTTCTGGAAGTTTGGAATTCCCACCTTTTCTCTCTTGTCATCTCTATGGTCACGTACATATAGACAGTGCTTTTATTGTGTGGGGAAACAAGGTGCCTCCCTCCAATGATTTCCAGTTTGAAAGACAAAATATACTTCTGGTTGTGGTGGTGACACATATGTACGGAGGAGGCAGTGGCGGAGTTGTGCCTGCTCACACCACCCTTGAAACCAGCTCAGACCAACACGCAGTCTTGATCCTGCATTGATACCAATATCCTGGGGAACAATCATGGACCTGTAAGGGAGGTGATCCATCCCCTCTCTTCAGCACTGGTGAGGCCAGATGTGGAGCTCTGGGTTCCCAGTACATGAGAGGCATGGACTTACTGGAACAAGTCCAGTGGACGGCCACAAGAACAATCAAGAGACCAGAACATCCTTGTAAGAAGATGGGGCTGAGAGAGATGGGACAGTTGAACCTGGAGGAGAGGTGATGGAGAGGAAGCCTGTCATTCTGTACCAATATGTGTGGGAAGGGAGCCAGGCTCTTCTCAGTTGTGCCCACTGAATGGACAAGAGGTGATGGACACAAATTAAAAAACATGAAAAACCATCTGAACACAAGAAAAAAGCGTTTTTAATATGAGTGCAGTCAAACATGGGAATGGGTTTCTCCAGAGGCGTTGTGAACTTTCCATTTGTGGAGATATTCAGAATTTGACTGAGCACAGTCCTGGACAGTCACCTCTAGGTGACAGGGCTTGAACAGGAACCGTGGATCAGATGATCTCAGGAGGCTCCTGCCAATGCCAAACAGTTTTGTGATTGCCAAAACTCTACCACAGGATTCCTTTAATCCTGAAAATATAATTTTTTTCCATAACCTTTATATGTTTCTTCTCAAGACTGTTACCCCATCAATTCCAGCTGCAGCAAAGGTAATGTAGAACCAGGATGGGGACACTTTCAGCTCCTGCAAACAGAGGAGTCCAAGATAAGAGTTGTGAGTGTGTGTGTCATTGCCCAATTCTAGTTCTTTGTCAGTCTAGTTGGACAGGTGAGGTTGTATGTGCTCAGAAGCTGTCTAGTGCCATAGAGCTACCACCCAACAAACAATTTGTGGACCGTACTTCAACTACTAGATTCTGGGAAGGATTAGTTAAGGAGGAAAAAAAAGCAACATTCAACAGGAAACAGACTTCTCATTGTGCCCCTTCATTGTATATTCTCCATGTTCCCTTTTCTGCTCAGTAGCACAGGCCAGTTTGGGACACTCTAAATTGTCAAGAGCAGCAAGGGGTTACCCAGAGTGTGCTTTGTTTGGCAATACAGACGGCTTTTTTTGTTAACTGACTTAAACCCATTGTCTGCGCTCCCCCCTCCCAAACCTCTCTCCTGTCCTCACTACGCTCATCCCCAGCCCAGCTCACCCTCCGCAGATCCCCTCACAGTCTTTGGGTTCATGAAGTACAAATTAGCATAATCAGATTAGCTGCATGGGGTTGTTCAGCACGGAGTTGAAAAGGAAGAAAAGAAAAAGTGGCTCACAAAGAGAAGCCCTGAGGAGGGCAGAGCGGGTGGTATTGCTGCTGTGCTGTGGTGCTGAAAACTTGCACCTGCATAGCAAGCAGATCCTCTTCTCACTAAGGACTCTTAGATGGTATTAAAGCATAGGAATTAATTGGGGGGAGGGTAATGAGACAGAAAGGATGACAGGAGAAGAGCTGGGATGGAGAGGAGAGAGGAGAGGAGAGTTTCTATTACTTTAACTGTCTGGACCGGGAATGTATGGCTTTCTGATAGGGGAAAACATTGTTTGATTTCTATTCATCATGGAGAGGAGATCAGCTTGGTAATCTGGCCTATCAAGATAAGAGTTTTAGAATCTCTGCAGGAGTCTGATAAGAAACATGGTATAGGAAAAAAAACTGGCTTGGGGCAGGGTGTGGGGGGTTTTGTTGCTTTTTTTATTTTTTTCCTGGGCATTTTCTGTGGTGGACTTGCTTTGCTAAGAGGAGCAAACAATCTGCTTGATTGCCTTAGTGCCTGCCCTAATTCTCTCCTTTCTGCCCTTGCTGGGAGAAGAATCCTCCCAGAGGACTCAAGACACAAATCCATAGACAGAGGTTTTAAAAGCAGCGAGTGGCTTTATATGCTTGTGTGTACAGGAACATGAGATTAAATGACTTGAAGATGCCTGTTTTTAAAAATATCTCCAGGCTATTTCCACCCTACCAGTTCTTCCAGCTGAATTGCCTGACCAGTCACCCTCATCTTTCTGATGTATCTTAAAAGCATGCATGGGCAGAGATTACAAGGAAAACACCCCAAAATGCAGTCATGGCAACCCTAAAATGTTTTAAGTTGAGCCCTTGAGATCAAGAGTCTTACTGACAGCCCCAGCCATAGACTTTTTTAGTACTTCAGAGAGTCAAGATAAAAGGAAACATAAATGTCAGGGTAAGTCAAGCTTTGAGGCAGTATTTATGACAAACTCCTGGCTAACTTGAACTTGCAGTTTTCAAGAAGTATTGTCTTTGGTTTGATTTATCTTAACAGCACCCCAGCAGAGAGCTGCTGGAAATACTTAACTGATGAAGTTGGGATAAATAGCAAAGAAACCTTTTTTTTTTCCCCCCTATTATTTTGGCAGCATTTTCATTTATTTGACTTTAGGAATTAGCAACTTACAGTTATAATGTTAAGGGAAATAGAAAACATATTTGATAATCAGAAACATATAACAAATGTATGTCTGTATTGGTTCAGCAGCCTATACTCCTGGAAAATGCTTGAAATTAATAGGAGCCACTACATCAGGGTCTTCAGAATTACCTAACCGGCAGTTCAACTTACATGTAATAGAATAGGGTGTTATTCTGTTTCCTGCAGCTGACATATATAGAATTAATATAGAATTCAACCCACCTACAAGTGTAGTGTCCGTCCAGGTATGTCAGACATGGTTAATCCATCCTACATGCTCTCACTGGCAATTTGTCTTGTTTTCATTATTGCCATTTTTACTTTTCCTTAGTCTGAAAGAAGAGTAATTTTGATTTCAAAGGCCAAATTTGTGATTTTCCATTTGCATGTGGCCTTAAGTGAACTTCAAGATGGGTTTCAAGGAGATGATAAGGGTAACATAAATCAATAGATAATAGATAGGTAGCTAGATAGATAGAGAGGTAGAAAGACAGACACGTATATATGTACGTTTTCTAATCTGCCAAGCTACTCAGTTCAAAATTGACAGGTAAAATTATGCTGCTGAAGTTACCTCCCATGACTTTCTCCCCTCACTTCTAAACCTGAGAGCTGGGGAACACCCATGTGAATTCCGGGTATCTATGCAGAAATGTGTCCTTTGAGATTGAGCTGTCCTGTGCCAAACGCAGTGGCTGGGCACGTTCACCAGACAGCAGCTGGCCACTCCTTTGTGCCTGAAAATTCAGGAAAAATGTTTGCAGCGTAGCTCAGGAGGAACTGCCAGAGTGGGCAGCTCCTTTCAGCACTGAGTTATGTCAGTTCCCTTTCAACTGGTGGGAACATTTCCCACCCAAGCAGGCTGTGCCAGCACCAAGTGCTCTTGGCAAGTCCAACCTGGCCAAGCTCACTTGCTCTGTCGGGAACTCTCAACTGGCAACTGATTTGTTGCCATTCAATCCCATAGAAATCAATCCAGAGCCTCTTAGCCGGGGCAGATTCTTCCTTCTGAAACACCTTTTGACATCCAGGCAGTAAAACATTTCAGGTCATGGCCAGTTGGTCTGAGCTTCAGTGTTTAACTAGGTCTAATAGTCTCTACTCAGGGTACTTTTAAGCACTACAGTTTCCCCTTGAGAGCTCAGGTCTTTCCAGTAAGTCTAAAGCTTTTTAAAGCTGGAATTTAGTACTGTGAAGTCTTGAGCTGAGGGAATCTATAGGGTTACATCTTGGTTGGTTGTACATCTGTGTAACAGAGTGCAGTAATTCTGCTGGGATCTGAAGGCAGAGTTAATATTGGCTGCTGTTGCCCTTTCTCAGCTCCAGGACTGAACACTGCTGTCTACCAGGGTTTGCCAAATACAGTCACCAAGAGAAAAATCAATGCTAAATGATGTCTACATTCAACAGCAACAACAGGGTTGGAAGAAGAATGCCTCCCTGGGGACTTGATGTCTGTAGGCTGTCATCATTTCGATTTTCATAAAGGTTTGAGGCTACCTAAGAGTGTGTTTCAAGGTGTGGCGTAGGTTATTTCAAAGAAGGGGAGGGACCTTTCCCAGCTCTCCGATACTGTACTCCCAGCCATCTGCAGTGGGACAGAAAGGGGGGTGCATGGGAAATCTCTCCTGTCCTGGGCTTGTGGATACCTCTCTGCATTGCTTGGCAGCAAAAAATTTGGAGACTTCACCTGAGGCCCAGTGCAGTCCATGCTGAGATCCACTGGAGTCTCACTGACTTCTTCCTGCCCCTCACCCTGGGTCACTTCTGTGCTGTTTTGTGACACTGACACTCTGCAGGGCAGATACACCTATGGAAACTGCTGCTCTTTGCTTCTCCTTCTGGCTTTCAATGCCTGCCGGGTCTCTTCTCCAAAAGAGTCTTATCATGGGGTCACCTGTTGTGCTCTGTTGGGTTTGCAATCCACAGCAGCAAAACAAGCTGTGGAGGGATGTACAGTTGTTTGCACACATGGAAAGGGTGTGGAGTAAAAATACAATGGGATGAGACTGTTCCTTATAGAAGAAGAGCTGGACCAACTCAGAGTGCAATGAAAATGCTACCCATTCGGGCTTATAGACAGAACAATCCTGAATAAATTCAACCACCATTGACCAGGCAAAGGCCAATGTCTACCTTCTGCAACCCAAGTACTTTTCTGAGCTGCTTGCTCCCACCTTCTCTGCTCTGATTCTCTCAGCACCTGCTGTATTAAAAACACAATTACAATCCTTGAAAAGTGACGGATTTAGACTCTGTCACTCTGTTGATGACCTTTAGATTTAAGACTGGCTTCCAAATGACCCCTGCCCCAAGGTCAGTAGTTAAGTCGCGCATTCTCTCCACCTCCTTTCATCACCCAGCCTTCAAAGAACAAAAGTCAGATCCGCCTTGCTCACCCTACTTTAGCCATGGTCACTGCATATCATTCCGTAGCAGCAAAGAAATTTGTGGGAACTGGTTAGATGCTGGGAGACAAATTACTAAATAGTTCATGAACCATACATCTCTGGAACACGTCAGTCCGGCACCGTTCACTTCTCGCTTGGAGTAAGGTGCTAGGATGGATCTTAGTGTCCTAAAATAACTCTGTTTTGCCATCTAATTTGGCTGTCTTAGGAATCCTGTGAGTCTCCCTCCATGATGCTCATTGTACCCTTCACCTCCCTGAGTTAAGACTCAGTACCACAGACAAGGCTACTGAGCTCATGCCTCACCATGGAGTCTTCCTCAGTGTGGGCAATACTCCAGAAACAAGGCACCTTGCAGATCTAGGATCATGCTGTGCAATGTCCAGTGCTAGGCACAGTGTGTTCACATCAGCAGGGCTCTGAATCCACTGAATCTCAGGCCAAAACCCTGACTGCAGACCTGCCCTTCCTCTAACGACAGGCTGGCCATCCCTAGGATTCATGCCCAAGACTACGGCATCCTTGCAAGATAGAGTTGCAACCTATTCCTTTCCTTACCCAAAATATCCAACTTCAATTACATTCCATAGCCACAAAGGGGATCCTGAGGAAGTGGGCATGATGGACATGATGGACAGCAGCCTGCATGCTTGTTCCATGGTGATGCATGGGTTACCTTTAGGGACAGTGTACAGTGACATTGCCCCTCTCCTGCCATCAGTTCTCTTTGGCTCTGAGGTAGCTGAAGAGTGGCAGAACTTGTCTTGTAGTGCCTGGCCTCTGGAGAAAGCAATCCTCCTAATTGCAACTGAAATGTGGAGCTGTATTCTGCTGTTGATACTGTTAAAAATTCCAAGTACAGGAATATCTGAGATTTCTGAATCACAAATTCATTGGAGGACAACTCACACCCTCCTGCAGGAATACTGTGGGTTGGAGAGACCCATGACTCTTTTAACTTTGCATCACTCCCTTTGTACCAGGAGATGACAAAGATGCTTCTAGAAAATACCACTTTATCTGGTCTCCCTTGAAATACTGACAGCCGTATCCTCACCAAAAACCAAACCAAACCAATAACACAAAAGGTAAAAAGGTGCTAGTCACACAGCTCTGTTAGTTACAACTAGGGGACAGTAGGGTCTTTAAGCCTAGGGATGTTTTTGTCATTTATAGACTTTGCCGCCTCAGCAGCCTATGTGAGACATTTTCAGTCATCGCCAAATGACTTGGTACATTTCCATGGCACAGGCCCCATTGCCTCACAGCACTGTGTTAACATGGCTATACCATGGCCACTGCCAGAGGAGGCATTGCCACTTGATCCCCCGCACACAAACTAATTTGGCATTACCTGCTGTAAGTGGAGGGTCCTCTCTACAGTGGCATTGCCTTGCTTAGTATAAATACATCACATATAAATACATTTTGAACCTCACATTTGCTGATTTTGTGACTTTAATACATAATCCCTTGAGTTGATACCTTTCTGAGGCACATTTTTCTGCAGAAATCCCTCTCTTGGTGTATCCTAGAGCATTGTCATGGATGTGAGACATTCAATCAATCATGAAACTGGCCCTGTGTTCCAGTGATTTCCCATCTCCTCCTCACAACTTCTGCATCTGTCATCTTAGTGTTCCTCTCACAGCCTCACATTCAACTGGAGATTAGGTTGTTCCTACCAGATGTTAGCCAGAAAGAACAGCTTTACATTGTAATCTGCCCTTTACCTTCAGTTAACTTTTATCTCTGAACCGGGACTCCTGTTTGAATCTATAGGTACCTGTCTCCAGATAACAAGAGACTCAGAGTCCAAATGAATTCTTTAGGACGAATTATGCTTTTTAAAGTGGAGTTGATTAAAATCTTTTGAATTGTGAATATTTGGAGGAGATAAATAACACTGTTGCACAATGAAATTTTAGTTATCTGTCATTTTCGGAATCTTCTTAGCATGTAGATTGAAATGTAACTCAACCAAAAAGTTGCAGAAATTGTAATAAACAAAGAATTACTGTCATTCTTCATCATCTGATAATGTTGTTTCTACCACCAAGAATCTTGCATAAGAGACAGTAGAACAATCCTCTACTGGAAATGACATTCTAATGTTTTTGAGAGCCTCTACCAAGTGGTGTGGAAACTTAAAATGAAATTTTAGACAAATTTAGAAAAGACAAAAGTTAGTTTCTTAAATAATTTATTTGGAATATATTAGATGTTAAATAACATCATATAGCACAAAATGTTATCAGTTACACCATATTTGTTCATGATCATACAGATAAGAAATCCCCAAAACACAAAGAAGAAACTTGACCAAAAAAAAAAAAAAAAAAAAAACCAAAACCAAACCCAAAAACTCTGTGGTAGATAGAGCG
>JAWWEU010000091.1:7354387-7378751 GCA_035583155.1 Acropternis orthonyx
TTTTTAAACAAGCACCTAATCAAGTCTATCAGCTTTTTATATTTCCTTTATTTTCAGTATCAACCTTTTTATTTTCTCTTGCTGGTTTGAAAGCAGAGCCATTTAAAAGCCAAACTCAGCTCATCTCCAGAAAGAAGGCGTTGGGTGAAGTTGTTTTAGAACCAAAATCCAATGCTTGTGCTGAAAGTGTATGCACTGTATTCTGGGTAAGAAGGACTTCAGGAATAACACGGAGAGTTCTCATGTGTGGGAATTCAGGATAGCTGTGCCGTGAGGGGGAGGTTTGACACCACTGAAGTATGTGGGACATGGACAAGAAAACTTAGATAATATTTCGGGCTGCTTGTCCTCTAATTGTGGAGTCAAATCAAACGAGCAGGGAGACATCAGTGCCAGTTCCAGGCCAGCTGGTGGTGGTTGTGCTGCCCTTGCTGTGTTTGCTAGCAGCCACCACGTGGCTGTCAGGGAGCAACTGAGTAAAGGCTGTGTGCTGGTGGAAGCACTTGAATGTGGGCTGATGCTCAGTTATTTATGGCAAATGACAGTAACAGTGAAGAGGCAAGGCCACAGAAAACATATATTACTTTTTTGCCTTTTGTGTAAGGCTTTGAGGATTCTTGGCTTACAGGGCTCCATCCTGCATTCCTAAATGATGGTCAGAATTGCAGAGAGAAAAGGCAGGAAGAAAGTAGAAAGAGAGATTGCATCACTTTCTGTAGTGGGTTGTGGGTTAGAATGTCCCTCTCTAAGGTGTGCTGTGGATTTTGGTGTTGGGGGGGATTGTCACAACCCATCACTACCGAGTGTGGTGTTTGTCATAAATTGTCATCAAGCTGAACAAAGATATCAGACACATGTCAGCGAACTCCTGTGCTTTTATTGTACAGTCACCTCAGCTGTGGCTTTTAACAAGCTCTTAAATCTTACAGTCACTTCTCAAAAGTGATGGCTAGCATGCCCTTAATTTTGTACAGCACCCTTCAGTAAGCTCTCGAGTCCCGCAAGAAACTTCTCAAAGGTGCTGGCTCACAAGCCACAGGCACACTCCCACAACACACTGCAGCACAGAGTGTGGAGTGGAAGATGAGAGCTGTGATCCGCCCAGGCAAAACAAGAGAGGAAAGAAACAAAGGCAGAGAAGAGAAAGAACAGAGACGAATGCCAGTCCTTAGATCCCACACTGGTCCTGTCATGTGGATGATCTGGAGCTGGGGTAAATAATGAGTGGAAGAGAAGAGAGGAAAAAAGAGTGCACAACAAAAGGACCAGCTGGAGGAAGAAATTATTTCACCTCTTTTGACTGCCAAAGTCAGCTAACATCAGTCCTTGCTCTTTGACTATGGTTCCACATTAGAAATGAGCAGGCTTTTCTCTTGCTTTACTGTTAGCCAAGGTCATCTTGCAGATTCCATCATTATCTCTGAGGCCTCTGTCTGGGAAGCTGCATTTGTCTCCTCTGCCTGAAAACCTGCATGTTCTCAAGCAGTCAGAGGTGACAGGAACAGGTGAGAGGTGGTGGGGACAGGTGACACATTCAAGTTACTCAACAACAAAATCAGGACAATGGTGATTCTGCCAGACAATGGGGGGGCATGGCCTTGGTGGGTGGGGCGGAGCCACATGGAAATGGGTGTGGTCATGTCAGAGGAGTGGTGTTATCACAAAAAAATGGGTGTGGTCATGTCAGGGGCAGGGCTATCACAAAAATGGGCGTGGTCATGTTTGGGGGCCAGGCTATCACTGAAAGGGGCATGTTTTGACACCAAAAACAGTCCATGAGAACTTCTCAGCCACAGCAAATCCTGTTTTCAGCCCCCAAAAAAGGCTTCCTCGGAAAAGCTGATCTTTGCCAAGTCCTCTGTGGCTGTGGCTGGTTATGCCTGGGGTGTTTGTCACGGCGCCATGCACGGGGCAGACGTGTCAGAATCCCAGTATTCCTGGTGCAGGCAGCAGGGACAAGGTGATGCAAGGAAGTGCGAAGCAGGAGCCTGGTATTGGTGCTGGCCCCCAGGAACCAGTGGGGCAGGATCAGCCTTGCCCCTTTTACATGGCATTGTAATTTAAGGGGACAGTCAATCCTTCCTTCAGGTGTCCACATGTCACCTGCGGGGTAATTTTAAGAACTGGAAGGCAATTGCTCCAAGAAAAATGAGTATCTTGTGCTTGGAGGTGACTCTTAAAAAAGCAAAGTTGAAATCTTAGAGGTGGGTTTTTTTGGTCAATAGCCTTCTCTGTTGACCTGAAGAATGCTTTTAGGTCTGTACTAAACTTTAAAAAAAAGGGGGGGAGGGAAAATCAACTAATGGCCACATTTGCCTCAATGCACTTGGTTTCTCTGCTGGTCCAACCATGCCCTCGGCATGAGGCCCTGGTGTTTATTTCCTCTGAGGTTCCAACCTGCCTCAGTTTCCCCATGGAGATACCAAAGGAGCCAGAAACTCTTAACAAAGGTAAAATCTTTGGGGAAAATGCATAACCTGCAATTGATCCCAGGATTTTGACTGCGCCTTGCTCTTCTCTCACCTGGAGATCACACCTGCCCACAAGTCAAAACCCACTTGTTCCCCAAGGGTAATGGTTAACCATTTGTGTGCTGCATATTCCAGCACAAATTCTAACTGGAATTTTCTCAGCAGAGTAATCCCTTCATTTCCCAAAACTCTGGGCCTCAGTCTTAATCCTTCAGATGCTTCCTTTGCACAGTGGGAGCTCACAAGTTAGATCTGGGGATCCTAGCTGACTGAGACACAGCTATGAAATCCAAAGGCAAAGCAGCAAAAACTGTAGCAGGATCTTGATCAGTTTGTGAAGGCCTTCACAGAACAGCACCAATATGTGGTTTTTTTGCAGGGCATTTTGAATTTTCACTTTTAATACACCAGTGTTTGGGGGGTTTTTAGTTATTATTTCTAGGATTTCTTTTGCCTTACAGTGGCCTATTAGATACCAGCAGGGATAAATGAGAAGGTAGGAAACAACACAGTGCATCCTTAAAAACTTTTATTAGTGTGGCACGGTGCAGACTGCAAGCACAGTCACGAGTCTAAAATATCCCCAACTTCAGTCTCCGGGCTGTCTCTGCCTCCAGGGCCACATCCCAGAGCCAGGTTTTGGTGCTAGAAAGAGCCTTGGCATGACCTCCCTCCGGCAGCCGAGGAGCGGAGCCATAACACGTGCAGGGATGCGTAGAAGGATGTTCTGAGGGAGGGGGACAGAGGGAAACCTGGGGAGGCTCCTGTGGTGACAGCCCTGGCTGCAGCAGACCCGTGAAAGCTGCCTGCCCTGCCCGTGCCTGTTCTCTCGTAGGGCAGGGGAATGTGACTTTGTTCCCTCCAGCATTACCTTCGGCCCTACTGCTGCATTCCCTGCTGGAGTGCGAGGAACAGGAGGACTAGAAACAGTGCAAAATAGGACAAAAAAGGAACAACAAAACAAACCAGAGTCTGCCTGGGGACCTGGACTTTGATCTCTGCCAAGGCTCGTGCCCCTGACTGATTTCCCGTTCTGTGATGGTTACACTAGGATTTGTGTCTGTTCAGTCCAGGAGACTCCCGAAATTAGCATAAAACCGTACAGATACAACTGGGGGAATTGGGGAAAAGAAGAATAAATTCCTATCCTAGTGTATTTTAACTACAGTTAAGGCAGCATCCCAGACACCTGCTTTATTAGCAGATGTGCTGGATGAAGCAGCTAATCCCCAGTTTCTCAGCCTTTAGCCACCCACAGCTGACCTGTGGTTTCCTACCAGGATCTGGCCTGAGCAAAGCCTGCACAGCCCAGCTGAGGATAACTAAAGCTCACTATATTCCAGAACACTTAATGCATTCACTGCAATGTTAAACATGCTAGCACATACGAACTCTTCAGAGATTTACAGGCACTATGTGGAGATTATGTGCAAAAATCTGCAGAATTTTTTTTTTCTTTGGCATTGCTCTTCATTGATGGAACATATTTCTTGCAAATAGCATTCTTTCCTTCTGAACGCTGAAGGAAATTACAAAAAATTCAGATTATATGACTCTAATAAACTGAAAGACTAAGGGAAAGAAACAAGCCACCTGAGTCTACTACTGGAAAAAAAAGAAAATATTAAAAAAAGTCCAGCGAGTATCACTGTACAAAACCCACCCAGAATAACCATGTGCTTTCAGCATCAGCTTTTGTTCTTCAGCAGTAACTATCCACCCACAGAAAGATGTTTTATGCGATGTGCCGGGATCCTGGGGGAAGAAAACAAAAAGAAAAGTCAGAGTGCTCATCTTCTGTGACCTCGGAATAAAACTCACAACATAGATCTGGGCTTATGAATGTGAGTTGTCTTTGTTGTAGCCCAGAGAAATCTCACCTGGTAATGCTAATGTTTAGCTTGTTTTCTGCTTCTCAGATTTGCTGCTGGAGGACTGTCCCTTTGCCTAAAGAGAGGATAAGACAGTGAGAAACCGTGAACTAAGCTAAATATCTGAAATTAAACAGTGACAGACACTCATCAGAACCACAGCTCATACATAAATATGATCTGCACCTGAAATACAGAGAATTTAGCAACAGTATTTGTAACTTCTGATGTGTACAAGTATTTTCATCTTTGCACCACTCCTCTCTCAGACACAGGAAGCTGTGCCTGACCTCATCATTCCCTGTTCCTCAACACCCTTTTACCCATGAGTGATCAGGTCATGGTTCAGAACATCCTCCTGAAAGAGGAGTTAAAGATAACTCCTGATTTTACATCCATAATTTTAAGTCAGTTCTGTTGTTACACAAAAGGCACCTGTGGCAATTTCATAATAACAGTGACAAATCTCACCACTGGACATGTGAAACTTAAAATTTCCAGAGCGGATGTAACCATGTGAATCAAGCATCTACCTGCATATCCTGTGAGAGAATAACATGATGGGAAAAGTGTTACCCTTACCTGAATCCTTTTTCTGTACTTCTGGATGGCAAAAGCCAAGCAACCCTTTTCATCTTCTCCCCCCCACCACCCCCATTTTTTCTGAATATAGAAACAGCTGCTTGCCTTTTCCCACCAGATTCATTCTGCATACTTATTTATGAATGTATGTAGGTCTTCATTCATTTAAAAAATAAGTTATGATTATGAGTGTGGTTGCAGGAGTACTTTCTAATCACTTTTGGAATGCTGTTGCTCAAAACTGTCAAGGAAAGAGAGGAGTGACAGGGATGCCACTGGAGGCAGCTATAGGCATGTGAAATGGGATTCTTAGATCAACAAATCTGGGAAAGACAAGGCTGTAGAGCATGCACTGCAGAACACTACACTCTCTGAAACAGATGTACTTTTTTGCCCCTGTTCATTGCCAATTTCCCTTGAAACAGACAGGAGCCTATGTCCATGTTTACAAAAATTAATTTTGACCTATTGATGTACAATTCTCTCCAGAATAATAGCAATGTGGTATGAATCTAAACTTCAGCTGCCCATCTTCTGTGTTTACAGTGCCTGGTAACCACGACTGTCCACCCTATAATATGTGTGTTTATACCGTTTTAGGGTCTCTGGATTTTCCTTTGTCCTTTGAGGTTGGTTTAGTTGTCGTGGTTTCCTTTCCGCTTTTGTCCTACACTCCAAAGAAAAAAAATAGTTACAGTTACAAAGAGAATAGAGCATGAAAGCACAGCTAATCATAACCAACACCTAAAATTGGACAAACACCTAGTTCTTGGTGACTGGGTGCCCTGCAGTGTAAGCTTAAAGAAACTGCTGCAGAATTTTGCCTGGGAACTGGCTATGCTTCCACAGCTCTGTCTGACCAAGGGATTTAATTTCCGATTGCTATTACACTGGTTTGTTCAAAGATCTGGTAAATTCAAGCTTTGTTAGTTCTTTCTCCTTGAGAGGATGCAGGAGGTCACTGCAGCAGGAAAAACAGGGAGAGACAGCAGAGCACAGGAACTATTATCAGTAAAAAAAAGTGAACCATTCCCTCTGCCTTCAGGTGAGGGACCAGGGAATGGGCTAGGACACATCATAGGGCTCCTCTGCCAGATGTCTCCCTCTGTCCAAGCTGAAGGCAACAAATGCCAGCTTTAAGAGCAAGTGAAAAGCACATCTGAACATGACTCTTCTCACATTTGGGCAAAATTTCAGCCCCCTTCTTCACGCTCTTTTTCTCCACAACCATCCTTTCTCAAACAACATCCTGATATTGGTGATCCCCAGATTTATGCAGCTTTCACTGCCAGTTGCCTTGCATGTGCAGGACTTTGCTGGGAAAAGTCTGAAAGCTGTTTGTTTAAGAGGACTGTATGTCAAATAAATGCTCCGTTTCTCACTGCAAGACCTCTCCAGGCCATTCCTTCTGCATTTTGCCTTGACAGATCTACTGTTTTCCCTGACACATCTAAAAGTGTTCCCTGCTCCCAGCATTTCTCTTCTCCCTTGAGCTCTTTCTCAGCTCCAGCCTACAACCATTACTAGGTAATGCATGCTATCATTGATGAAGGTTTCTCTCTCTACAGTTTGTGGACACTCCATTGTGGGCAAACCCCACATTTCTCTGCTCAACTTACCTCTCCAAGCCTGTCTTATTTCTCTAAAAGAGTCTAAACACTACAAACTTTCCTTCTAACACATATATAGTGCACAGCAAAATGCATCAAATTTTTACTGCAGGGCTCATGTAAACCTAAACTGAGCTACTGCAAAGAAAAGTGAGGCGTGGAAAAACTGCTTATTTTGCAAGTTATTAGCAGAAAATGTCCTACCTTTGAGTGCTGTGGTGTAGCAGAAGCCTTTGCACAAGTATCAAAGTCCCCTGATAAGGCATTGATAGCTGCACTGTCATCTCTAGGCTTCTGCAACAGTTTTAATTCTAAAGTCACACAACACGCAATACTTCCCACAGTCAAATTCACGATTCGGGAATTTATGTCTGCTTTAATTATCCCTTTCTTAAAGAAAAACACACCAGAACTCTACCCATATGTTACAGAGGTGTCTACTCGAGGTTTCCAAGAGGCATGATTTCTTTGAGTACTGGATCTGAACACAATGCAGTTGTACAGAAAAACTGCATTTATTGTGAAGAGTTACTGCTCACAAAAGTTTTAATGTGCACACTGTCACTATTACCTACTGCATTCTAGAGCATTTATGAGTATTTGCAATGAATCACACCTTAAGCCTTCACTGACACTACTGTGAAAAAAAAAATCAGAGCCCACAGCATGAAACAAACAGAATAAATATAATGAATATATATTTAAAAATGTAAAAAAAAAATCCTCAATAAAAAACATCATAAATGTTACCTGTTTTTCTTTCTGTTTCATGTCATCCTTTGCTGTTGGCTTTGCTGGTTTACCCTTGGGAAGAAGAGAGGGCACATCCTCATTTTGAACTGGTCAGGTTAGTTTTAAGACACAAGTATTTACACACAGCATTGCATATTCACAGCTTATTCAGAAAGCTGCACCAGTCTCAACAAATTTCTGTATTTCTCCTGCCATGTATTCACAGCCAGTTCATGCTGTGCTTTCTTTGCCTGTCACTTTGATCCCCAAGACACTGACTGTTACTGGGTAGTTCAAAGTGACTTATTTGTTCATACTGACCAATTTTAAAAAAAAAGAAAACACTTTCTCTGGTTTGGTTTTTTTTCACTTACATGCACTGCAGGGCTAGAGCTGTTCTAACTACAGGATATTTCCATGTTTAACCATACTACATGAATACAGTACAGACACTTAGTCACTTACTCATCTTGTAATTCCAAAGAGGACAAACTGGTTTATACACTCAAATTTCCAGTGCTGCAAATAAAAACTAAAAGATTTTCCTTACCTGACCATCCGAGTCTAGAAGTTTTTGATAGTCAGGTGGGATAGTATCATCTCTTTCTCCAAGTTTGTCTCTGTGTTCAGATTTAGCCTTTTCCTGAAAGCATTTGATTTTTCAACAACTTTAATACTCATGTCAAAAACATCAGCAAAGAATAAACTTCTTAAACTAAGGGCAGATGCCCTTTTGGACTTTTAAATTTTAAAACTACTGGGCAGAAAAGCATATATTGATTTCACTATGAAGTGAAGGTGGTTTTGTTTTCCCCCAGTAGTGCACTTTATCTTAGGTGTTGCAGATTACAATTTACTACTACTACTATTATGCAGAAATTGATTCTTATTAAGGGGTCTTTGTAGAATTTTATGAAGAAAAGAGTGAATGAAGATGAAACAAGCAGAAACAGGCAAGTTTAAAAATGTGACTAAGTGAACACATCTGCTGATGAACTGGGTATCTGTGGTTATAAACGTCAATGCTTCATGAAAAATCTGGCCAGAAAATGAATTTTAGAAACCGAGGCACAAGACAACACATGCAAAATAATGAGAACAATGACAATAAAAAGCACTGAAATCAAATAGTTTTAGATTTCCTGTAACACTTCAACACTTGCCTCCAAGTGGCTAAAGTACACTAACCAAATTCAACATCTTCCACAAAACACACAAGTAATTGAGGTGACTGAAAAGTGTTTGATATGCCTACATGTGGGACAACTAAGAGTATCAAGTTTTTTCTAGTAACCTTACTTTTATTTCTAAAATCCCATGCCACCTCCTCCCCCCTCCCAAACTGCTCGAGTTTCAGAATGTCTTTTGTTACCTTTACTTTATCCACAACTGACTTGTTCTCATCAGGGTCAGGTTCCCTCTGTCCCAGGGAATCAGACAGGATATCCAAGGCTTCATCCATCCCTTTTCCTCCCTAAAAAAGCAAAAACACATCTGTGGGTGCAAATCTGCTGCAAAAATAATTTAATTCATCAAGCTAATAAAAGTACTGACTAATGAACTGTCAACTTCAACGAACAAAGAGTTCTCCCTTTGTAATTGCAACGTAGCACAACAGCTGGGGAAAAAAAACCACAGCATATTCAGACCTACAGAAAACATAATTACAAGAAGGGCTTAAGGGACTTATTTTAATGGTTTTCTTCTGTTATACATAAGCCCAACTGCTGCAATGAGAACAGAGACCTATAAAATGATGGTTTTTTGGCAATTGCCATTAGTTTCACAAACATCAGTTTTATTCAAAACCTGGTGAAGAAAAAAAAAGACCATAAAACCAACTAAAACACAGTTGGGTGGATATTTATCAGGCTGGAAACATTAGTGATCATCCCTCTGCATGATCAAAATGGAGGATGAATAAGCAACATTACAATAAATGCCAGGAAGGGAGGTTCCCTTGGTATTCAGAGGGGGTCATGGCACTGCCTGTTCCTCCATTAACCTTGGACTTCTCCTTTTATAGGCTTCACTGATGACTTGGCCATTGTGGTCATGACTCTGCTGGGACTATTTTAAATGTTCTCATGACCTAAGCAGGAAAGGGAAAAGGAAAGGAGAAGAAAAAGGGAAGGGGAAGGACAGTGGAAATACAGAGGAAAGAAAGAAAAAGAAAGAAAGAGAGGGAAAGAAAGAAAAGGAAAGAAAGAGTGAGAAGGAAAGAAGGAAGGAAGAAAGGAAGGAATGAAGGAAGGAAGGAAAGAAAGGAAGGAAAGGAAGGAAAGAAAGGAAGGAAAGAAAGAAAGGAAAGAAGGAAAGAAAGAAAGGAAAAAAAGGAAAGAAAGGAAAAAATGAAAGAATGCAAGAAAGAAGTTGCTTACCGAGGCAGAAGCCAGAGGAGCTGCTGAGTGCACTGAAGAAACCGTAGCAGCAGAGATAACATCTGAGGAACCTGCAGGCTTCCCACCCTCCTTGGTTTTCTGGAACAAGTCACAGTGTCATCACGAACACAGTGGGAAAACGTGCATCAGACTCCACACAGCTAAAACATGATGCCCACGCAGGCTATTTCTACGAGTTTGTTCTTCTCAGAAGCCTTACTTATTTCAGACTGAAACCCCTTCCACTCTGCAACATTTCTGCATCTCGCTTTGTTCACATTCTATCCTCCATCTCCACTACTGGGTTAAACCTCGGCTTAGCTGAAGTCAGGGGCAGGTTTAACATGACTCCAGAAGGACTAAGACTTCACCATCTCTATTCCCGGGTTACACTTCTAAAATTCTCAGTTGCAAAGCATTACTTATGCAAGCAACTGATAAAAAGACTATTTTTTTTCCCCTGCTCTTCTATTAGTTTGTTGCAAAAAGTATTTTAGATTTTCAGTTACTGGATTTTATTTAAGAAAATATACATGAACTTTGAAGGAAATTTATAAAATACCAGGATGATTAAAACAACTTGAAAATAAGAGCAAATTTCAGAAATCAAATACAGTCACCTTTTGTGCAGCTGATGAAGGTAATGGTGCAGGTGGTGATGGAGAACAGGAAAATCCTTCTGTCAAACCCTCTAAAAGATCATTTTCACTCATAGGCTGCCATTGAAAGGGAAAAAAAAAGAGGCTTTAAGTCTCTTCATCTCTTAAAAAGTGAGCAGGTAGCACAGTCCATTTTTAAACTGAATACTGGACAACCTTAGTGAATTTGGTAATTCATGAACAAAAGAGTTATCTGAATATTAATTTTTTTACCTGTGATTTTTCTTCTGGTTTTGGTAAGAGTGGTTTTCCATCCTTATCCTACAAAGAAAAACCCCTTGCATTAAACCAAGTAGTCCTTGAGTGACTCTGCAATACAAGTATTCACTGAGCAAGACAGTGTTACACAAGAAAGTGTTTCAACCAGTAACCTCCAGCACCTACTACTGCTCCTCAGGATGCCACTTAAAAACCCCAGGTCCTGTAGCTTAAGAACACCTGAGTGCTGAGAAGTGGTTCAGTGTGAGGGACTCTGAGCTTCCTGTGTTTGGATTTTCATGGAAATAGAACAACTGATACATGAAATCCCAGCTGTGGCATGTGTTGTGCAAGTCCTGGCTAGACCTAAGCAATCCCATCTATGTCAAAGGTGTGTGGTGATGTTTGCAAAAATACCAGCTTGGAGAATTGGGGGGGCGAGGTTTAACAGCTTTAACCAACCACAATTTATTACGTTCCAAAATACCAAGAGCTCATGAAAGACTAGAGAGGACTAATCTCAAACAGAACTATTCATCCACATCTAAACCACCTGTGTGCCCATGTAGGCAACTAATGACAGATGTCAGATATCTGGGAGCTACAAACCGGAATTTCTACATACTATAAACTTAATTTCAAAATGAAATGGAGTCTCAGTTTCATCCACATATTCTGAGGAATAAAAGAAAAGTAAGACTAACACAACACATAAATTACTTTAGCTTCTGTTAATCTGTACTCTGGAGGAATTGTTTTTTCATCTTCACCCACTTTTTTGTGTTGCTTCTTTTTGGTTTTCTCCTGTGAAGGCAAAATAGAAATCATCAGAAGAAAAGCAACTAATTACATCCCAACAGAAATGCACAAGCAAGCTTTTAGTGTTCAGTCTACTGATTCAAAATAGTCTCATTCAACCCAACTACATTGATACAAATCTCTTGAAAATTAAAAAGAAGCATTTTCTCTTGAGAAAGCCTTCATTTCTCTGCCTGTTTCTTCCTCTGTGTATCAAAAGTGGCTCTATTTCAGTGGAGGTAACAGAGGTAAGTAAATAGACAAGCACGGACCAAAAACAAAACAACATTTACACCTCTTGAGTCTTAATTCTTGGCTTTTTCGGAAATCCACCCAACAGCTATCTGGGCTACATGCAAATGAATGAAGGCTGAACAGAGAAATCAGTAGCTCACCTCAAAAAGGACCACCCCCCTCAAAGTTATGTTGGAAAATGACAGCTAAGAAAAGGGACTAAAGCCAGCTTTGGGAATTTCCACTTGACAGAATTCCAGCCACCAGAAGAGCTGTCTTTTCTGTTTTCTGACACCAGTCAATTCCACTTGGCTCACAGCTGGAATGCACTGGGGGCATTCGGACTGTGACTGTGAACAACATCCCCTCAGAACACACAGATTTCAGTGACTTAGTTATGACTCCCAATTTAAGTAACAAGATCAGTGACAAAGTCCAAAGTTTTTATGCATCATCCCTGATTTAAACTACTCATCATAAATTTGGTTCCTTTGAACAAAGACCATACTGTGTGCTGCCTCTGGTGTGCATTGTAGCTCTGCTTTGGTGCAGCAGTAAGGCATGAAGAAAATGGAATTTTTCAGAAACTGAGGGAAATACTGTTCTGAAATAGTCCTAATTAAGAAAGTGTACTCACCGTGTTGAAATAGTACTAGTACTTCCTAAGGACGACAGAAATGGTTTCAACAGTAACTTTTTTTTTAAAGTGAAAATATTATGTGTCTATTGTTTCTAGCCTGAGGAAATACAGCAATTGAAGGCCGTTACATCAACAGTCTATTTTTTGAGGTGTGATTTTTTTTCTCTACCTTAACTTTGTCCACAGCAGGCTTTTTTTCATCTGGATCAGGCTCCCTCTTTCCTAGGCTGCTGGACAAGGCCTCCAGTGCTTCATCTGCTGCATGACCAGCCTGTATGGGTGTTGACACAGCAAAAAGCCATTCTTACCCTTGAGTTCAGCTGCAGCTGAAGAAAATTTTGTCTTTTCCTGCAGTGCCTATTTGGTTCACAAACAGCATCCTTTTTAGAGCATTAAGAGCTAAAGGGGGCCACAAGAGCTGTCGGTTTGTCTTCCTCTATGAGGAAGGTCACTGACCTTCCCCATTCAGTTCAGTTTTTCTGGAAACCACTCAGCCTTTGTGGCTTAGCACTATGGTGGAAGAGCATACAATGCTGAAATAAGAATCTTGAGAATACACTCTACCATGCCATAAATGAAGGACTGAAGTTTTGCTTTGGCTCCAGCTGAAGTAGCTCCACTACTTACTGAAGATGGGGCTGATGGAGCTGCAGACTGCACGGTGCAAGCTGTGGCACAAGGGACTACTTTATCCTCAGTGCTTTTTGCAGACACAGAACCTGAAGGCTTCTGAAACAGAAAAGTTACACTGTATTTGACTGAATATGCTTAGAAACACAAAATGCATCAGTTATATGGCTTGTTTTTGGTTTGGTTTTTTTTTAAATACAGTACTAAACAAGACAGGAAAGTCTAAATTTAAAGGTAGAAGCTGCTCAATTAAAAGTTGAGTGGAACATTTTTCACGTTCCAACAAAGGCAATAGGGAAGGAAAAACATGAAGAAAATACTTTTCTCGAAAGAATAGTAGCACTATTCCAGTCTTAGCAAAACTACCACTGTCACCACCTTCAGTGACCTAGAAAGACATACTTTGGATACACAGCTGGGCTTTGAAGGTTTGGATTGTGCTGCAGGCTGTGCAGGGCAGGCAAAGTCTTTTGAAAATTCATCAACAAGATCAGATTCACTCAGAGGCTGCAAAAAAAAGACATATGGGGTACAGGTGACTCACTGCTTGTTGTTAATTTGTTTTTTCAAGAATTATATTTCAGCTACTCAGAAAGCAGGAAAATGTTCGCAGCCTACGCTGAAATAACCTTTCACTCTTATGTGCAACAAAACATCATGAATTTCCCTCGACATAAAATAAAAAAAACCAATTTCAGAATAAGTAATTTGCTTTGTGATCAAAAGTGAAAATGAAAAAGGAGGAGAACTGCACATATAACATAAAATATAATTTAGAACACCAGATATATTATGTTCAAGACTGTCTACAGGGCTACTGAAAGGGAAAATACAACCTCTTAATTAGGAAAGAAAGGCTAATATTAACTAGCTAGTACTTAACAGCATCATGTTTTTATAACACTTCAAGTACAAACTACATACAGGTAGTGGAAAGCAGCACCATCAGTCCATTTATTTTTTTCCCCAGCAGAAGTTATTTCCCTCAGAGGCACCTCAGTGTCTCCTGGAAGATTCCTCAGCTTGCTCACTGACTGCTGTGGCTTTCACTGTGCATGTTTTAGTGAACAAAAATGCAGTTTTATTTTCCTACTGTGTGTCTTTTACAATCTACTGATACCATGCGATTGAGTACTATGCAATCTATATACGCATACCTGATGCTCCTGAGACCTCCCAACACTGTTTACACATAAATGTTTAAATTCTTGCTAGCAGTGATGGCCATTCACTTACTGTGTGAAACTTAGGATGGTTAGGGACAGATTCATAACGAAAAAAAATTACATTTCTGAAAGAGAGTCTCTTATTTCCCTTCCCTCATTCCTTCCCCCTAAGTCTTTACAAAATGTCTCAACACATAAGGCCCCACCTTTTCATAATGTCTGAAATCCTCTTTCAGACACTAGAAAAGGGCATTTAGGTAAAACCAGTATTTTTTCACAAAATTTATGCCCCTGTATGTGTTTAAGGGTATGCAGAGTGGAGGACCAGAGTGAGCTGAAATCGTGAAGTCATGAAATGACTGCCAGTGACTGAAAGTTTCCAGGTATTAACACATGTTTTCTTTTGTTTGTTTTGCTGATTTTGGTTTCACAGATCTGAATTAATGGTGATACCACGGGAATACTGTGGTGAACACATCTAGCTCAAAATGACCTTTTATTTAAAGTACAAGCACTGAAGAGGTGCTCAGAAAAATACTGCAATACTCCTGTGATTGACTGAGAGGACAAATACTCGATTGCATTTGTGTCTCCCATTGGGAGAGGCAGAAGAGCATGGGAGAGGCAGAAGAGCATGGGAATACTTACTTTTCTACCAACCACTGGAGTTCTTCTGACATTATAGCTCATGATTCTGAGCTTGTCTTCTGCCTTGGGTTTGTACAGGACTTTGGTCAAACTATGAACTGACCTCCCTTAAATCATTCTCTTCTGAAACATTTCTTTTTTCTGTTTGCCATCAATTTGGTTCTCCCTGTGGGACAGGAAGGTTTGTTTCCTTCAGCAGGGCCATGACACGATTTTTATCTCATGGATGTGCTTAGCAGGTGTTCTTTCAGTGCAGCTCTCACACATCACCCACTCAAGACGTGTCTGGTCTAAGACCTGACATGCAATTGTTTAGAGACCCAAAAGTCTCTTCATCACTGCCTTTGCATTCCTCCACACCTTAACCTTGAATAATATAAATGACTTCTCATTTTTGCTAGGAAGGCACAGGGTCATCCTCACTCAGACTGGTCCTGACCTTCACGCTCATTCCAGAAGAACAGAGGTTTCCTGTACTTGTCCAATTTTGGCAGAACTCCTCAACCCACAGTATTTCCACAGGGAAGCCCTCAGTTTCTTCAGTGCAAAGTTCCTTTGCTTTCTTCCTGTGCTTTTAAAATTAATCTTTGCAACTTTCTCTTTCAATATTTTTAATCCTCTATTGCACTTTCTAGGCCACGATGGATGCTCTTTGCAAAGTCCAAGTTGGTCTTTGTGATTAGGAAAATGTCCACAGCAGCTTTTTTTCCCTTCTTTCCAGTCATGTTCCTTTATATTTGATCACTAATGAGAGGAAGCTGTCAAGAAAACAAGAGATTTTCCTGCTTCACCTCTCTCTGTCCTTCAACAGGTCCAACATAACTCCACAGAACACCTTACACTAACTCCCCACACAGCCTCTCTTTGTGCCAGCAGTAACATCAGGAACTCGCTCATGTCTTAGTTCTCTCTAAACCTTTTCCTTACTATGAGCTCTTCACTCACAGCCAGTGCATTTCAAGAAAAACAGCTTTCACTTGATGCTTCAGATCAGCAGGTTTTGTGCAAGGAAATAAAACAAGACTTACATAGTGGCACAGACAGAAGTGATGACAGAAAAGGAGAAAACAGAGTATCTAGTCACACTCCTACAACACTGTCAGTTTTCTAACCTTTGGTTTTTCTTCAGGCTTCGGCAATATTGGTTTTCCATCTTTATCCTGGAAGTAAATTAAGTATTACTGGTGTTTCTCTATTGTTGTAAGCACCACACTCAGCAAAATAATGCAAAATAAATTACACACACAAGATTGAATCAGTGACACAGTACCAGGAATTCCCTGAAATGGGGAATCTTTATCTGGTCAGTAACTGGATAAAAGACGTAAATGTGGTGTCACCACAATACAGGAGACCAAAAGGTGTTCACTTGTATTGGTATCAATATGAAGTGGGAATTAATTCCACAGTAAACAAGCAGGAATTCATCCACTAGTAAAACAAGCTTTGAGTAAACCTCTGCACTTGAACAAAGAGGGGGTGAAATCACAGGTCTTGTAGTCAGGCAGTCTTGAAATCTCGAAAAAGGGGTGTGAAGCTGCTCCTTTCAACACCCAATATTAACATTTAGCTCCAGCAAGGCCAGTTTATACAACATCAGCTATACTAAAAACCATCACAGCAACTTCTGAGCTTTATGGGAACCTCAGTTCTGTTGCTGTTTTGCTTAAACCTGAACAGATACCCATCACCTGAAGTGCCAATCAAAAAAAAAAAAGAGTGTACTTTTCATAGCATTTGCCGTTAGTGTTTCATGGTTACCTTACAGAAGCACTTCTGTAAAGGGATGGATTTTACAACGCTGAGATTTAGTGTAAGAAACGAGAAACACCACTCTTGGAGAGGGAATGTGTGACCTGGGAAGACCAGATCTCTGCTGAGAATGCCTGAAAGAGCCAGTCATGCCCACAAAGGACGAGGAGGAAATCAGAGGTACAGGAAACTTACCAGCTCTGGTGTTAACCTGTATTCTGGAGGTATCGTATCATCACGTTCTCCAGCCTTTCCTTCTTTTTTCTCTTTAGCTTTTGCCTTAAAGAGAAAGAACATTAAAAAAAAATCACTTAATTAAAATAAAAACTCAAAGTACACTCAACTTCACTATCAAGATTCTTCAGCCTGTGTGCAGAAGAACTACCATCGGATAAAACTATTCCATATATCAAGATTCTAAAACTGCTCAATTTATTCCTATGAAATGTTTGTGGGAAAATCATAATGGTTTAAGATTCAACGCCGTATGTTAATATGGCTGTATTATTTTAAATCCTAAAAAGCTTCAGACACTATTCGGAGCTCTCTAACCTTATGGCTGGTACTTTCAGAATTTTTGAGTGTACAAAATTCTCAAGTTTTCTTCTTCACTCTGATTACACACACCATAATTCTCTATCTTCTTCCACCACTGGTAGCAAAACACAGCCTTTAATTCTCTGGAATTCCTTCATGAAGAAATTTATCTGCTGAGTTACCTGAAGGCCTAGACTGACTGAATCTGCAATGCAAGAAGCTCTTCTTTTGTCAAAATTAAGCCCAGCAGTAGAAGATTTTTTACTATTTCCCTGTCACTTGTTTGCTCTGAGCTGCAGGTGAAGACAGGAAAAAAAAAATCTGCTATTAGTATGGTGAAAGGCAAACCTGAACTAAAAGGTAAAACTTTAATGTGCAAACACAGGGTTACTGTTTGAAATCTGTGGGAGAAAAGCAAAACTCTTAAAAGATGGTGAAAAAGGCGCACATGCACTAAAAGTCAATTAAAAATCAAACAGCAAACAACGTACAGTGTGAAAGCTGACTATAAATTATATCCAGTGCTGTGGGAAAAAAAACCACAGAGCAACTGTATTTACCCATGGGGAAATGTGCACATACAGCCAAATGATACGCTTATCATTTACAGGCCATCTTACTATCTTATACTCTACCTGCATCCACTCAGGGTTTCTTAATTTTTTTAATCCCTGAAGGCTCACACATTCCTTATGCCTTTGATGTAAAAGCTCCTTCCTTGTTATTTTACACATTCGTACAGGATCTAACAGAGAGGACTCACAATTCCATGAGAGAGACTGAAAGCCAGAGTAACAAGTAAAGTAGTAAGATGTTACCTCTGACACCTCTGCAATAGGGGTAGGATCTTCTTCAGGTTCAGGCTCAGGTCCTCCAAGAGTATCCAGGAGAGCGCCCATTGCATCTTCTTTAATTTCCTGTATTTAGGAAAATACACAAACAATTTCATTATTTCCTTAAACTGACACATTTTACCTTTATGTGAAGCAAACAGCCAGCACAAACTGGTCATTTTGGTTTGGCTTTACCTGATTTCCTTAATATCAAATTAAGTGATACAATTAGCACAGTCTAATCAAGACTTAATAAAAAAACCCCCAAAACAACACCACACAAAAAATCAACAAAAGAAAAAAACGAAAAACCCCTCAGTGTCAAAATTTCATGTAACACAGTTGTCACGTGGTCTGACGTGGCAAACCAAGAAAGTGAAAGGTCACAGTTGCTCTACACAGAGGAAAAAAGAAAATTTTGTAAAACATGGGGAAAATTACATCATATCCAAGTTTTAAGCACGTATATATAGCTAAGAAAATTTTTCACTACTTATTTTTCTACTCTACTGCCTCCAGTCAGACGAGCCACAGTTATTCTGCAGAAGAATCCAGAAAGAAAAATTATCTGACCCACTAAGGCCAAATCTTCAAGACACACTGGAGTCTGATCAATGGTAATTCCTGCTATTCCTGTAATTTCTATGATAAAAGAGGATTTACAACTGAAAAATAAGAATTATGAGCATCTGTATGGGATCAGGCACACATAATGTGGCCATATGCCTGTAAATTTTAATTAGAAGTTAAGTAGTGAAACAACGACTATGTATACCTCATTTGATTTTTTTTTCTTCTCCTTAGGAGGAGCTGAGGTCTTGACTGGACTTGCTGCTTGTGCTTGCACTTCTCCTTCCTTACTTGGCTCCTGTGAGAGAGATGAAATTACAGGCAAATTTGTGAAAGTAAAAAGAAGCGGAAAATTTTCAGTATCACTTTAAAATGAAATTAAGATAATAATGAAATACTAATAATAATGGAATTATTATTAATAATGGCAATGTTTCATCACAATAAAAGCCTGCAAGGGGACGAGAATTATCAATACCTCTGTCAGACTTGTCTTCTTTCCTTGAGCAGAAGCAGTACTACAGGTGAAGTCAGATGACAGGGCCTCTGCAAGCTCATCCTCTGTCATTGGTTTCTGAGCAAAAAAATTGCAAACCAAGTTATAACTATTAGAGTTCAAATATCAACCCTGTCAAGCTCAGTTTACAATCTGAGGGTGCCTCACACTTACTCACACAATGACCTCACTGGCACATGCTCCTGACACAACAAAAAAGAAAGACATTTTCCCCCACTGGTTGATGCATTTTTCAGATAAGCTTCTTTCTTAATAGGTTAAAGTTATAGAGAGCAAAATTGAGCTGGCTGGCAGAATTGCCTTTTTTAATTTCTGTGTAGAAATCAAAGTAGTCTTTGCTAAGAGACATTACAAAGAGACTCCTGCATGCACATTTTGCTATTCCTCCCCCTTTGTTTTTAGTAAGCCAAATATCTCTATAAGCATTTATTTGAATTGTTTCAGCTTCAGCACCCCAAAAATTTCTACACCTTTATTAAAAACAACTATGCCAAGTTTTATTTAGTTTTATCAGTAGCTATGTTATCTGACAACCCACAGCCCTCTCCCACTTCCTGGGATTTTTGGAAAACAGGCAACATATACATTTTTCTAAGAATCCAGGGATAACTGGATATATTTTCACCTAGGTGACTTTCACCTTCCAGTATAAAAAAAAGTCTTACGTCATTTTGTTGATTTGGTTTTGGTGGGACTCCATCTTGGCCATGCCCTTTGCTCTAAAATGAGAATTAATTTTGTAGTAAACAGGAAGCAAAAACATACAATATGAAAGAAAACATGAATGAAGAACATACTTTTTAACTCACTAACCTTCAACAATTTAACATAGTCTGGAGGGAGACTACCTTCCCGTTTACCCATTTCTTCCAAGTACCTGGAAGATATATCATCTTCCTGTGAAAAGAATGCACACATTAATGTTTGTGTACTGTTCTTTACTGAAATAAATTTCTGGAAAGAAAACGCAGTGGTTGGCTTTATCAAAGGGGCCAAACCTGGACTGTGATTATGTAGTGTCTTTCAGTATCTGGTATCATGCACGTACCACCTCCTGACCAGCTTCAGCAGTGCTCACCAAGCAGAGTTCTGCATCTCCATTGCCACATCACTGCATCAGCTTCAGCCATTTCAGTGTCTCAGGGCACAATATGTACTGCTGTACCCCGACTGATTTTTATGTATATATTTGTAAATTCCAAGATTTTTATCACAGCTGAGTACTGAACTGAACCACTGAGCTCCTAACCTTAACCCTTCTCATGTGCCTCTCTCATTCACACTCTGAGAGGTCTTTCTTCCCCAAATTCCCAATGTTTTACTCTTTCTCAAGCATAAACAAAATCTCCTAGGTTGTTTGCACTCTCTTATACCTCCTTCCATCACTGCATTTTACAAATCCACTGCAGACCATGCTTGGAGTTACCTCAATAAGCAGCAAACTTAACTTGTTGACACTGCAGTGTTTCCTCTTGCAATAGATCCAACACTGTGTAATTTCTATACTACTGAAAACAACATTAAAATGTAACCGTGCACATTCTGTTTTAACTCCCAGCAGATCACAGTGACAAGGGCTGGATCAGTGTAGTACTGAGCAGCTGCAGACACAATTTGGAGATGAGTCTTCTAAGAAGTAAAAATGAAAAGTGTAGAATACCGTAACAACTGGACCCGTGTAAACAGGAGTAGTGGGCACATCATCCCCAGGTCCCCCCAGGGTATCTATTAGGCTGTCAAGGGCTGACTCATCCATACCAGGCTGCAAAATAAGGAAACCATTACAGAAGTTACCGTGCTGTACACAGGAAAAAAAAAGAATAATATCCTGAATTATATGAATCTGTAGAAGACTCCTGGAAACCAAACCAAAAGCTTTCTTTCATCAGTAGGACATGCACTTGACAAATTTTTCACTGAGAACATTCTTAAACTTGTGCTCCAGTGTGAGTAACAAGATAATCTGTATTTATATATCAGCTGATACACATACATATATATGCAAACTTAACTGAAGACAAGAGAGTAATTAATTTTATGACAGCTGTTGCAAAAGTGATTCTAAAGAAGTCCTATTTGACAAAACACAACTGACACACTACTAGTTTTTCACTTATTCTTTCAGATGGCTCTTCACCATCATACATAACTACTACGTATAGATACTTCACATTTACACATTTGGGTTTTTTTTCTGAAACTGGAGTGTTTCAGAGAGAGAAACACCCTCTGAGACATTATTACAAGGGAAGCATTTGCATGGGATGTGTTTACCAACCTCAGCGCTTGACTTATCAGCTGCAGTAACCACCACACTTGCACTAGCTGTGCCAGCAGCAGCTGCACCAGCCACTGTGGACATCCCCTCAGACTTAGGCTGGAGAAGTAAGAGAAAAATTAAGAGAGGGTTTATTGCATGGCCCTATGTTAAAAATGCTAGAGACAAAACAAAGTATAACAGAGACGCTGTACCCAGGCATCCACATCTACTGTCTTTCTCATCTGCACTTGGAGTAAGAGTGATTCTGCAGTGGGAAAGAAAGCATGCTATATTAAGCACTCTACTTCTTTCTTTTACTTTGCCAGTAAAAGAAATCTGCAGAACATAAAGACTAAAAGGCCCCTTCCAAGTCTCTCCTGAAAGCCTTCGTTTACTCCTGGCAGCTCTCAGTACACCACTAAATCCAGCAGGAAATGGTGCTTGAGCAGGTGGGGTGAAAAAGGCTTGCAGGGAGTCAGGTGCAGGAGCAACACCACACAAAATGCAGACTTCTGCATTACTGACACTCTCTGTTTTGTTGTTGTTGTTGTTGTAGTAGAGCTGCAGGAGCCCTTTGTGTCACCCTGGCCATGTCACCTAGACACATGCAGATGAAAACATCCAGACACTGACTCTACCACAGGCTTTTGCCTCCTAATTTTTCTCCACTAGCCCCTTTGAAATTACCCTTGTGACAAGAACTGTGGCATTTCCAGCTCCTAGATTTTAGAGCAGCACAAGAATGTTTGTTGTTCACATAAAGACAACTTTTGAGTCTTTCTACACTGTGATTTTTGGGGACCCAGTCTCACCTGACAATGTTCAGCTTAAGAATCCACCCTGATGTTGATTTCTAACACCCTTTCAATAGCATAAATAATAATAATTGGTTGTTGCTTATGCTATACCTTTGCTGTCTCTGTGGAGGTTGCTTGTGGAGGCTGGTCAGCTTGAGTTGTAGTTACTTTTCCTGCATTATTTGGTTTAGAATCTGTTGCCACAGAAGGTGAGGTTTGGCTTTTTGCCTGTGCAGAGATAAACTATTATAATTAGATATGGAGGGTTGGGTTTGTATTTCTTTTTAGTTACATTTTTAAAATGAAAGACAGAATAAAAATACCAGACGATGCCCTCACTAAAAATGAAAGTAAGAGAGAGAGAAAACAATTATACAACTTACATCACTGGGTTTCTTTTGCTTCTCTTCAGCCAGCTGTTTATTTTGAGAGTCTGTTGGCTGTCATAAAATAAAAAATGGAGATAATTTACCCTTTTCACCACTCAGTGCTATGGAACATGATCTGTGCTAGTTCAAATAAGGACAGGATAGATTTAAAGGTGGTTATCAGAATACTTCTTTGGCTGTTCTGAATGGAAAGAGCATCCTGACTGTTCCCCCCAAGCACTGCATTTCCACCTATCAGCTCCCAGCTGTGCACAGGTATATTACTGATCACACAGCAGTTTCATGTGGCACAGAAACAGCAAAGAGTTCTGCCTCTAATTTAGTAAAAGACCAGATTACAACAGCTCTGCAACGGTGAAAGTTAAGTACTTACCTTGTCTGACTGGGTGCTTTTTTCAGATCCTGCTTTGGTTGTTGGTGCTGACTGAAATACAAACAACACATATTCAGACAGAGATTAATATGCTTGATGATTTCTAGAGGGCTGGCTTATATAAAGCAGAGTGTCAGACAGGTTCACACTTGTGAGCACACATGCTGTGTAACTAATATCCAGGGCTTTCATCTTGCAGTTTACAACTTCCTGCCAGGCCCAGGATCTAAGAGCACTCAAGTGTGTACAAACACCCACCCACCCACCACTCCTCACAGAGGGGATTGAAATGAGAGGTAAAGAAGACACTAAATATAATGAGCAGTTTGAATTACTGACCAAAAAAAACCCCAATCTCGAACATTACTTAATAAATCACATTTCATTATTTTTTTCAATAAAATAATTATCAAAATACACACAGTCCTAATGGAAAAATCATTAATGACTTAGATTCAACAGGACATACACGGGGTGGGATATATGCAATTAGTATCCTTATACTACACACAACAGAAATTTCATATTTTTCCTCTCCTCTGTAACCTCCTAATGCTCATATTTTACAGTAGAGCTGAACAATCTGCCTTGCATAGTTATAACATGATTGCACTTCCAGGATTTACACCTGAAAATTTTCTGCAGCCATGCCACAGAATTAATTCCTGTGATTCACCTCAACTCAAAGTACAGTGAGCAATATGTTACTACTAGCAGAAATATGTAAGAACTAACACTGAAAAATTAAAGAATGATTATATCTGATAAGACAGGAAGACAAAAATGCCAGTCTCCTCACCATATTTTTCCTACTATTAGGTGGTAACTTAAATGTTTTGATTGCTTTAATTCTAGGATAACCAGAGGTCCCTAGAAGGGACCATCCAGTCCAATCTTTCACAGCAAAAGCACAGCCTAGAGAAGATGGCCCAGGACGTTTTTTCTGCCAAACTTTCATTACCATTTAGACACACCAGCTTCTGTTTTCTAGATGACCACATAGAGAAATTTGCTGAATTTGATAACCAGTTGTTAGGCAAGCGTTCACACCCACACACTGAACTACAGGTACTTGGACTGGGAAATCCTGAACATGCATTAAAGCTCAGATGCTGTAGATCACAGTGAAGAACACACATCCACACACAACTAAGTCCCAACAGGGAAAAACACTGATGGAGAACAAAAATTTCCATAAAGTCAGGAAAAAAGTTAAAAATAAGTTTTTTAAAATCAAAATAACCATTTAAGCTCTCAGATTCCCACTCCCCTCCCCAGAGTGCCTACTTTGTATTTTCTCTTGATGCCCAACCTGATTAAAACACTGCACTTCTCAAATTCAGCCGTTCTCCCACTTGTCCGTCCTCTAACTCAAAGACACACACATCCATTTGTGTACCTGTGCACTAAATAATCCTATAATGAAAGGGTAATCATAACTTTTCACAGTTTTTAAGCTAAATAAAGTCAGATGTTGGATGTATTTCTGTAACATCTCTAGCACAGAATCAATCAGGCATGAGATGTGTGTTAGCAACAAGACTGGAAAAAATGGGACAGAAATGCAAGGGTGAGGTTCAAGAAACACAGGAGTTTGACTTTTCCAGCTGTGGGACTGCTGCCTGTTCAGGACCTTAAGCACCCTGCTGTCAAGGCACAAATTCAGATATTTCTTATGTACTTGTCATAAGACCAGACCCACCTTTGGGGGGCCGG
>JAWWEU010000091.1:7378761-7402951 GCA_035583155.1 Acropternis orthonyx
TTTTTTTTTTCTGAACAATAAAATATATGTACTTGCATTTCTGCAAACACACAACAGCACATGTACAGGACACTAAATACAAATTCTCAACCTGCCAAACCAGTTTATGAGCAACTGCAAGTCTTTTCCTTTCTTTAATACTGTATTTTTTACTAAATAATGCATCTCTTGTGTAGGGTGTGCATTACTCATTCTTTTGTATTTTTTAAAGTGTGCAGAACTGCTTGTACTACAAGTTTATTTATGACAATGCTGAATATATGGACTCGTATGGGCAATGCTTTCTTTCAAGGCTTACAGGCAGAAGAATGGTAAGGCTACATTAAAGCACATGGTCATAAACACTTGCATGCTCACACACACAGAGACACATACATCTATTGAAACACACTTTTAGCAATGACAAAGTTCAAATCCATTAAAAAAAATAATCAGCAGGCAAGTCAAACAATTTCAGTAGGAGACTACACATTCAGAGGCAACTGTTCTGTCATCCTTTAAGCAGAGTCATCTGTGAGCAGGCACAGCCTGAAGCCATGCCATCAGCTGACAGTGCACACTGAATTCCTGTGGAGAAAAAGATGCTCCACCTCCCTTTCAGCTGCCTGCTCCCACCAGCACTGTGCCAGGATTTGAGAGGAGGAGATTTAAGCTGCCTCAAGAAACTGAAAAACAGCCTGGAAAAGAAAAATAGTATTTTTTCACAATCTCCTTTACTTTACAGTGCAGTTGCACTTTAAATACGTGTAAAAGGTGGAGAGTTGAACAGGATGTGGTTTTGGCAGTGGCAGCACCTGCCTCCTCTAATCCTCCTGCAAAATCCACAGGGTGCCTGGTCCTCCAGTGTCCACACCTAAACCCAGGCTCTGCCTACAGAACAGGAAGTTCCACATTCCTTCCTCTGCCAAAGCAGCTCACAGCTTTCTCAGAGAGACATAATCCTGAGGGTTCATTTGAGACAAAGGACACACAGAGAAAGGAAAGCCAGAGAAAGGTCCAGAGCACATTTAAGAGTAGTGGCACACTAGAGAGACTCCAGGAAAGGCAAATGAGACATGGTTACAGACGGCAACTGGGAAAGAGTTGTCAATTTGCAAGAAATTTAGGACTAGAAATAAAAGTGACTCAGCAACCTCACTTCTTTTCAAAGAAGTCTACTGTCAAAAATGCAAATGACTTGTGTAATCCAGCAGGAGGACATTAATAATGCAACAGACATTAAAAGAAAACACTAATTATCTTAACACATGCAAATGCAGGACACTGTTTCAAAGGGATTTGTGTTTACCAGTCTTCTAGTGCTGAAATATGCCTCTGCTACTCTATTTCTGGCTCATTTACCATGTTCTTCTGAGAGTTATTTTAAATTTCAAATAGGGAAAGACCATAACTATTTTCAGATAGCTGGCTGGGTTAAACCATATGGAGAACTGTGGCAGTAATGAACATTATACAAATGAGTTTGCCCACAGACATAACAGGAAGATCAAACCAGAGACATGCAGAAACCCTCATTTATGAGTAATGATGGTCGTGTAAGAATGGAAAAGGTTTAAATGACATCCAGCTCACTGGTACCGGTCTTAGACGTGTGCATGAAGGAAAAGGGTTTTAAAAGGTTGAGGGGAATGTAATGGCTAAGCTCAAATGCAGAGAAGGTGGAGAGAAGTGCTCCAACCTGATGGAGATACATGTCAGAACAACCAGAGACAAAAGTTCCAGCAAAGAAACTTCCCATTTGATTAATGGAAAAAAAATAATCATCCTGATGAGGGTGACCAAAACATCATGACTGGCTACCCAGATACCCTGTGTAACACACTGCAGGTGTTCAAAAGGTGTCTGGCAGTGCCATTTACCTGCAGAGTTGGCTCTGCCTGAGGACCTCCAGGGGCCTCTTCCACCCTCACCATTCCCAGCACCCCTTTATTGGCATTTACGCAAGGTGCAGGCAGTCCTGACCTTGACTGGCATGCAAGTCCCTGCTGGTTCTGCTTTGGTGTTCAATGTTTTTGTTGGTCTCACTGTTAGGATTGTGGAAAATGAAAGAGGGGGAGAGTCATTAACCATTTGTTTAAACAACGCACGCAACCTCTGTTAGGCAACGGAGGCATCAGGGAGGATTGTCACTCTCTGCTAACCAGTAAACTACATGACTGATGACACAGCTCTGGCACTAAGGAAGTTCTAGTCATAAAACAAGACAGAACAGGCATAAAGGACAAAGACAAGGGAGCTGTTAGACAGAGGAAGGCGAGAGATTAACGAGAAGATGAAATTGCAGGTACAGAAAAAGCTGAAGCTTGTCCCGAATTTGTTCAATAAGTGAGAAATTACCACCAGGTAAACAACCCTGTAATGACACTGGGGGGAGCTATATGCATGCTACAGACTGTGACAGAACTAACATTAAACGTTGTCAGCAACAATTTCTTTTATTGCTGTCATAAAAACCTCTGAATACTCTGAACAGCATTTTTAGACACTTTTTGGAGAGGAAACTAAATAAGAAATACAGAAAGTAAAGTTACTGAGTATCAAAGTGTTAAAAAGGAAATTCCACGACTCCATAAATTTGTGCTTAACTGCAGGCATGATTTTCTCAGGAATTCTTACCCTGGTTTCAGATGCCTTCATGATTTTTGGTTTTGATGCATCCACAGAGGGAGACTGCTTTTGAGAGAAAAAAAAATAATTAAGTAAGTTTACCTTTGTTATACATTTGTTTTAAGCAAGCGTAAACAATCTGAATTCATTAGTTACTCAGCTGTAAATTAGAGTTGTCACTTTAGATCTTTTGCCTTATATTTCTGCAATACATATACATAGAATCTAGACAGTGTGATGACACCTACAGGACTTCTTAAAACATTATTGAACATGATTAAAATGTTATTATTTTCCTCTGACATGTAGTGATAGCAAATTTTGCATGAAGTATCCAGACAGGTTCAAATCCTGCTCTCACACTGAAGCACAAACACTTACTGTGCAGGATAGCCCCACACTTGTTTTCTTCTTTTTAACAAAAAATGTACTTTTGGATTCACTAGTCTGTCATACAAAGCAATTAATACTAAACTAGCAAACTCAAATATGTTGAGATGAAAAGGAATAATTAGTATCTATGTAACACACACACAAGTTCCTACATATCATGTGCCCCTTCTGAAACTCTGCAAAGGACAGTCTTTTTCCTGACTTCAGTCATGTCGATCCAAGAACAGGATGTTGTACTTCGTTGTGACTCCATCCAACTTTGCATGAATATTCCAGTTGTCTCATCAATCCTTTATACAGATGTAATACTACTTCCCTATTCCTGCTTCACATTCCTCTGCTCAAAGCAATGTTTTGCTGTATTTTGTATTTTTGTACATACTCAAAGCTGTATTCTGTGATTTGCCATCTCAGTCACAGTAACACATTCGTAGGTCACATTTAAATGAACAGAACATGCTATCAATTTTTCCAGATTTTTATCTCGTGTTTGCCATGACACTTGCTACCTGAAAACACACATTGTCTGAATGAACTCAGAAGCCACATTACTATTTCATACCTGAGGTGACTCCTTATTTGAACATAGAAAACTTTTTCATTTTCATAACTTTTCACATTGCAAGCATTTCTCAGCAATAAGAGAAAAACTGTGCAGAATTTAAGTTGTACCCTGTGATGATGACAGCATGTCCTCCCCAGCAGAGTGTTTCAGCATAGCATAGGGAGAGGTTTGACTACTTTAAATATATACTACAGAGAATTTGCAGTTGTCACACTGCAGAAATGTAAGCAAATAATATCTGCTTCCATACACACAGATTACATAATAGATGGCAACTTTAGTATGGGTCAAGATGTACACAGGAATGTATGGAGCCTCCTGTACCAGGGCAGAGAAAAAAGGTTTTAAATAACCTTTTGATATATTTCCACAACCACCATCAGGTAATCTCTAGGTAACATAGTATTTTTCTTCATTAAATAGTTTTTCCTCTCCTTTTTTCTCCAAGAAATTAATTTGAATTCCTTCTACATGACTAACAAGTTGGTATCTGTTCTACACCTTCGTATTAGTCACCTGTCTGTTTAATAAAAACATTTATCTGAGTCTTCTCCCTTCCTTCCCTCAGAGAACTCCCACCAGGCCACTGTCTTACAATGCACTGAACAATTCCTTCCCAAGCCCCCAGCCCAGCAGCACCACCACAACCTGCAGATACTGGCGAAAACCCCCCAAAACCTCAGCTGCTTCTTTCTGCGCCCTGTCCACCCAGAGGGCAGTGGGCAGCAGAAACAAAGAGGTGAAGAGCATAAATGCTCACAGAGGAAGGGGAGTGGTTTGAAAGGAGGAAAACAGCTCAGTGCACAGCTGCTGGTCAGTGGCTGCAGGGAACACCAAGCCCTGTGGACATCCGGGATTGACTCAGGGACACAAAGCCCCATCCTGTGAAGGCAGAGGGGGGACGTGGGGCTGGTGGGAAGAGCACTGTGACTCTCCAGCACATCACCACAGAGCACCTCATTCCACTTGACACACTTCCTGGCTTGAATTCCACAACACCCAAGGCCTCCGTATCTCCCCTCTGTCCCCCAGAAGTGCCGCTACAAGGAAGAAGGGGGGTCCTTGTCCTTCCAGCCCTTTAGCAAGGGGGGTCTGCAGCCACGCTGAGCCTTGCAGGATGACCACCACGAGGCTGCTGAGGTCCAGCCACTATCGTGCCACCTTGCCAGCCTGGCTCTGGGGTTGTCCTGGTCTCCCCATCCCAAGGGTCCTATGCCGCTGCCCGCTGTGCCCAGCTGTTCTTAGCCCCACAGCTGGGCTGCAGAAGGGCTGAAGCAACATGCAGGCGTGTGTGTCAGGCGTGGAGGTAAACATTAAAAGGGCTGCCTGGCAACCAGCACAACAAGAGCATGACGCAGAGCTGCCATGCAGCTCTGGCCCAGGCAGGCACACCCTGTTGATACCCAGGGAGGGGAATCCCACCGTGGCATGGGCCAAACATCCCCTCACCGAAAGGCTGGGATGCCAAACAGTGAGGGATCAGCTGGACCATGAGGCTGGGGCTGGGCGAGGAGGTGCTCCTCAGAGCTGTCAGGGTTCCCTGGAGGGCACAGCCAACAGCAGAGAGAAAAACAAGCATGACCAGTGCTGATTCCCCTTCGCCTGCCTGGGAAGAAAGAGGCATGGGTGCTGGAGGGTGCTGTGCCAGCCCTGGCCATGACTCGTGGAGGGAGTCCCAGCCTGGGGGACGGATGCCACACAGTTCTCCTGAGAGCTGGGAGTGGTGGCAAATCCACAGCAAAACATCCAGGACCACAGGCAGCCCACCAGCAGCGGGAACACAGAGATGCTCCCTGCATAAGACTGCCTCCCACAGCCACCACAGAAGACAGAGAAGAGATTACAGGGTTAACACCAATTAAAGGAAGACTGATCCCCTGCTAATTACCCCACCCCGGTGACAGGCGGTGTGACAGCTGTGGGGTCACAGCCCTGTGCTCTCTCCAGCCCACCCCACAGGCAGGACGGGCACAGGAGCTGAACAAAGGACCTCCGGTGCTCTTGAGTTACAGGATGGCTTTCCAGAAAGGGCTGATGAAGAGACCTGGGATCTAATTCAATACAAGAAGAAATACCCTCAAAATCCCTTAAAAATTAGCAGGGCAGTCCTCATGCTACTGTTGAGAGAGAACAGCCACAGAAGCCAAAAAGTGGGCTAGCAAAGCAAAACAAAAAAACTACCAAAACCTGGTTATCTAGTTTCACTGTGTGTACTGCAGAATCTGTTGGTAAAAGGGAAAGCACAGCTGCAGAAGAAAGAAAACAAATATCAAAAGAAAGCAATTTTAACTGCTCAGAGAATCAGATGTGGATGCCCTTTGGAAAAAGAAAACAGCAGGTGAAGAAATCCATGAGAGCTCTTGGTTACAGACAGCTAAAAATGATTGAAATCACCCCATATGCAACACAGTGAGAGCTGCTGTCAACTAAAATTACACATTCTGGAAATTCACGGAGAACATCCAGACTGAGGAGGGTCCATTGCCCACCCTCAGAAAGGAGCACAATGCACCAGGTGTAGACCTTCAAAAGCAGAAGAGATGCTGAGAACATTTAACCAAGCAACCCATACAGAAACGCTTAGATGGTAACAAGAGAGTAAGTAAGAATCAACAGACTGGTCAATAATAAAGCAAACAACCTCCAGAGGAGGACATGCCATCAGTGGAACTTTTCACAGCACTTGAGGTGACATTTTCTCAGTGAAACAGGGGAAGTTTGTCAGCTTCCAGCCTGAATAGATCAGGGTTTCTGAAGACAACCAGATGCTAACAGTAACACCAAAACCCAAAACTGGCACCAATACTGACAAAACTATGTAAAGGTTATAATGCCACAGGCTGAGACGCTCTTGCCAAAAAACAAACAAGGCAGAGGAATCTGGGTAAAAATAATCTGTTACTGTGACAACATAAATATAAATGTAAAATATAACTTTCAGCCTTTTTGGCTGGAGCTTCTCTAGGTCAAGTGCTAGGGCAATTCTGGCCATCACATTCAGCATAGGGAAAAAAAGGGATCTGGGACAGATTTAGCGGGGGAAAAATGAAAATGTATGTATGAGGGACAACTTAACGACAGGAAAAACAAGCTGGCACCTGATGCTTTGTAGGCTGCCAAGGAAATTGGAAACAAAGAAGAAACTGACTTACTGTGTCTCAAGTCAGTGCTCAAAGTTGTTTCTTCTGGAGAGAAGGAAGAAATGCTTCTGTGGCAAAGGCTGCTTAAATGAACCAGGAGCCTCGGGCGGCGGGGGGAGGGTTATATAAATATTCTCTGAGTGATCTTCCTGACCTCAGTTTAGAACAGAGGACTGAAGAGCCACCCAAACACTCTTTTGGGCTTAACACATCTTTACATATGAACGAGCTGGGACTGCTTCTCAGGCTCAGAGCTGACATCAATTCTATGATTCCAACATTTCTCATTTACAGGGATACCTCACTAGAGCTGTGTAATGCAGAGGAAAACCTAATCCACCTGATTGGAAATGGTTCCTTCTTTACATGGATGGTTCTGGTATTAAGCTTTAATTAACAGTGCTCCTAAGATGTGGGCAGCAAAAGCTCTTTCAGAGAATTACTGTGAAAAATAATGGGCTATTTCACTGAAGTGTAAAATACCACTTGAGCCGCTACAGGTTAAATCTCCCACTTGCTCTGGCAGCATGTGCTGAGGGCTATGCAGTTCTGTGGTCTGTGGCATAAACACAGTTCCATTAATTTCCCATTAAGCCCACAAGGAGTTGTGAGATGCAGTCTCCATGTGTGTGCACATGTACAAATAAATACATAAATATAAATATACAAACATATATATTTGAGGCTATGGAGCAGCTAAGACATGAAGTGATTTAAAACTGGAAAAAATTCAGCAGTGATACCAACTCTCTATATAAATTCCATGTAGCAGTATCTATAATACCTGAGTTAAAAAACACAAATTTGAGTGCATCTGTGTCATCTTCCATCTCAAATGGAAACAATTTTGGAAATATCCTATTATTTTTGTAATTATTCTTCTTATACGTAGTTCTGGTATTAAGTTGTTAAGAAAAACAAGACCTTTTTAAGAGAAAGGCAAAAATCCCCACACAGCCAAGGAATCAATATTCTTTTCAGGACCTTAGGCTCTCAGTTATTTTGTGGAAGTTTAATATTAAGAACTTCATGAAATGTAGCAGCAGGATACAGGTTTCCAGTTAGCACCTATGTGTCACTCAGACAGCTGGTATATTTACAGGAAACATTGCTACCACATACGCCATTATGTTGTCCTGTTGTGATGAGGCTTTTTGCAGAAGTGGTCAGAATGATTGCTAAACAATTTATGCTGCAATTTCTAATGACTGACTTTGCCACGTGTGCCTCTTTCATTTCTAAAGCCCATTGTCACTACTGAAACTCACCAACACTGCATGTTATAAACAAAGCCTCCTGCCCCTGCCAGCAGCCACTGAGGAGGGAATGGGTGAAAAAAAATACTTGGAGGACAGTAGGTAGTTACTTTTTCTGTAGTTGTATTCTACCTCCATCTAAAATTCCGTCCTAGAGTTGTTATTATTTTAGGCAGTTTTTTTAACTCATGCTGTTGTAGTTCAACTCATCAATATACCTGGTTTAAATACCTGTCTTTAAAAAAAACAAACCCAACAATAAGAAACCCGCTCTCTAGAGATGCTTCCTGTGCATTGAACATTAATAAACTCAGCTGATATGAATATAACTGAAAAATATGTAACACATATTACTACAGATTATAGTCCATAATATTAATTTTTTATTATATATAATACATCTTATTTATATATTATATAATTACAGCTTAAATTTCTATGATAAAGACAACAAGAAAAGTTATATTAGAGAAGACCTGACTCCCCTTTACAGCTAAGTAACTTACGATTTTGCTCTGTTCCAATATGCACTCACAGCTCAGTGCAAATGTGAAGAACAAGCTGAAGCAGATCTGAAGCACACGCATCTGCAGAGGACAGACAAACCTCAAAGGGCAAGTTCACAACATAGTTAAACTGTGCTGGGACTTGGGGAGCACTGTCTGTGTGTGAGATGTGCGAGGGGGGACCATGCATGCAAAAACCACCAGGTGAAACTTGGGATGCTCCTGCCTTAAGTGCCATCCTAGGAGCCCTCCAGAAGAGGATTTGCTGGCTAACAACCTCCAAACTCTCCTCCTAAACGACAGTAAAACTAGTAACACACAGTAGGATTATGTCAGTGCTTCTTCGCCTGATCAGAAAGTCGACTGCAGTGAATCAGAGACCAAACCCAAAAACTGCTGATAACACAGGACCACGTCTCTCTGCAAAACTCAGTTCAGAAGATGACCTGGGTTGCTACTGTGGAAAAGATCAACCCTAAAATTTCATTATTCTGCAATTTTCTCACCACACAGAACAAGTATTTGCAACAATTATTAAGCTGTACCCAGGAGCAAGATCAACCATCATTCAGAGATGCTAAAAGACACATAGGAAATAAAATCATTTTCTCATGAAACAAAACCAGGGCAGATTTTTTTTAAGAGAGTGGTTGGAACCAGGAAATTGAAAAGCTGATTAGCTTGTAAAGCTATTTAGAGTCTCAAGTGCTGCTAAATTTATTGATCATCGTGGAATACTGAGCCAGACAACTTCCAGAACACAGACTCACTCCTACTGGTTTCTTCTATTTTGAATATCAGAAGAAGATTTCTGCTATTTTTTATGCTATTCCAGTATTCCAGTTTTGAATACTAGAATAGAATTTATGCACAGGGAAGAAACTTGACAGTATTTCATCACTGAACTTCATGTATCAGCTAAAGCTGGTTAACCATACCACTCAATTTCAATGTAACAGGTTTTTTAAGGGGTGTTTTTTGAGACCACCTATTTGAATTTGTTGACACTAAATCAAACGTTATCAATCAACTCAGTGAATAGGATCAGTATTATATTTACCACAGTGTAGAACAAGGCTTCACACCAGCTGGAAACCAACTTATGTGCCAGATCACTTCTAGGTTAGATGTCTGTTTTAAGATGCCTGGATTTCAGCAACCTAATTCAAGTCCAAAGCTGAATAATGGCATGTTTGTTTTTGTTTATTTTAAAAGTAAATAATCCTGAGAATTCTTACTTTTGGGAAATCAGTGTTGGCTTCTGGAGAGACTGTTTTTCCTGGCTGAGGAATAAGTGGTAGTTTCTAGTAATCTCCCAGCCCTCTGAGAAGGGGGGTAGCTGCATCTAGCTGTGTCGCTGCACGGTAACACCAACTCATTTCTGAGCTTCCTCTGATAGTATCATTCTGGGGTCACTTCATGCTGGGACTGTTTGTAGCCCAGTTTGGGAAGTGCACTTCTGAGGAAGCTTCACTGTCTCAGAGGCAGTGAAGTTCAAGTTATGAATCATTTGACAGAATGGACATGATGTCTGGATGAAGTGAGGTCTTTGTGCTCACTTTAGGCTCACTGCAACAAGAGCAACTTTCTGCTTGCTCTGATGTGGATGTCTACGTGAGATACTCACAGCTGGAGAGGTCCCTGTCAGAGGCAGCACCTCTCCATCAGACTAAAACAGTAGCAAAGGCTGCAGCCTTTAGTCTTTCTCATCCTCTGTCCACTGTCAAAATATTCCTTATCTACAACAACATCTTGCCACACCACTGGCACGAGGTGATTATGAAATCTGGGAGGTTCAACACTCCAAAACTGACTGCCTAGCCTAGCAAGAAATTCAAGTCAACGCAAGTGTTGTTACAACTGGTGGATAGCAGTTAAGTATGTTGGTCACCATTCCAGGGGTTTTTGTGCATGCAGTGTGTTTAACGACTGTAGAGATACTTAGTGCTGTTTATATGGATTAAAAACAAAACAAAAAAAACCCCAAACAACCCAGCTGCCATAAGGCAACAAACCAGATGTTTATTTAATGTAGGTATCTATTTTCCTCTTTCTACTGTCTCTGTAAATTAGGCTTACTGGGGTTTCACTGTTCAGTTGCCACATGGATTTTGCCTCATCCCTTTGCAGGAGAGGATTTCTATTCTTAGTTCCTTCCATAATAACCAATAAGTAATTCCTTCTTCCTTCTTTTCTGTGGACATTGAATTCTCATCTTCAGGGAACTGGATGCAGTTTTTCCAGGATCTCACCCCTGTGTAATAACAGTTCTTTCCAAGCTCATCACTGCAGATGTACAGTAAAGAGTATTTCCCTTCGTGCACTTTATTTTGCACATAATGTTTCATTTCTCCCTTTTATCACTCAAATCTTTGAGATCTATATGTAATTCTAGCTGTGAGAACTGTATCTGGTCATCTTGAATAATTGTGTATTTCCTGCAAAATGCATCATGATGTCCATCTCCTTTTCCAGATAACTTTTTATATATGTTACAACTTCCAGATATCATAACAAGCATGTTACCAGCACAGATGATTGCACATCCTGCTAGTAACCTTTCTTTGCTTGTGTGAGCCAGCTGCTTATTCCCATATCGTTCCATTTTTATCCTGTTCATTTCCTGTAAAAGCTTTGCCACACTAAAACGAAACAGAGAAATCCTTTTCCATGAAGTCACAGGGACAGTTCTAATTCATTCAACTTCTTCCATAAGGCCCAGCTGAGGTCACCAAGCTTGGAGTGATGTGTTTGTACAATCATGGAATGGTTTGGGTTGGAAAGGACCTGAAAAGACTATCCAGTCCCACCCCCTGCCATGGGCAGTGACACGTCCCACTATCCCAGGTTGCTCTAAGACCCGTCCAACTGTCCTTGGACATTTCCAGGGATCCAGGGGCAGCTACAGGTTTTCTGCCCAACCTGTGCCAGGGCCTGCCCACCCGCACAGCCAGGAATTTCTTCCTAATTTCTAGTTTAAATCTGCTTTGTGTCATTTAAACTATAGTTGAGACCATTGACAAGCCCTCTGTGTAGACCACCAGTTACTGAGTTGTCAGTGACTTTGTATCCAGGGAGGGAGTCCCTCTTCTGAAACATGCATGGATGCTCTTGAGTTTTGGGGAAAATGCTGCGTTCCTCTCCTGTAGTTCCTGATTCCAGTTTTAAGCCTAGAGTGTGGTGTTCCCAAAGGGGCAAAACCAGGTCCTGTGCTAGGCCAGGGACAAACACGGTTTGCTGTGCCTCAGAATATACTCATACAGCCACAGAATGGTCTGGGTTGGAAGGGACCTTAAAGACTCTCTTGGACAGGGATGCAAAATTTTGGCTCTATCTTACCGTGTTACCATCAAAGGTGAGCACAAGCACTGACATTTGATTTCTGAGGCAGTCTTTCACAATACATAGGGGTGCCAAGCCTTGAGGTTTTGGTCTGAGCTTGTCTTTACTAGCAAGTCCAATCATATATTACAGAGTAACAGCAGTAATACCTGATCCCTTGAGATAATTCCCAACTATGTTCTCTGGTTTCCCAGATGTCATAATGATGGAACTGTGTGTCTGCCTTTGGGAAATGAAGGCTTCTCTGCTAGGAGCAATTGGAATTAGGGGAGTTAAATAGTATCCTTGGAGGAGCAGAAGATAAGGTGGAAATGTGTTAGATTTTAGAGGGATAATCACATATTTTGGTTGTACCAAAAACATCTTTTTTTTTTTCCCTTTTAGGCTCAGTTTCATTTTTATGTGAGTGATTTATTATTGTACAGCATAATGAAAATTTTAATTTTTTTTTTTTCCGTGTGGGGATTTTTTTGTTTGGTTGGTTGGTTTGGCGTTTTGGTTTTGTTTTTTTGTTTTTTCATTTTCTTTTCTTTAATGTGTGGGGAAAGAAAGCATGTGTGGAAAGTATTTAATGCCCGTGTAAAACTATGCAGGAATTATTCATACAGGTAGGTGTAGCTTCCTGCCACTGGGTGGAGCGTTTTAAACACCCTACGTCTCCCTGCCTTACAAAGGCATATGTACTCCTTGTGTCTGCACAGCTTTTCTCCTCAGTGCTGGCTGGGTTAAACTTGAAACTGAAACACTTAAAATTTCAGGTCCCATTTTTCCTTTCATGAGATTTTAACAGGCAGATGCCATGATGCCAATATGTTTTTGCTACTCCACACCCCAGAGTGTTTGGTGCATTAGAATGCATTTGTTGTTTTATAGAGTGGACTGTAAGTTTGAGAGGATGGTGAGTGGAGTGCTGTATCTGACACAAGATGAAGAAGAGATTATATTCTGTGATTCCTTTCTCCAGAAAAGAAGCTATTAAACCTTAATCCTAAACAACTGTATGTGAGAGAGAGGGAGAAGGTATGGAGGCCAGACAGATTTACCTGCTGCATTCCTTTGTGAATTATATATAAGCAGTTCTGTTACGGTGCTAGTGGAGCTCCAATAATGAAGATGGGATGCTGTGGGGAGCTTTACATATAAAAAAATTACATCTTGAAGCTCCTAAAGTTGCACATTTTCAGGGAAGTCTCACCTCACTGTGTGGGTATTTCTATTAAGCTCTTCCTCCATCTGTAAATCCAGACGTTTTCCATCTGGTATGGTGCTGTTAAGCTGGGCAGGGCTCTGTCTCGCCTCTCCACCTGCCAAAGTCTGTGCTGTCTGACTGGATGCTTCACAGGGATGCTGGGGGGGATCAGAGGGGAATTTAATCCTTCTGAGAGCTCCCCAGCTAAGGGTTTAGTAACAGGGGTGCAGTTCCCCTCTTCTGAAAACAGCTACAAGGAACTTAGTGCTGGTAATGTCTTTGCTGACTTTGGTACAGTTGCATGAAAAATTAAGTTGAACAGGTAGACTGGAGCATAAATTAAGTCAGAATTACACTTGTGATTGTTGTTTTTGCTTTTGTAATGGGTAAGTAGTTCTCATGGAAGGTGAACCAAGATCAAAAGGTAATATTTTTAACTTACTCAAGGCTGCTGTTTGAGAACAACTCCATTTGTAGAGCTAGTGATGCTCAGTTAAAATGCTGGAGCCATAGAAACTGCAGGACAGATCAGGTGTATTCTCAGGCTGTTAATCCACAGCGATTTGAAATTGTCAGTGTGCTAAATTCCTCCTGGCAGGTGTTAAACCAGAGCAGCTATTGTTTTCCCCCTGGTGGCCATGCTCTTGCTATGAATCAGCAGAAGCACACCCTACCTGGGCTGAATGTGTTTTCTGTGACACCAGGAATTGCCCAAATGCAGCATTAATGATTGTGAAATCAGAGCTTTAATCTCTTTGAAAATCAGCGAGGCTGTTGCACAGAAGCTCAAGGCAGAGTTAGGGTGCCAGTCTGGAGAGATTGTGGTGCCCAGCCTGGACGCTGAGAGCAAGGCAGACCAAATTCCTGCCTGTGGGGGTGGAGCTGGGCATGGGCTGGCTGTGCTGGGTGTTCCTTGCTGTTCCAAACACACATCATACCAGGTGCCCTGCATTAGCACCAGGGTGCTTGGAATAAAAGACTTTTTTTTTAAAAAAAAAAAAGTGTCTGAGTCAAAACCTCTGAACTCTGGGGTTATAGGAAGTACAAGAGGGGAAGATTCTGTGCCTTCATTTCTGTGTTGCTGCCTGATAACCTGGGTGAAATGTTTAACACTTCTATTATGAACTAATCAGTCAATGGAGGTTGTAAACTCCAGTTGATCACAGCTCAAAGGAAAACACCCAAGTTTTACTGTGAGAGATCTTAGCATTGTCAGCAAGCTGGAAGCTCAGAGTTTTTATGGTGTTAGATACTTTTGCAAGTTCCTCGCTGTGCTATATCCAAACACGTTCCTTCAGTGTTGAGTACACGTCTTCCATTTCACTTATTTTCTCTAGCAGTGTGTTTATTATACCTGTTGCCAGGGAGAAGAAAAATTACTCCCTCTTATAAACATTTATCTCTAATATAAGATACACATGATATAATCATTGGGCCTTTTGTTTTGCTTGTAACAGTATTTTACACTACAATGTTTTTCCCTTCTGCTGTGGTGATTTATAAATAGGGGGGTTTCAGGTCTTAAAAAGGAATTTGCAGAATCTACAGTGTGTGAAGCAGAAGACAATTTAAACACAGAAGGGAGAACTGAAGGGGAGTGACTGAGCACTGCAAAGTTGTATTTACTGGAACTGTAATTGCTGAATTGACCATGAAACAAACTCATTTTCAGGAGGTTTTTCTCACACTCACTAGGCTAAAGTTTCTCACCTACACGAAACTATAGCTGTGCTCTTTTTAAGAAAAGTACCTTCAGCAGAGTCCAGAAGTTTCTAAATCACACGAAAAGTAATAATAAAACTGTGAGATTCAGCAAATCTACAGGTAGAATGGTAAAAAATATGACTGATTTGTATAGTATGGAGAAAAACACGCGAGGTTGAGGTGAGCAAAAAGTGGAACATTTGTGACTACTTCTCCAACAGTGGCAACTGTCAGTCTGCAATTAAGATTCAGGAGAGACAGTAAGGAAGTTGAATATGGAATAGACTGAGTATTGGGTAGATGCTGATTATGGAGTAGGTTGAAGTTGAGAGAAAGGGCAAGTATGGATATAAATCAATAACTGATGGTGGCAGGTGTTGGACACAGAACAAAACTACCCTATACAGACGCTACTGTTCATCCATTAATCCCATTTCTGAAAAAAAGATGAGATTCAGGTGCTGCGTGCCAGGACGAGGGATGTCCTGCCTCTGGCATTACCTGTTGCTTAGTGCCCTGGAGTTTGGGACCCCTGAGTCCTGGTACTCTGGGCAGAGGTGTGTGCGTCAGGGCTCTGTACTTCTGCTTCCTCTTCAAACAGCTTCCACATACCTCAGTGCAGGCTTATGACTTGTCCTTCAAAGCAGGTGTGCTCCATGCTCAGGTCTGTGTTTCCCGTGCTGGAGGGCTGGCCTCTGTCTTTAGGCTTTCCCAGGGCTGGGGTGGGAGGCAGGGTGACAGACAGCCATGGAAAAATGCAATTGCAGGCCTAAAAATAGGTTTCCTGAGAATCACTTGAGAACCAGTCAAACCCAAAGAATTTGTGGTATGTCACTGCCACCTGTGTAATTCCAGTCAAAATCACTGTGGAGATGGATTTCAGTGACTCTCCTGGGAAGGAAGGGGGAGTGTCAGTGACTCCCATCAGTGTGATGGAGGATAAGCAGCTTGGGGCTCTAACCATATAGGGATGTTCTCTTACTCCTTTACTCCCTGTTCTCCCCTTGTTCACAGCAATGTGGTTTGGACATTTGTGCAGTGAGGCAGCCAGAGTGACAGATGTGCCACTGCTGGGGTGGGCCTCTCCATGAGATTGCTGTAGGTGTGGTGAACCTCTCTCCTGCCTCTCTGCCTGCTCATCAAGGACAGCAGAAGCAAGTTCTGTGTGTGTCAGGAGATTCTCTGATTTGGAGTCACATTGCAGGTGGACCCCTGTCATAGAATCTTGTAATGGTTTGGTTTGGAAGGGACCTTAAAACCCACATCCCCCTGCCATGGGCAGGGACACCCTAACCCTTCCTCTAGACCAGGTTGCTCCAAACCCCATCCATGGATCTGAGGAATGTACTACATAAGTACAAAACACATTTGGAAATAAGATGCAAAACTGCAGAGCACAACACAAGTATCCAAAGGCTGGATTGCCACTCTCCTCACTATCCCACTTCCTAATGCTTTCCTCAACGTATTCCCTTGTGCAAAGTTTGAGATCAAGTCAGTGAACTGTGTTTGGGTCAAGCCCTGGGTAGAATTTGGGAGCAGAGCTGTTGGGCTGGGTAAAAGTTGAGCATTAGAAAATTATTTTCCTGTGAAATAAAGCACATTAAAACTCTGAAATGCCCCCCCTGTGTGAGGTACCTTGTTAAACCATTGTCTACCACTGATACTGCTGGGACTGATCACAGATTCATAGAAGGGTTTGGATTGGCAGGGACCTTTGGAGGACATCCAGTCCAACCACCCTGCAATGAGCAGGGACATTTTCCAACAGACCAGGTTGCTCACCAGGCCTTGGCTGTTGCCAGGTGGAGCTGCTGAGTTCTCCTGTTGGCCTTGGCTGCAGGTGGGGATCTCTGTGGTGTCACTTCCACACATGACATTCCAACCCATCCCATGCAGCAGCCACTGCAGAAGCACCTCCTGGTCTGCATCTGGTAACAGGTTCCAGGCCAGCCCAGGCTCCTCAGCTCCCAAAAATGGGGCTGTGGCTGTGCCCTGCAGATTTAGGAGAGCGTGCAGGTCCTCGCTGTGCTGTGCAGCTGTTTGATTCATCCTGACCTGGCTCTGGAGACCCACTGTGCTTCTGGAGTAGCACAGCTGCTGTGTGAGCATAGTAAGTCCCAGATGAGGCGAGATAAGGTTAAGCTGGTGTGTGCTGCATTCACGGAGTCTGATTAGGAAACGAGTGTTCTGAGCAGTTGCTGAATGAAAGCATTTTACAGTCTGTTGTTCGTCCCCAGGGAAGTTTTTATTTATTACGTAAATTTGTGATTTGTGAGCCCCGTTGTGGCCAGTACAGGGGTCAGCTTGACATGCTTTGGAGTGCTTTGGCTTATCAGCTGTTTCATGCATGTATTTGATACAAATAAAATTCCTTTAGGACATCAACCAGAAATATGGTGAAGTTCATCAAGGTGTTTGTTAATCTGTGAGAGAACTTGCAAATGGAGCGCCCTGTGCCCCTTTCTACCAGGAGTTTGTGACAGAAAAACAAAGGGAGGACTCTTCACAGGGAAAATAACATTCTAGTGATGGCAACTGTGTTTCTAGAAGTGTTTAATGTGACTTACGGAGCTGCCTGTTGCAGGTGTGTTTGTACAGTGGTAGTTTGGTGTCCACGTAGCACGTGAGCTGAAGCATCACTGGCTTTTGCAGGCTTCTTGGTAGTGTTCCCCAAGCTCTCCTTGTGCTGAGAAGAAGCAAAGGAGATCCCTCTCCTCCCATTTCAGGTGTCAGTTGCCTGGATGATAGAAATGTTTGCAACTATTATTGCACAATTATACACCTATATGAATATAGTTGCTAAGTGTGGTGCGACTCCTCCAGTCTCAAACCTAAGGTTACATGGTAGATGTACAGTCTAGTGCTAGAATAAGGAAAATTACATGTGATTTTAAAGGACAGTTTAAACTGAGCACCCTGTCTTGTTCCTGCCCTGCAGGGAGGTATCAGAGGTGGTGATTGTACACATCTTCAAGTGTGCCTTAGGATGAAAGCCCTTCCAGCCCACTGTTTGCCTATGGGAGAGGGTTAAACCTGGTCATCTTCCTGTAGGATAGACTAAAAAGCACTAGTCCTAAAGCTTGTACCCTTCCTGAGGAATGGGAAGAGAAAGACTTACATCCCTCTTCCTTGTGAGATGCAGAGTTACATCACTGTCAGTACCCAGAGCTGGATTTGTGACAGTCCTTCCTACCCTCTGTATGAATGCAGGATCACAGAATCCCAGAATGTGCTGAGCTGGAAGGGACCCACAAGGATCAGGGAGCACAGCTCTTAATTCTGCACAGGACCATCCCCAAGAGTCACACCACGTGCCAAAAGACAGTACTAAAATATATAAATACTGAAGGCAGTGGGAGCGAATATGCAGAACTGCAGATCATCCTGTGGCATAAGCCTTGGCTGTTTTCCTGGGTTTCACCTCTTTATTCCATTTTCCAGGCGTGCCCCAAACCCATGAGTGTGCAACCCTCCGAAACAGCAGCGGTGCTTGTCAGGACGGGGCTGCTCTGCTGTAATGAGGTTTCAACAGCACGGACAAACTGTTCCTTGGAGAAGTGGTTTCTCCTGTTGTTTGTTTTGGACTGGGTCTTTGGTCTTACTCAGCACCAGCTCTCTGGCAGGTGGAATGCACTGGTTCTACCTGCTCTGTCTCCACCCACAGCTCTTCCACTTCCCGCTTGGCATGAGATGGGTGGACAGTGTTCATTCAGTGCTCAGCACTCTGGGGCTGTTGCCTTTGCCCAAGCAGAGCATCAGGAAGTGATCAAGGTGAGCTGTGGTACTTTCACGGCTGGCAGAGGTTCTTCAGGATGATCTGGCAGAGGTGGAACCTCAGTTTTACCCCTCATGATGCCCCACGCTGCTTGTGCAGCTGCTCTTACAGAGCTGTTCATGTGGGCACCTGGAGCTGGGATGTTCATACCCTTATGTGTCCACATTATCACTCTCAAAGCTGCCTCTGGAAAAGCCCAGCTGGTGTCTGCAGTGGAGATGAGTATCTTGGGTGTACTTTCTGCTCAGTAACGTGCCACATCCTTCATGGACTGTGACAACGTGCAGCACACATGAAACCTGTGTATCCCTGCAGTCACATCACAGGGCTGATCGTGGGCAGACATGATGGCCTGAGACCCTGTTTAGGAGGGCTCCAGCATCTCCTCTGACAGAGAAGGCTTCATGTCAAGCTGAGCTTTGCCTAAGGTCTCAGCCAGCCAGGTGCCGTGCTGAAAACCAGCCTTGGACGAGGCCATCCACCTCCTGAAGGCAAAGAATGGGGACATATGGCAAATAAAGTTTATAGACCATGTCTTTACAGTGTTCTACAGCGCTTGCTGTCTGGATTTCTTTTTTTTTTCCTGCACTCATTTCAGTGGGACTGGGGTCAGGGTCCCTAGACATCTTTGTGGGTGAGTGGATGCCTGTTGGGACTTCAGGGTTCATAGAGGCTTATTGTCATCCAAGAGATGTATTTGCAGTCGTTCCTGACTTCTTTTGAACAAGTTATGCAACTAATTCTGCAAATTTCATTGCCAGTCAATGGAGGCCTCAAGAAGTGAAAGTGAGGGTGGCAAGTGGGCATTGTTAGGAGCTGGGAGACTGTGTGACAAAGTTGGAAGCAAGAGTCATGCGGGTTCTGGTGCAAAATAATAAGGGATTTTTACTCATTAAAAACTGTAGTACAAATCTGTTTTAAATTTTGAAGATGAGGATTTTAGTACTTGCATCAGGAGGAGGTAATGCTTTAAGAACCCTGACTTATAATGGTGCTTATTTTAGTATTCACGTTGTTTGTGCTGCAGTTCCCCCGTGTTTGTCCTTGCTAGTTAAAGAAAAGTTTTGGGGTGGAAAGGAAGAGGACAAAAGACAAAGGTGCAGAAATGCAAAGCTTAAAGGATTCTGTAGATCTTCCCAGTACTGCAAAGTGTCTCTACCAAATCATACTTTATGCTTTAGGCATCAAAGGCAAGCATGTCAGCTCTTTCCAGCTGGCTTGCTGTGCTTGGGCAGTGACACATCCACCCAGAGAGGGATTTTTTGTGGATTACACCTCTCAGAAGACTGGACTGTGGTATTGTCTGGCTTGGACTCTCTCCATCTGCGGAGGGCATGTCTGAGTTGTGGATTCAGCTCACAGCCTCCGTGCAACACGCAGCCAGCTCTCTGCAAGCCTGTCACTTTTGGTATGATTTCAATTTGAGTGGATTTATTCTGAAACTCTGGCTGACAGAAAGGATTTCCCTTTATGCTGCTGGTTATGTTGGGCCAAGCTCAGCCTGCATTGGGAAATGGGAGGCTGTTCTTGTAAAACAGCTTCCACTTGCCTCTGATTACAACAGAGGATAAACCACGCAGCAACAGGAAACACAAAGCTCTTGTAACCGGGGGAAGAGAACCACAAACAACGACAAGTCACTAAGAAGTGTTAAAACCCAAAAAAAAAAAAAAAAAAAAAAGGCAAGAAGCATGGAATTTGCAGCATCCCCAGAAGGTTCCAGGAGGACTGGGCAGTGGTGCCATGGATCCGGTGCAGCTGAGGTCAGGCCTGCTGGAGCTGAGCCTACGCAGGCTGCGGGCTCTGTGCTCGCTGGGGATGTGTGCGTGGCTCCCTCCGGCACCATCCGCCGCCTCCAACCGAGATTGGCTGCGCCAGAGTCAGCCCATATCTTACTACAGGGAAACTTGAGACCCACCAAGCCCAAATGTCAAATGCTGCTTAGTCAGATGAATAGCTGCAGTCACCAGCAGCCAGCCGGGGCTCTTTCCACATTTCGTCAGGGGCAGCGTTTTGCATCGAACTTTTGTTTCTCAAAGGAACGTGTTAGGAAAAAAAAACCCACACAACTCCATGTGGACCTGGCAGCGTGTGTGGAAAACCACCATCTGCCATGTAAAAAAGAACCCAAAAAGCAGATGAGCTTCCTCCCCACCCTGCTGCCACTCTGCTCCCCACACACCTTCCCCTCACAGCTGGATGCTAAATACACGACCCATAAAGGGCAGAGCCTTATGCTGGGTTTGCAGTATAAGGCTCCAGCAGCGAAAATGGTGACTCCTTTCCAGGACTTCTCCTTCCCCCACCTTCGATTTCTGAATGTCTCCTGGCCGTGCTTTTCTGGCATCCTGGGGCTTGCAGTGCTGCTCTCACGCTCCCCACAGCACCCTGCGTACACTCGCACTACCACACCGTGGCTTTGGGGTGCTGTTCGTGGGACACCCTTTGCCTCAGGCACCCAAATACAGCCCTGAGGGTGGTGTGAGGTTCTGGGTCTCAGGAGGAGAAGCTGGTTTGGTCAGACCCTGTTCTCTGTGGGTTCTGTGCATGCACACATGCATGCACACGCTTGCTTGCATGGTTGTTACAGTGCAATGAAAAGTGGAAGTCATGGACATATTTAAACTCTTTTTATTATCTTTTTTTTTCCCCCTGTTGCACCTTTTTGTGGATTTTACTGTGGTTCCTTGCCTTTGAACTGCAGTGTTGTCCATTCAAATGCTCTCAGAGTGATGCTGCCCGAGTAGCAACATCCAACAGTAAAGGTGTCCCAAGTGATTAGTCTCGGCAGAGAGGTTGGGAGCACAAGCACCTTGTTTGCTTCCACGTTTGCCTTTCCTCTTGAACCAAAGGAAATGGACACTGGTGTGCCTCCCAGGGGAGGCTGGATGCAGGTCACTCCAGTGGGCTGCATCATCCTGAACTCCCCAGGTCTCCAGGCAGCAGCAGCAGCAGCAGCATCAGCAGCAGCAGCAGAGGACTGAAACACCCTTCCAGAATTACAGCCGTGATTTTTTTCCAGGGATTCCAGTGCGCTTTGCATACAGGCCATGCATTCAGGAGTTGTGCTGAGGGTGGGATACCTCTGATTTAGTTTCAGCCCGCTGTTTAAGTTTGGCACTTGAGTGGTTTCTGTAATCTCTGGGGACAGAGCAGGGCAGACCTGCACATAGCAGCTATTTTAATCTGTGTTTAAAAGAATCCAAGATGACTATCAGCCATTTAATTTTTAGATGGCTTATGTTAGGGGAAATGAATCTCTTCCTTTGCATCTGCCACTTGCAGAATATAGATGCAAATGTCTGCTAAATACATTCAGCTTCTCCTCTCCCCTCTGCAGGGGTGGGAATGCAGGGCGAGCTGTGCCTTTTGGAAACACGAAATTCTAGAGCTAAAAATGAGCTTTCTGAAGGTTTTTTTCGTGGTATTGTGTCTTATTTCTACACTTAGACATTCCAAAAGGTTGTGGGTTTTTTTCTTTGCCCCCCACCCCCATGTATTCCAATGGGGTTAGTTTACTGCAAGCTTTTGTTTTGTTTTTGAAAAGTTGTAAATGTGGAATATGGACTCTTAACTCAGCAACTGTATGGCATTTCCCATCTAATAATGTCTGTCTTCCTTAAAGCAATATGAGTATGGATGCTTGCAGACTCCAGTGGGTGTTTCCAGGGCTAATGTATCCCTATATCTGTGGCTCCCACTGGAAAGCAACTGGAAAGGGAATGATGTTCAGGCAGAGCTGGTACCTGTGATGAGAGCAGTGTTTGAGTGGGAGCAGGCAGAAACAGGGGATCTGTGATTTTGTATTTGAGTGTCAGCGCCGTTCCATTACTGCAACTCACCTTCCCTGCTACAGCTTAAGGCTCGGCCAGTCCTCCTCCCCAGCCACCCCCTTGGAAAATCCTCCAAGACTTTCACAGGGCAGGAGAACAGCAGTGAGAAGTTCATTTTCTGCAAACTGAGAGGTAATCAACACATTTTCTGGGGGAAAATACCATATTAAAATACAGAGGTAGTCTTGTACACCAACACTGCCCCTGGGAAGATGAAATCTTGGGTCTGCATCTTGAAATCCCAGTGAATTTATCAGCCTAAGCCAGCAGTGAGAGTGGAATTTGTATTTAGCCGAGCTGTTTTCCTTCCCTGCAGTGTTCTTCTTGCCTTCAGGGTCTGTTTGTTCAAAAAAAAAAAAAAAAAGGGAAAGATTAGTGAAATCTAAGGGAGCTTTTACACAGTAAAATGTTTTGCAACTGGCAATGTAAATAACACACTGTGTTTCTGGAAATTCAAGTACAAACTGCTTGCATGGAGCTGCCAAATGATGCATGAAGTCTCCTTGTTTCAAGAAATCAAGTGAAAATAAAAGTATTTCTGGTTTATTGGTAGAAAAAATAATCAGGATGTGATAGCAAGAGGCTGCAAAAATTATTCATCTCTATAATATTTAAATTTCATGAGTTAAGTACAGACATGAAGCTGCATTCCCAACTTTTTTGGTGTAGAAATACCTTCTACATCTCTTCAGGGAAATGACAGATCCATTAGCACAACTACAGTGACTTTATCAGAAGGGTTCAGAAAAGTGGACCAAGCCTTCAAAAATGGATTACACCTTCTCCAAAAGCAGTTTTAAGTTCTTAAACAAATATAAAGATATTTTTTTAAAGCACTTAGTAACTCTAACAAGTGCTACGTTTACTACCGGGAGGTTTGAGTGTTTTTTAAATAATATATATACGAGTGCTTACAAAGGTGTGTGGGTTCTGATAACTGGTAGATGTGACTTCTGGAGTGTACTGGGATTCATTTACTCAAGGCAAGGTTTTCTAAATAGTTTCTGGAATCTGTTTATTTCTGTTGATAGCAAAATAAGTGGTCGTCAATAAACTCTGAAATAATCTATATAATTTTTTCTAGCTATTTTAAAAATATTGTCCTTGAAATCACTTCTTGGAGGATGGGGAGAATTACTCCTGGTGAAAACAGTACAAGTAGAACCTATTTGATGCCGTGATCCCAGAAAACACCCAGGGACAACTACCCTGATGGGGTACGAATGTCTTGTGTCTTCTTTTGAAGAGGGTTTTGGATACAGCAAATGTAGTTTCTGCTGAGACAGGAAGCACCAGGGAGTGTTCAGCATGAATAAGTGGGAACACACAGAGGAAAAAATAAGTTGTTCCTTTTCCATAGGTGCCCCAACAGGAAATCTCCAAGTTTCTTGGCATTGCTGCCATCCAGTGCTTGTCCCTGTGGTTTGGCTTCCCCTGATGTCTCCACTACCCTGGGCTGTGGAGCCCAGCACTGGTGGGAAGGGGAGACACTTCTGTGGCTTTGAGTGGTTCTTGGGGGGAGAGTGATAAAGTCCGAGATGCTACTGAGAAATTAAGTTTTAACTTGGCAGGGAAGACAGAAGCAAGCTGAGCTCTGGTTACCAGCACTCGAGGGAGGTTCAGTTGCACCAAATAGCAAGAAGCCAAGACTCGGCTTGTGGCATTCTTGAGTGTGAGCTCTTGGAGGTGAAGGAGGCAATGATGGATAAAGGCGAGGGAAGGAAGATGCCTCAAGCAGAGGGAAAGTGGAAAAGCAGAATCTGCATTTTAGACAGGCTGGGAGAGCTGGGACTCTTCACTTGGAGAAGGGAAGGCTCCAGGGACACCTGAGAGCCCCTTGCAGAGCCTAAAGGGGCTCCAGGAGAGCTGGAGAGGGA
>JAWWEU010000091.1:7447934-7466418 GCA_035583155.1 Acropternis orthonyx
TCAGCATAGGGGTTGATGATCACCATTCTGTTTGTGCCCCAGGGTGCTGGGTTACACACTTGTTTTTGTGGGTTAAATGGACCTTTTTTTTCTCTGTACCCTTGTACTTATTGTGATGTTTTTACTAAACTGTAATTCTGACTTGTAATCAGTTTGTGAGTTGAATTTATTCCTCCTGCTGGTTTACCTTTAAACCAGCACACCATCTCACAACCATTCAGGTTTCCAGACCTCTGCAAGATCTGAAGCAAGAAAGTAAGATATAAAGTCAAGATACTGCTGTTTTATTCCCTGAACAGTGCCAAAGGAGGGGGAAAAAAGACATTATAAGTAGCTGCTGGCAAATGAGAAGGCTGTTGTGCTCAGTGCCAGTTTTATGATACCAAGGTGAAGCTGGTATAAGTCACTCCTATAACTTACATGGGCATGACACAGACTTTTGACATTTTCCTTGGTTTTTTTTTTCCCCACTTACTAGAAGTTATAATTGCCACCTGAAAGTGTGGATCTACTTCCATTCCCTTTGGCATTTCATTGTTTTCCCAATGCATAGGGTCTATCTGGGCATTCTCCTGGTCCTTATTGATCCTTATTGTCTGAGTGCTCACCGGGTTTATAGATTTTCAGCTGAGTGCCTATCTCCTCTTGTCCTTGGCAATTAGAGACCCAAGGAGTCAACATGCCAGGTCACAGCCACATGACACTGTACAGCACAACCTGCAGCAGCAGGGCTGGTGTGTGTTATTTTTCAGCTGCAGGGTCAAGTCCATGCTGAAGCTCAACTTCCTTTTCAAGCCATGCTGCTTGGAAACAACCGTGATATTGAAGGGGTCTCAAAAACTGGGTGGAGGACAAAATCTGGGCATGCTTCAGCCATAAGATTTGCCAGATTTTCTTAGCAGAGTGTTGTACCTTAAGACTAGTAGTGCCTAATATCTAAAAAATATTTCCATAAATACATTATATATATATATATATAAAAAGACATTTCCCCCTTTTGAAATGTGTATTTACTTTCTAGGGGAGGTGTTTGGTTAGTGTTAAAGAGGGAAAAGTTTGAGCTTCCTGAGCTCAGAGTGACTTTCCCACTGCCTGCTGTGGGGGCAGAAGATGGTCCTGTCCCAGCTGGAGATCCCAACTGCTACTTTCTTTAACAAGAAAATAGCAGAAAGAGACATCTGAAGAACACAGAGGGTTTTTTATTGTACGTAGAAATACAGAATATTTCATTTATCTTGGCAGCCTTGAAGATTAAGTTTGCCAGCAAGAAATCATCTCTGGTCCTGAGGCAGTGTGATTACCAGCAAATGGCATGTAGGTAGCCCACACTCTGAAACAGTATTTTAAAAATATAAAAATAACATATAGACAGCAGCACTGTGTGTTGCAGCTGCTCTGCAAAGACCTCAGCCACACTTACAGCATCATCTGGTGCTTTTGCAGTAGAGTCAAAGGCGGAATTAATAAATGGTAAAGAAGCAGATTTCAGGTGTGTCCTGGTGAACAGAACCTGCAAGATGGACAGCCTGAGGAGTGGGCCTTGGTGGATCAGTTTAATTTTCCCTGCCTCTTTATCCTTGAATGATGGATTAAAAAATAAAATCTCTTTGTAAAATGCCCTGAAATACTGATTACTAATATTGCTATAAAATGCACCATGAGAAATGTGATGTGCTGTTCTTTATGGTCCTGTCTTTTGCCGAGGACAATCACAATAATTTTGATTCCAAATAATTCTGGCCATTTTAAAGGATATTTTAAATCTTCTTTTTCTCCTTCTCTATAAACCCCATAATTTTAAAATGCTTTCTCCCTTACAACAGGGCATTGAAGTGCTTTGTGCATCAAGGATACTATTGACATATTCACTGGGATATTTTTAGCATAGTGGGGAAAATAAAATCTTGAGAAAGGTCAGCTCTTTCACTGTGCTAATTAAATTTCTGCAGGAGGAGATTATATCACGATGGTGACATGCAGGCCCTCCAGAACACCACACAGCAGCCTGCAGCAAGTAGCTTTTGGTAGCTGGTGCAAGAGGGGCTGGCAAGGATGGACATAAGAGCTTGACAGGTCACCCCTGAGTCATGTAGCAGCAGATTTCCTTCCCTGATGTTTTCGTTTCAGAAAGCAGGGCAAACAGACGGATCTCTTAAAGAGGGGTTTGCTATTAGCTGAGTGCAGCTCTGCATCCATCCTCTTTAGCAGCAGAATGTGTTGATGATGATGGTGATGGTGATGAAGGGATTTGCACAAGGTGGTGCCTGTCCCTCACAGTCATCAGGGTACTGTGCTGTTCCGCAGCCTTCCAAAACCCCCAAGGATGGGTCAATTTAGATGGGAGATATGGAAGAAGGTTTTTACAATGAGTGTGGCGAGGCACTGGCACAGGTTGTCCAGAGAAGCTGTGAATCCCCCATCTCTGGAAACACTGAAGGCCAGGCTGGATGGGGCTGTGACTAACCTGCTCTAGTTGAAGATGTCCTTGCCAGCAGCAGGCAGGGTGAAACTGAATGATCTTTAAGGTCCCATCCAACCCAAAACACCCTGCTATTCTGTGCCTTTATACTTCTATGGTTATATGATTTTGGAGTGGGAAATCAAATCTAGTGTCACATTTTACCCAAAGTTATGTCCACGTGACCACAGAGAGAAATGTGACTTGACATACCTACATTATTTTATCTCCTGCCCTCAATAAAACTTACAGAAGATTTTGAAGGAAATTCTTGAAATTGGGATGCAAATGTACTTAAATAATAATTCAAGGTGGATTTTTGTTCAACAAGGGAAACCCCACCTTCCTGCCCTACTTATGTCAGCAGCCAGGCCGTGTCCATAGTTCCTGTGTCCCTCTGCTCACAGTGGCAGAGGGAGGAGGGTGTGAGAGTGGCCTGGGAGACTGAGATTGTCTCAGGCCTGAGCTGACTCAGATCTCTGACTTTATCTGCCTGGGCAAGGAGCTGTGGCAGTGAACCCTGTGAGCAGCTGTACCACAGGAATCATCCCCCGCTTCCACCACTTAGCCTGAGTAAAGTGTGTGGGGGAGAACCTGCAAAATCTCCTTGCCCACGTAAATGTGGTCTGTCACTCGGGTTATAGATAGGCTTTCTGTGCATCTTAACAAACGGTTTGCCTTCTGCAGATTGAATAATCTCTGAACACTTTCAGTAGATACAAATGCTTTTTCTTTTTTTCTTTCTCCCGAAGTTGAATATATTGCTGCTGTTTTGTGGACATCTGTTCACTTTTGTTTGGCATCAGCAAAGTGCACTATAGAGCATGGTGTTTTAAAGCTCCAAGCAATGGGGACTGTTGTTTGTCAGTAAAGAGCCACCATCTTCTTCCTTTGGAGGGCAAAGATTACTTGCTCCAAGTGGAAATACTAAGAACATGCTAAGTAAGATATACAATGCTTGAACACTGACTTCTAAAGGATATGAGGAATGGAAACTCCTCCGAATTTGCTCTGTTAACACACTGCCTGGACAAGGAAGGTAATGCACAGAGTATCTGTGTCAGGAGATGATCTATCTCTTGCAGGAGACTGAGAGGAGCAGGTGCACAGCAAAGCCAGCAGCTTCACAGTCACCAGCACTGGACTCAGTCATCCGCAGCCTCACTGGTCATGCCAGGCTTTGAATTCACATCTGCACCCCTGTCACTGCTCAAAACCCTATGCAGACACCTTGCCACCCCTGCACCCACCAGTGACTGCTGCCACATCCATCCTGCAGTCCTGCTGTGGCCACCGGTGCCAGTACAGCTCTCATCATTCCTGGCCAGGAACGAGCACAGCCTTATTTTTCTGAGCATGTTCACTGATCTCCTGCAGAGCCCTGTGGTGGCTTAAGCAAAACCTTTGTGGCTAAAGACAATTTTGGTTGGTTACCAGCTGATGGCACGGGGGCTGTTCCCCCTCCCAGTGAAGTGACTGTCACTTCCCAGCAAGTGTGAACCTGTCTTTACACTTCCATAAGCAGACAGTGCAAGTTGCCTGGGTTGTGTCTGTTCAGTGGGGGATCCATCCTGCGGGGTGGAACTGTCACCACCTTTCAAGACAGAGATTTTAATAAAAATCTGCACAAAGCATTTCAGCTCCAAACTGAGTGACTGCTTTGAACAGAGAGATGAGGAAGATGAAGTGGGGGAAGGGTAGCCTGTGTATCACGTTGTCATTTGCTACATGAGAGTTCCTGGGGTGGGTGTGATGAATCCATGAGCCAGTGAGTCTGTACAGGAAGATCAGCAGAGTCAAACCTGGGTGCTATAGTCATGGACCCAAGAACAGCAGGTTATAGCTGGGGATCCCAGAGGGATTGGCTGGGACTTCATTTGGGAAGATTAGATTTAAGATCATTAATTGCTTAAGAAATCCTTGAACACATTATATTTAAATTCAGATTAATTGCCCCCATCTGCAGTTAATTTTTGACCTGCTGACAGTGTTTTCTCACCAACACAGACATGAAGGAGGCTTGTGAAGAAAATGTCAGTGGCTGAGCTTTCACCCCACAAATGAGGGAGCATCACTCCCAGCATCACTTCGTTGGCCTCTGTCCCCTCTAGGCATCCTCTCCTGCAGACTTTTTGAGTTGGATGTGCAGAAGAATTGTGGCCCAGCATTTCTGAAAATGCTTCATGGCAGTGATAATTACATGGTGAAATGCAAACTAACAAGCTGCATCTGCATCTATTTAGTATTAAGGATTAATCTCAGTTTTAGTGTTTGCTTCCCTGCAGGATGGCAAATCTCACCAAAATCATGCTTCAATAAATACAAAAAATGTGATACATAGCCTAGGCACAGTGTATGTATATAACTAAGCTTCTTACTCTTCTTACCCATCATCTGGGACCAGCCCTAATGCTCTGTAGCTTCAGTCACCTGAGGCAAAACAAAGATGCAGACTTCTAGAGTCATGGAATCACATCATGTTTTGGCTTGGAAGGGGCCTTAAAGACCATCTAGTTCCAAACCCCCTGCCGTGGGCAAGGACACCTTTCACTAGACCAGATTGCTCAGAGCTTCATCCAGCCTGGCCTTGGACACTTTCTTGGATGGGGCAGCCACAGCTCCTCTGGGCAACCAGTGACAGGGTCTCATCACCCTCACAATCAAAAATTTCTTCCCAATATCCCATCTAACCCTGCCCTCTGTCAATTTGAAGCCATTCCTTCTGGTTCTTTCACTCCATGCCCCTGTCAAAAGTCCCTCTTTAGCTCTCTTGGAGCCCTTTAGGTACTGGAAGGAGCTCTAAAGTCTCCCCAGAGCCTTCTCTTCTGCAGGCTGAACACCCTCAGCTCTCTCAGCCATCATCAGACTTGCTGTCACCTGCAACACAAACTCTGCTCTGCTCTCTCCACTCCAGGGTTATTCGTCCCCACTTCCAAGCTGCCTTCATCAGCTCTTTCTCACCATGTTTTGTACACCTTTCATATGGGTGAGATGATGGTTCCTGGACACTGTGGGCCACACCACACAAAGGACTCATCACCCACTGCTTTCCTTTTGAGTCCTCTCCATCGTGCCACTTTTTATAGCAAAGATGCTGTGCTTCACCCACCCTTGGTCATGACCAGCTGTCTCTGGACCTTTCCTCTGTATCAGAACACACAGGGTACCCTGTCTACTTGCTCTTTTGATTTCGTTGGCATCTGCCTCCCATCTGCCTGCTGATGGTGGGTGTCTCTTGAGCACCTGGTACCAGCTGGAGAAGTGGTAGGAAGCAACAAGCTCAAATGGCAGACACAGACAGGGGTTTGGCTGCTTCTAGCTCAGTTTGTCTTCATGTCCAGGTTTTCAGTCTTCTCCAAAACTACATCCAGGTGCAGTGTTCCAGAAGGGAAACTGGTTTCACAGGGTATGTGCAGCACACACACACGTTTGAAAACAGCTGCCATTCCTGTGGAGTTTCTGGTGCACACACCTCTCCCACATCACCTCTGGTCATCAATGGGTGTGCAGTGGCTGCTTCATATCATCACCAAGAAAGAGATCCAGTCCCTCATTCAGTTTGATTTCAGTTTAAAGAGTCTTGACACTTCAAAGCAAGCCTCAGTCTCTGTTTTGGGGTGACTTGTGTGGGACACTCACCAGAGATGGCAAATCTCTCAGTGCTCCCACACACCTGTGAGGTGGAAAAACACTTCAAAAGAGCTCTAACCACAAAGGCAACTGAACATTTCAGGCAGGGCTTTGCTGGATACTTTTCATGAAAGCTACTTGAAAACACTGTTCTCTCTTACCTTGCTTTAGGTGTAGTGTATTCTCATGAGTTTGGACCTGAAGTGCCCCCATGGCAGGTTGTACATGTATCCAGCTGGGCCAGCGTCCCTATACCAGCTCTGTGGGAAACAGTTCACATGCTCAGACCTCCTGACAGATCTGGCTTAACCATCTGCAGCCTGTTTTAGCAGAGAAAAAAAAAAAAGGGTGGGATAAAGGAAAAAGTAAAGTGGCAAAGGAGAAGAGTTGAGTTGCTGACTTCATATAGGCAGGAAACACCAGATCTGCCTTGGATGCCAGATTTTGGAGTTCGACTGAGTACCTAAAAGAGGAAGGGACCCCTTCTCTCTTGGAGCACAAACTGTCTTGCCAGGCTCACTCTCCAGCAGGATATCTGTATTCTGGAAGTATGCTGAAAGTTTCTTATTATGTCTTTTCTGTGGCTGCTTGTGTGAGTAAATCTTGTAGTCAGGCAATGCGTGAATAGTTTGGCACATATAATTTACTCAATGTATTCAGATGTGGTGTCCTGAATACTAAGCACAATTGTCTCATCAATGAAAAGGTCTGATTTTAAATGTTGAGTTGGTGTTTTTTTTTCTTTTTCTTGGTAATGGGGGTTATGTGTAAATCTTGTTGTATGTTTCAAATAAATTGTTCTGGTGTTTTTTTAGAAAAAGAAGCTATCCAGACTTGCAGTGAGATAACTTGCCTTGTTGAGTCAGACTCCAAGGGTGAAGAAAAAAAGCAGCTCTGGACTGAAACGGATGTGTAAGCTCTTTCCTAGAGTGTGCTTCGTCCTACCAGCCCTTGGAAGCAGGATATTCAAATTTTTTCAGCTCCTGGAAGGCAGTGCCCAGTCTCCATCACTCATTCCCAATTCTGTGAACCATTATCAGTGGCACTGCCATTAACGTAGGAGTGCCCAGGGCTCCTTCCCCTTACACTGCTGTAAATCAGAAGCAAATACACAGAATGAATGGGGACTGAGGAAGGAGTACAAGAATCAGGCTTACATACTTTATATGGAAGCCTTTATGTTAGCTTGCTTTCAGATGTCATTCTGGCATCATTCCCCTTGGATTCATACAGGGGCTGAGCCCCCTCGAGGATGCGGCCAAACACCTCTGCTCAGGGAGGCCTCTTGCTGTGGGGTACCAGCAGCTTCTGGGATGAAGCCCACGGGCAAACCCATCCACCTGCAGATCAGCCCAAGGCATGATCCTTAGGAAGGATCTGCTCCCATGGCCCACGTCTGGCAACACTTTTGCTCCCTGCCCCAGGAGACCAGCTAGAAACACGTGTGCATCCGTGCTGAGAACTGCAGGGTGTTTAGGATGCAGAAAGCTCCCCTTCTTTCTTTTTTCCATGTGCCTTTCTTTATTCCCCCCTCACCCCTTTCTTAATTAGAGAAATGGAGAGCTCTGTAACGCTGAGCAGCTATTATGGCACAGCCTGTCAGCTGTAGCACTGGTAGGCGGGTGTCTGCAGGTTGTGTCTTGGGTTTGCTGATAGGGACCTTGCACAAAGAATATCTCCTGCCTTCATCAGTCCGTCTGAACCAGCCTGTCAACTCAGGAGACAGGGAACAAGGCTCAAGCTGTGATTGCAAGCCTCCAGCTCCCTGCTGGGGAGCAAAGAGGACAGGAATCAAAACCCTGGGGCTGATTTCTAATTGGTAAGACAAGGAGACGTTTGAAATGAGATAGCTGCAATTAGCATGAGAGGCACTACAGCGATCAAGAGAAATGCTTCTTCATAAGAACAAGCTGTTGCCTCTCTCAGGGGGAGACAAGCAGGGGAAGGGTAGCTTGCCTGAAATGGGCTAGCTGCATCAAATTAGGCAGGAAACTCAGTATACAGGCAGAAATCTCTTCCGTGAAGCTTGCAACTGATTACAAAGGAATCACGGCTCATTGAAAATATACATTAATATTATTGATCTTGGCACCTTGCTTAGGTTAGTTGTTTTGCCTTTTACGGGAGGAGGACAACTTCTAACTGTTTTGTAATGGCAGATGACAACTGAGATCAGAGTTATTGTCAAAATTTCTGGTAAACGCACTTCCCAAAATCAGTGACAGAAGTATCCTCCACTAGCACAAAGCTCTTCCCAGAAATCTCACTTCATTTTCTTCAGTGGTAATTTTAGTCTTTCATATTTAACACAGACTGCAGGTTTCTGATATCTATAATTTTCTGGTGCCAGTTCAGTCATGACACAGTTTGGATGTGACCTGTTCATCCACAGGAAGCTGGAGATGAAATTTCAAGCCCTTGAAGAGCACAGCTTGAGCATATGCTGAATGCAAAGCAGTTGACATTTCCTTAAAAGTAACTTACAAGCAGCACTAATTATCTTATTTTTCTGAAATTTTATGAGTGGCGTCAGTGCTTAAAAAAACATGAAGACAATCTGGAGAATAAGGTTTTGCTGGAAATGTTGAGCAGAGCTCAGAGCTGTAGATGATAAGGTCATAGAAAAAGGGAGCATAGAAACTGAATTTCTTCTGACAGCCTTCCCGGTGCAGCAATGCTGAGTATCATAGAAAAGCAGAGGTTTCCATCTCTAAAAATAAATTCAAACAAGAGCATCTTGAGATATGCTTAGTAGCAGAGTGCAGCAGCAGCTGTGGCACTTCCCTTGGTCTCCCCATGGCTCCAACTGGGAGGATTCAGGCCACTGCCTTTCATATATTGTTTAAATTGAAACAATCAAAACAAGCAGCCAACAAGTGTTCTGACATGAAATAACTTGCCTTCAGGACTTCTGCTTTTTCACATGCAATTTTTTTTTTCCATCCTTCCTACTTGTGCCTTGTTTTCCAGCCCCCTTATTAATACAGCAAGTAAGGACCCAGAGAGCAGCCTTGATTCTCATCTAGCTCAGATCAAAGGAAAGAGAAAAAGAGGACAGAGCCAGCATCACCCTGTTGGAGCACAATGAGTCCTTAAAGGAGGAAAAAGAAGGGCCAGGATCAAGCACCCCTTTATGTTACAGGACTGCAGTAGACAAAAAATGAATTCACAGTGACTCAATGGCCTTGAGCAGGGACCTTCAGCACAGCACTGTCCTGCCCTGGCCCTTTGCTGAATGCAGCAGCAAATCTGGTGGACGATGTTGGGGTACCAGAGGTGGAAGATGTTGGGGTAGCAGTGGCAAGTGAGAGGCCACACAATCTCAAAAACCTGCTGGCACCCTTCCTGCTGTATTCCCAGGGAGTGTGGGGGTTTCTGTCCTCCTCTCAGACCACAGACTCACACACATGGGCAGTCCCTGAGGCCACACAAAGGTAAAAAACAGGCAAGATTCCTGTCAATGTGGCACAGCCATGGATTTTCCTGGTTTTAAATGAACACTTGATTTAAGAAAAATACACATTTTGATAAATTCTTCAGTGTGGGGTTGGTGAGGCACTGGCACAGGTTGCCCAGAGAAGCTGTGAATCCCCCATCTCTGGAAACACTGAAGGTCAAGTTGGATGGGGTTTTGACCACCCTACTCTAGTGGAAGGTGACACTGTCAATGGCAGGCAGAGTGGAACTGGATGGTCTTTAAGGTCCCTTCCATCCCAAACCATCCTGTGATTCTGTAACTCTAAGATTCTATGACTCAATGCTTCTGTACTTCTGCAATTGCATGATTCTATGATTTTAGAGGGGAAATCAAATCTAGGGCCACTTTTTACCCAAAATGATGTCAATGTGACCACAGAGAGAGGTGGGACTTGACATGTCGCACAGGATGTGACCCTTGGGGATGCTCCTGTGCAGAGCTAAGAGTTGGACTCCACGATCCTTGAGGGTCCCTTCCAATTCACCATATTTGGTGTGATTCTGTGTGATATCTGTTATTTTATCTCCTGCCCTTACCAAAGCTTAAAGAAGATTTTGAAGGAAATCCTATAAATTGGGATGCAAATGTACCTAAATAATAATCCAAGGTGGATTCTTGTTCAGCAAAGGAAATTCCTGCCCTACTTATGTCAACAGCCAGGCTGTGTCCATGGTTCCTGTGTCCCTCTGCTCACAGTGGCAGAGGAGGAGGGTGTGAGAGTGGCCTGAGAGACTGAGGTCGTCTCAGGCCTGAGCTGACTCAGATCTCTGACTTTATCTGCCTGGGCAAGGAGCTGTGGCAGTGAACTCTGTGAGCAGCTGTACCACAGGAATCATCCCCCGCTTCCACCACTTAGCCTGAGTAAAGTGTGTGGGGGAGAACCTGCAAAATCTCCTTGCCCACGTAAATGTGGTCTGTCACTCGGGTTATAGATAGGCTTTCTGTGCATCTTAACAAATGGTTTGCCTTCTGCAGGTTAAATAATCTCTGAACTACTTTCAGCAACTACAAATGCTTAGTTTTTCTTTTGTTTTGGGTTTTTGTTTTTTTATTTGGCAGATGGGTCCATGTGGCACAGACAGTGCCATGAGGATGACCCAGTCCATAGCCATGAGCAGCTGGTGTACACCTTCTCAACAGGACTTCTGAGAACTGGGGGAATGCACCCTTTTGGTGCCTGTTAGGGAACTGTGCCCAGGCAGCAGCCAAATTGTCAGAGGGAAGCCAGTGATGTCCTCTGAACAATGCACAAATATCCAAGTACCTCCAAGGCCACCATGGGAGCCAGGGACATGGTTCACATGCAGTGACTGCTCTGTCTTGGGTGTGAGAGAAAAGGCCAAAAAAAAAAAAAAAAAAATCTAAAATTCCAGAAGGCTGTTGTAAGAAATAAATCTCAATAAATTAACTTTTCTTTACATGGAAAGAAAGCCTTGAAGTGGTTCTTGCAAGTGGATGTAAGGAATTTTTGAGAGTATAGGAGTATTCAGCAAAAGCTGCCTTGATTTGGTGGAAGAGAAAGAGCTCTACAAATATTCGTAGAGTAACTGAGGGATTGTCTCCTTAAAATTTGTTCATTTTCACTTATTCTTCAGAGATGGTCACTTACTAGTGAAGGCTACCTTAGCAGTTTCATGCAAATGGTACCTTTCAACCAAGTAGCAGTGATATATCCTAGAATATGATGAAATAGAAAATACTAATCACAAAGCGAAGTCAGACTTTTACAGAGAAAACCATTAAAAGAGAAGCAGTTGCAAGAAAGTTAAATGTCTACAGCAGTTCAAAGATGAGCTGGTATGGCTTGCCTTCTCTATTGATTTTGCTTTCTGCTTAGCAACAGGATCTCATGTGGGTTATATAAAAATACAGTGGGACCTGAAATTATTCCCCTGTTTTTGCAAAAACATCCAACAAAATGATTCAGGATAACTTCATCTAGAAATATGGCAGGTATTAATCTTTGATGGAATTGTTATTACCTTGGAAGATTTGAGCAATAAAATACAAACCTGAAGTACTTGATCTGTGGGGAACTAACTGGAAGAGCTTGCTTGTATCTAAAAAAAGGCTTTGTCTTTAATTTGATTAAATACAGCTTTATATGGAGTCTGTTCAAACTTATCACAAGCAACAGAAGAGAGAAGACAAAGGAGATGGGTTGATGGAAAGCAGCTTAGAAAGCCAGGCTGTCTGTAATTGCATAATTTAGAGAATCAGGTTTATTGAGCATTATGTAGAATTCCATGACAAAGCAAGGATTTCTGTTTAGGTAGTTCCATTTAGCTTCCCAGCAATGTTTTGGGAGCATACCTGTTGGTCTACACCCAGTCCAATGGCTGTTGCAGGACTACTGAAACACTTCCTTAAGATGACTGGCTTGAAGTTTCAAATGCCTGTGCTTTGATTCTGCTAACCTTTTACATCTCTTTTCTAATGATACTCGATTGACTGCATTCCCCAGAAAGCACATCTTTGCCTGTGGCTAGACACCATCATCCTGGAAGGTGCTTAATGTTTTCAGCTGTCACTGGAATTAATTTTCCCTTGTTGGGAGCTGAATTTTCTTCACTTACACAGCCAGCTTTGTTTGCCCTGCGAAGTCCTCTCTCCTGCCTCCCCAGTCCCCTGGCATTGTGCTCTGGCTGAATTAGAGGAAAGGCTGGAGGGTTGCTCTTCCCTGTACCCAGCAGTGGTAGCTGGGGAAATCAAAACATGTCTTTTCTAGGCAGGAGAAATAAATATCTGTAATTGTTTGGTCTAAGAAAGGTGAGTGGGTGAATGCTTTTAAGACATACACTCTTTTTCTTTTGTGGCTTCCCTCAAAGCTAGGATGAGAATAAAACATCCAGTGGCACGTGAAGCTGCTACTTTTGTAAATTACAAAGGAAACAGTTCATCACATAACTGGCAGTAACCATATGGAATTTAACACTAAAAAAGATCTCAGAGCTGGGCTCAGGTTACACACTAAATTCAGTAATCCCAATGCATGTGCCTGTGGATAGTTTTCCTGCCTGTTTAAAGCCTGCAGCATCTCCCCTGTAACCCACCAGCCCTGCTTATTGTTTCTTGGGCAGCTCCTGGTTCTGCACTGCTTGTGGGGATCAGCTCTCTCATGTACCAGCACAAAAAGCTGAGACAGTACAGGTGGGACAGGGTCTTGTATTTCTTCTTGGCTCCCCTGTCTTTAATTGCAAATGTTACAAGTACTAGATCACAACAGGTCTGTTACATTTGGAGTAATTTATAGAGTTAATGATATGTTGTAGTGGACTGACCCCAGTCAGCATCTGAGCATTTACCTTGCCTTTCACTCCTTCCCTTTTGCTGGGGGATGGGGAGAAAAAAATCCAAGGAAAGCAAAAAGACTTGTGGGTTGAGATGATTGAGTTTATTAAGGAACACAAAAGCTGCACACATAAGCAAAGCAAAATAACTAATTCCTTCATTACATCCCACTGGCAGGCAGATGTCCAGCTGAGCCTCAGCTTGGTTAATGGCTACTTGTGAAGACAAATGCCATAATCACTGACATCCCCTCTTCCTCCTGCTCTCCCTGAGCTTTTCCTGCTGAGCAGGACATCATATGGCATGAGATATCCCCCTTGGTCAGCTGCCATATCTCCATATCCACTCCAAATTTCCATCCTATCCCTGGACCCCTTGCTTTGAGTCAGGGTGGAGGAAAGAGAGGAAGCCTCAGTGTGGTGTGGGCACTGACTGGCAAAAGCCAGAACACTGGTGTGGCACCAACACTGGTTCAGCCTCAAACACAAAGCCCTGCACCATAGAGGGTCCTATGAGGAAAGTGACCTCCACCCCAGCCAGGCCCATTACTGGCATCAAAATGGACTGTGATGGGTTGACCACAGTTGACAGACAGACAGACAGACACCCAGCCAACTGCTCTCTCACTCCCCTTCCTCAATGGGGCAGGGAGGAAAGGAGATGGAAAAGCCTGATCTAAAGAAAGGGATATCAAATGCTATTTAACAACACAGACCCTGCTTGGTGAAAATTAATTTAACATTGCCAAGTAGAAATGAAAAATGGTTAAAAACAAAAATGAAAGCTAAAAATGCCTTTCCCTTTCATCCTGAGCTCAACTTCAACCCTTCATTTCTGACTCTTCTACCTCGTCCCACCAAGTGATGTGAGGCAGTGAGGAATGGGGACTGTCATCAGTTCATAACGTTCCCTGTGACACTCCTTTCTCCTCCCACTTCTTTCCTGCTCCAGCATGGGTCCCTTCTTGAGGCTGCAGCCCTTCAGGATGAACCTGGGCCAGTGTGAGTCCTCTCCATGAGCCAAAATTCCTGACTGAGAAGGAGCTCCTGTGTGAGCACCTTTCTTCACAGCAACATATTCCCCATACCAGAATGAAAGTCACACCAACACAGCACCAAACAAAAGTGGCCAATTTACACATGCAGTAAAACTCCACTGCTTGACCCCTCACAACATTACAACAACCAAATATTCCCACAATTCCTCCACTCTTCTGGCCATGTGCTGTCCACATTTTGTCCACTATCTCTTTATCTCAAACTCCTGGTCAAACCATTCCTACTTACTAGGAATAAGTAGGTGTTCTTACAAAGTCACAGCAGTAGGAAAGGACAAGTTGCTGGTTGTTCAGCTGCTAGTTACAGAGAGTTGCAGCTTGCCCAGATACAAAAGGGGACCAGTCAGCAGCAGAGAAGGTCTCATGTGGTGATGTCCTCAATTTTGAGGTGTGCTGTGGCCTCCATTTGGAAGGCTGTCAGTGACCTTCAGAGCCACCTAACAAGCACATAATGGGGGGCACAGAGCAGGTGTGGACAAAGGGGATAAAAGGGGGCTGTGACCTCCACCAAGTTGAGAGAGCTCACTGAGGTTTGTTCAGGGAATTCTCCCTTTTATTTGAATAAAAGTTAAAATTTTTGGTTAGTTCCTCTGTATCCTGGCTATTTATGCATCTCCCAGTACCTGGGCTTTCAGAATATCCTCCTAACCGGAGAGGTAGGAGACCCAGGTGCCATCCTGTGGTTCAAAACAAATTGAGCTCAGAGGGTTGGGGTTAGCAGCTCCAGCAGGGACAACCTCCCTGTGTAAGGCAGCAGTTCCTGAGCCTGCACACACTGAAACCTGCACTGGCAGAGCTTGTCCAGCCCACCCTTGACAGGCAGAGGAAGGTGTGGGTGTCCCCGTCCCCCCTCATGAAGGGCCAGTGTCCAGCCCTCATAGAAGCTGTGCAGCCAAGCAGCCCCCAGGTTCCTGCTGGTCTAAGAACTGCCACAACTCCTCCGAGGCCATGGATCCCATGCAAACACCTCCATCTAAGCTCCCAGGACCCCTGGAGAGACCCTTGACAAGGGCAGGAACCCGGGAAGGTGAGACTGTACCTGTAGCCTGTCCCAGCATCAGCCATATGGGACACCAAGCATTCCATCACCCATCACAGCTCCTGGCACCACTCTTCTTGAGCAGCCAGCACCACCAACCTCTGTGTGCCTTTCAGGTCACTGATCTGCCCTTTCAGAGCTGCCACCTGGCCCTGTAAAGCAACAACCTCCTGGTCAAGAGCCTCAAGTCAAGTGAGCAGAGACCAGCCAGTGCATGGGCAGACTTACACACTGAGGCCCCCGGCAGTGCACGCAGAACTGCTTTGGTCATCTGAGAGCCAGGCTCTGACACAGACAGTATTTCGAGCCAGGTTTCCAGGGCGGGCCATCCTCGCCAGGAAAGCAGCCCCAGGAGATCAGTGTTCACCATCAGACCATCTGACAACACGGGGAGTCACCATCCCAACCTCCCCAGTACCTGACTTTCTCCACAGGCACTGCATGGTTGTTCTGGGCAAATGTGAGACTACACCAAAAAGTAAAGGCCAAATGCATGCAGGTACACCCAAAATACCAAAATGCAAGGATTTAGGAGAATTTGTTTCCAAAGCCAAGAACACTTCACATCTCGGTGCAAATCTGCACTGGGCCTAGGGAAAGACATGCCCCCTATTCTTCTCAGGGCTTTTATCATCCCGGCTACCCCAGCCTTCAAACGTGTCCTCAGGAATTTCTCATCCCAGGGAGAGCTTCTCTGGAATGCAGGAGGAGAAAACATCTAAAACTTCGTCTGGAAAAGATGCCTCTTTCCCAGCAGGAAGGCTTTCTTAAGCAAAAAACCCTCATCTCCTTGTAGTAAAACCTTCCAGAAGAGTCTTCTACACTGACACTGACATAGCCTCAGAAGGGCACCATCCCACACGGTCAGCTGGAACACAAAGAACTGCCCTGGGAAGGTGGAGGTGAAAGCCACAGCATTCCACATTCCTTGGGGTAATGACCCGAAGGAACTTGGTAGGAGACAGACACCACTTCCCTCTCTGCACTTCCCTCTCTGATCATGGCAGCCACTACTTGCCTAGGAAGGTTGGACCTGATGATCTTAAGCATCTTTCCCAAACTCAATCATCCTATGATCCTATTCTGTTCCATGATTCTCTTCTGTTATGAGTGCACATTATGGGCCCAACACTGGCTTTGGTAGGAAGCACTGGTAATGTAGCTTCTATGAGTTTTATTCAATGAGACTACCCTTTCCTCACACAAGAAGACTTTCATGAAATTTTAACCTAAAATCATCATTTATTGTCAGTTTGTGTTACTCATTCACAAGTTCAAAAAAACCAAGAGAGAACAACTAGATAATTTTTTAATACAGCTTTTTCAGTATCTCTGAGTGGGGTTTATTCTGTTTTCCCATGTATTTTTACTCTCCTCTCATGTGTTCATGCTCTTTGGTTGTTCCGGTCTTTTCTCTATTTCATCCTACTTGAAATGGAAGATGAAGAGGAAGAACACTGTACAAGAGCCATTTAAAATAATTAATCAATGTACTTAGTCTTCTAAAAAGACTTCTACAAAACCACCCCCTTTAAAATAAACGTGTAATGAAAACAGTAATTCTGAATTCTCAGAAATGTGTTCATCAACCCAATACAGCTGTTCTTAAAATAAGCCAAGAGTTTATGAATTTGTTGGTCTTCGTATGGGGATTTATTGAACAGCTTGCTAGTGAGGACAATAAAGTCCTTACTGTAAGTAAAATACTACTAAAAGGGTAACTGAAATATGCAGAATTTTAAAATGTTGGGGTTTATGTCTATGTAGATAAAGGTGATAAAGTGTTCCCTTAAAATACTCCTATTCTTTGATCCCCTCTGCTCTCAGGGTTATGAAAAAACAGGGTATGAGCCCCAATAGTGCCATCAGTAAAAACCTACTAGTGGACTTTGTGTTTTCTAAATAGTGATACTATTACTGTGCTTTCTGAGGGTTTCCACATCTCCTGCAGTTCCACCTTTGCATTTTCTTGGCTTTTTCCTTGAATTAGTCTCAGCTGTCGAGCAAAGAGAATTAGCCAGGTTGCTGCAAACCGGTGGTTGTTCACCAAGTGCTCCCTGCTGTCCTGGGAGCTGCAGCCAGAGATGCCTGGAGTCACTGGGCCTCTGTTTAACCACCAACTCCACAAGTCCAGAAGTGTAGTTGCTTGTAAGAAACACAGTTTTGCCACTAATGAGGAAAGGGCCTCAGGTTCACACAAGTCTATAAACTGCACTGGGGATGGTTTCTATTGAGTACCAGGAAAGGCTGGGTCTTGGCAGCTGGGGGACGTGGCTGTGGGGACTGTGACATCACGCTGGAGTGTCACCCAGCAGGCACTCCCCAGGCACTCCTTCAGGCTGGGCACAGGGAGCAGCTGCCAGCAAGTGGCTCCCACATCCATGTGGTGCTGGAATGCACGTGCTCGAGGGAGCACTGCTGGGGGAGGTGTCATGTTTTCTCCACCCCACTGACTACGATCACAGCTTGAAGCTCCGGGACACCCTGCGCACAAGCGACTTCTTGGATGTGAAGAAAGTCACCTGCTGGGTGCAAATGTTGGTGGCATCATCCTGGCTGCTTTTGCCTCAGTTGCAGCAATGCCAGCTCACAGTGCTGCCCTCCTGACGGTCCTGCAGGATCCAGGGATGCAGATCACCACGGAGATGATGTTTGCAGTGCAGCAGGGCAGCTCAGGTGACTTACTTCAGCCTTGAGCAGGCAGCAGGCAGCGTTGCCAGCAGCACACCGTGGCTGGAGAGCAGCCACATAGAAGAAAAGAAGCAGAAGAACAGGAGAATAGAAGCGCAAAGACAGAGAAGAGTAGAACCACAGGACAACAGAACAGTAAAAGAATAGAACCACAGGAGCATAGGAGAATTAAGGAGTAGGATAATAGAAGAATAGAAGCATAGATGCAGAGAATAATAAAACCATAGAATAGTAGAAGAGTAGAAGAAAAGAACCACAGAACTGTAGAACCATAGAATTTGTTTGGGTTTTAAGAGATCTTAAAAATTATTAAAGATACTCCAGGAAGAAGGGAAAGAAGAAGGGAAGGAAGAAGGAAGAAAGATGTAGGAAGATTTCTCCCACGTTGTTTGCCTCTCTGAGAAGAAAAGTGGTTATTTTTAATAGTTCCCAATAGGTGACTCATGAAGAGTGGTGTTGACTGCAGTACTAATCCTTAGGCCAGGCTAGTTTCACAACGAGCACTACAGTCAAATCCTCAGACAATACTACACAGTACACCAAAACCTCAAATTGGACTCAACTTGTGACAGGTTAGGTTTAGATATCAGGATATTAGAAAAATTTCCTCACTGAAAGGGTTGCCAGATGTTGGCACAGGCTTCCCAGGGCAATTGTGGGGCCACCATCCCTGGAGTGATTTAAAGCTATGGAGATGTGGCACTGAGGGACATGGTTTAGTGGTGGGCTCAGCAGTGCTGGCTTAATGGTTGGACTTGGTGATCTTAAAGGGCTTTTCCAACCTAAATGATTCAGTGATTCTAAGGGACACATGGCTAAAGCTACTGAGACTACAAGTGC
>JAWWEU010000091.1:7470219-7480257 GCA_035583155.1 Acropternis orthonyx
CTTGTGTCACCTCTCGGCGAGGGTCCTGTGCTGGGCACCGCGTCCCCAGCGCCGGGACCCCGCTCCGTCCGTCCGTCCGCCCGCCGGCAGCTGCCGTGGCGGGGAGAGTATCCCGGGATGGGGGTCAGCTCCGCTCCGAGCACTCCCGCCGCCTGCCCAGCCCCGCGGCCGTGCTCTCCGGGCTCTCAAACCGGTCGGTGTGACCCCACTCAGTGGGTTTGGTCGTTCTGCCTGTGTAGCCGGTGAATTTGCCACCACCCATTTCAAACAGTAGGGAAGGGAGGGTGTTTAAAGCCAGCTTTCCCGGGGACCGGCTGGCGTGCAATTGAAGATGCCTTTAGGGTGGGTGTCCGTACAAAGCAGCTCCACAGTGAGGTATCTGAAGCCTTGTAGAGCTGAATCCCAGGAATAACAGGTAAAACTGGGGTGTGACGATATGTACAACCGGCCCTGTGAAGGGTGGCCACGTCAAGGTGCGTCCACGAGTGTGGTGGTCACTACTAGAGGTGATGGCGAGTACTGTAGTAGTCATGACTGCACTTGGCTAGCCTAAATGAAAATGTTGCCCCCATTTCTTCTAGCAGCACGCTGCGATAAGCACTTGTTACTTACCACATTGATAAGCACTTGTTACTTGAAGAATGTTTTCTAGTTCAGATTAAAATATCTAAAGGAGACATTCTTGCTCTTTTGTCCTTTGAGCAGAATGAATTCAGTCAGGTTCTGATCGTTGTTACTTGCCTAGGTGAGGATAGTTAAGGCATGCTTGTGTCTTACAGATTGGATCACTCAAAAACCACTACCTATTCAGACATAAAAGCCATCCCAGAAGGTCCCGAAGAAGTGCCATTCATATCACTAAGAGACTTTCTGATGACGAGCGGGTGAGTGTTAAATTTATTCTCTTTTTGTTTTGTGTTTGGGGTTTTTTCCCCTTTTTTGTCTCTTTATTCTGTTGCCTTACTGCTGGCTTCGCAGTGAGGTAACAGGCAGGCTTTCCTCATTTTGCAAGTCTAACATATTCAGCCAACCATACTCAGGCTGAATAATACTTAACTATTCTGTCATTAACAGGCAGGATCTGACCCTCCCTTACCATATTTTACAAGAGCTTTCCAAATTAAGATTTAAGATGTGCAGCACTGTAATTTCAGATGTTGATGTGTCACTGATGAAAATGTGAATAGGGAACTACAGGGCTGGATTCAAACTAGAAATCTATAGATGCACTAGTTTAATTAGGCCATGTCTGTGCAATTACCATGTGAATTAAGTTTGATTTAAAGTGGCTGAATATTAAGTAAAAAACAAAGCAGGGAAAAAAGGGCTGAGGTTTTGCTGGATTGGCTTCTACAGCAAGCTAAACCCCCTTCTCAAAGCATCCATCACACGTTCCAGACTTGAAGTCTTTTGTTACACTGGATCCCACTGCAGTCAGAGAACAGGCACACTGGAGAGCCAGGAATCTTGGATACGATCCACTGGTGAAGAAGACTCCCCATTTATCTGGCTTTATTTAGGGGGAACCATTTCTCTTTGTTAAAGTACTGAAAAGCTGGAATTCATGACAGATTTAAGGAGCAAACCAGAATGCCGTCAGCCTCTCTTAAAAACTATTTTCTGGCAAATTTCAGAACAAACAAAATTTGATTTACTGATCAGCATTAGTACAGCAGTCATTGTGACAGTATGAGCAGTCCAAAGCATGAAGTAACCTAATTGTGAAAACCAACAGATTACAATATAAGGACAAGTCATTTGAGAATGAGTAATTTTCTATCTGGAGGTTTTAGATGCAAATGTCAACTAGAAGGAAATATTCCATGTTGCGAGACAGGCTGTTTGTTTTGCCTGTTGTGATTCAAAACCATGCTTTCCCATCTCTCTCCTTGCAAACATTGATTTAACAGTCAAATTGATACAATTGTAACTTGGAGATGTTCAAACCCACAGCTTCAGTGTAAACCACTGATTTATGTCCATACATAGGATCAGATGTCCAATGTCATCATAGTGCAGTGTTCAGGAACAGAACTTTGGCTGCAGTTACTCTCTTTTTCGGACTTAATACACTGAATGTATCTCTTAGACAGGGAAGAATGACAGTGTTCAGTACATCAAATTCTAAAATTGTAGCAGAATGGAAGCGATTGTATTACTCACATTGTTGCCTGACATTATTGCATACTTAGATCCAGAAACAGGGCTTCAAAGTGCTGCAGGTGATTTGTTAAATTTACTCCAATTTCCCTTTTATTTACCATCTAGTATGCAAATTAGATCTGTGAATGAATGAGATGCAATTATGCATTATATAGTGTATAAACACAAAGCAATCATGTAATGCTGTGTAGTTACACACAGACCTTTGCTCTAAAGAGCTTCTCTTATTCAGCAACAGCCTAATGAAAAAGATTTAAATTCAGCCTTTAAAAAGGGAAAGAAAGAGAAATCCTGTTTTTTGTTTGTATAACACCTCCGTGAATTTTACGGTATGTTAAGTGTAAAAGCTGTGGTAAAACTTGGCTCTAATCTGAATATTTATCTGCTTCCTATAGTGTTTGTTGTAAAACAGATAAAGGCTGTGAATACATTGAAGGGATATAATTATCTGGTTACTTAACTTCTAGTATTTGCACTAGTTTCCAAATCTACTTTCTTGCAAGCAGACTGGAATCGAGGTTGTTTTTACTGCTCTGTCTGTGAGTGACTGGAGGTTTGGCACAGGGCCTTCAGCTTCTGCCATAGATGGATGGTTGGAACCTCACCCAACTGCTGAGTGACAAACATTTGGCTTGTTTGTCTGACACATGTGCTTGGGAGTTTCAGCTCATTTCCTCACTGCACTTCTCCACAGTGAAAAAAAAAAAAAACCCAAGCATGGAAGTTGTCAATTGTTAATTACTGTTGGGTGATGAAGAGGCCAGGCTTTGCTGTGGGCAGGGAAGGGAGATAAAAGTAATTGCTCTAACATGTGCACAAGTATGTATAGCCCTAGATATCAACAGGGCAGTTGCATGGGTGTATTCACCTTCTATGACTAACTTAGGTTTGTAGGGGTTTTAGGACTAAATACACAACAAAAAGAATAGTAAACGTGCCTGGTGTAGCCACCATTTTAAAGGATTTATGTTCTCATAGTGAGTGTTCAAAAGCCTTTCAGTAGAAAATTGTATTTTAACCTAATCAGTACTTTTTTTGTCATTATAATTTCTGAGTCAATATTGTTTCATGTATGGTGATAGATGTAAGGATCATAAAGTTCAATCACAGTAGATAAAAGTAATGAAATCTATTCAGAGGCTGAAAGCACAATGTGTAGATCAAGGCATGGTCCATGTGAGGCTTGTCACAGGATCCTGACAATCTACTGAGACTGAGTTTGCCTTGCTCGTTTGGAAATTGGGATGAAAAGTACCAACCTTATCTGTGTCAGAGTGACCATACAAGTACCAACTACGAATAACATTTTATTCACATTTCCAAAAGGAGAACACCGAGAGAAGTATCACAGTCAGGGTTTGATTCGAACTGGGTTCAGTAATATATTCAAGTGGGATAACATGAGTTAAGCAGGATACATGTTTCAAATACAGGTGACTTAGGAGTTGCTGTATCTGTGCACAAATGCTGTGCAACTCATTGTATTGCTGCTCTAGCAAAACTTGCTGAAGCATCTTGGCTTTCAGTTGCTTAAGTGGAATTATGCCAGTGATGAAGTTAGTCCAATATTCATGTCTTCCTAATTGATCACACTTCGAAACACTACGCGGAAGGAGACTTGAAGGCCCAGCTGGTCTATGACTAACAGCATCATTATGATTGCTAGACTAAAGCCAGAGGTAATCTTTCTTCTTTCCTTTTAACCCCCGATAGAAACAGAGTGTGAACAAAAGGTAAGCAGGGGAAAGAAGCAGGCTGTGTTTTTCCTTGTTTTGGTAACCACCACTGCCTAGATGACCTCCTACCTGTACCGCATGGTTTTATTTGACACAAATGCCTGCATTGTGTCACTCACAGGAGTTCTGCTGTTAACTTCTACTTCATGATTTTCTGTGAATTGATTCTACAGGGTTGTGATTTCAGCAAGCTCTCTTCCCCAAATCACGCTGTGCAACAGTTTAAATAATCCTTCTCTCTGTATCAAGCATTGCTCATTTTGCTTTAGGCATCAAAATTTCTCTGTGTGAGGGAAACCCTTATGCTCTGGGTTAATGAAGTCCTAAACTAAAGAGGTTCACTTGTCATATTTATACAAATAATTGTAGGTGTCATGGGCAGAGCAGCAATATGAAAAGAAGCGAACTAAACGTGCCACCATGAGAGACTCAGCAGAAAGCCTTTTCAATGATCCTATGTGGAATCAGCAGTGGTATCTGGTAAGAATCTGTTGCAGTGTGGAACTGGGAAAGGTATATTTTGTTTGTGCTGCATTATTTTACTGGTAACAGAGTGATTGCACTGAAGGGAGCAAATAAAGAGTCCCTTTCATTAGCATATGCTGTTAAAATGAGAGATCTCTGTGCATAATAATTTCAGGCATCCTTCTATTTGCTTCAAAGTGGTGGTTGTACAAAGATTCTAAAAGACAATTCAAGCTGCTGTTTAGGATGGGGGTTGATACAAGAAATTTTAACAGCTGAAAACTACCTTTAGGATAATTTAAAAATATTTACTCTAAGAAATATTTGTGTAAGAAGTGCATTATCATATCTGAAGCTGGCCCTGTATCCCTTTATTAAAATTGTTATGCAGAATGCATAGTCCAGATGAAAACAAAAGCATATTCATGCATGTGACAAGCACCTTCAGCCTCTTGGACTAGGGTTTATATGTAAGAGGGTCCCTACAGCTCACATGTTCAAAATAAGTTTGTGGAGCTCTGTAGTTTCTGTCTGCCTGTGACAACTCAGAAATACAGTTGATTATTTATGTTTTATATGGTTTCTTTCAAGAGCCTGTGTTTCCATTGTGCTTCCAGCAGAACTTTCAGTCAAGGCTTCATTGCTTTCACTCAGAATTGGATTGGGATTATTTGTGGGCATAACAAGTCAACAAGAAAGGTCAAGCACAATGTGGCCAGAGTGGCTGGAAATACTTGTCCTGTTTTCAGTTCAGCTTAGAGGAAAGAGACCAAACTCTAGGCTGCTTGTATAATGCTTTGTCTTCCCTTTCCTTCATTTGAATTGGAAAAGCTAAATTATAAACCATATGGCATAAAATATTTCCATTAAGATTCCTGCAGACTTTGACAGAAAAAAAAAATGTTGTCTGTAAGAATGGAGCTTTTCTTTGAAGCTGAGTATCTGTTTACTTCCTTGCCTGTATCCAAAAAAGGACATTTCCAAGATGTCTGTGTTAGACAAATCCACAAACACACAGAGTTCACAAAAGCAGACTTGAGGGGAAAAAAACCCCTCCAACAATGTGCTGCCCCCTCCAACAATAGTTCCTTTTTCAATCTTTTTATGGTTTTTCTCTTCTTTTCCCTCTAGTTTTCCCACATGAGAAGCAGAAACATGTTGCTTACCCTTGTTTGCAGAGCCCATTGAATTCTTCTGATTAAATGCATAAATGTGTTATATATTTTCTGCCAAAATATGTTTCTTGCCTTGTAGTGAATAACTTTAGTATTACCTTACTTTTATGATTTGATGGCAACAGTTTTAGCTCTGTTCAGTGTACCTTCACACATCTCCAGAAGAAAATATTAATTGATGGATTCAAGAGAACAAAATATGAAACTTCAAATAATTTCCTGAGTGGCAGCAGTCAGAAAAGATAGCATTAAATGAAAGAAATGTCACTCCTGTAACAAATTTCTTTTTCTAAGTCTCGTATTTTATTCAGCGCTTCTTTGTAAATATGTACATAAAACTCGCTGTGATCAACTAATGTAATTACACACAGAGAAACAGAAAAAAAGTTCTTCTTTTTGCAACTCTGCTTTCGCAAGGGTTGTAAGGAAGTTTTCTAAATTAGATGTATGTGCTGCACATTTAGTATTAGAGAGGAAAAATGGCCCATTTGGGAGCTACTCTGAAAAAAAACTTGCTGTGGACAAGAAGGCTATATGTGATTCATACTTCCAGTTGATTTACCACAGGAACAGGAGTGAGGGTAGTAAACAGAAAGTTGTGATTCAAGACAGTTGCTCCCAACCAAATGACTGCCTTAATTGTTTTATCCATTAATTATTTTGCTCTGGCTGACTTTAACGTCAAAGGAGAAAACGCACTTGGAGGGAATCCAGCTCACTGTACACTGGGTACTGTCTTGGCTTCTCATCAAATGAGAAGAACAAACATTAGCAGGTGTGATTATTAACTCAGCATCCCAAGGTCCATCGGTACATCCCTACCATTCCCACATTTCCGCTGCCCACCTCCAGTAAATAGAAGATGCTCTTTGTTCAGAGATGGCCTTCAGGGATCTTCAGGTCATGGGGTAAATCCTTCAGTGCTACAAGCATTTGATGAAAGTGATTTTTGTTTCATCTTTGAAAAATCTGAGCAAAATGTACACATTTGGGATGAGGTAATTTACAATGTCTGTAAAATTTGCTGTTTACTAAATGGATAAAATGTTGACATATTTTAATACTTTCTGTCCCACAGCAAGATACAAGAATAACTCCATCCCTGCCCAAACTGGATCTTCATGTTATTCCTGTGTGGCAAAAAGGGATTACAGGCAAGGGAGTTGTCATCACAGTACTAGACGATGGCTTGGAGTGGAATCACACTGACATCTATGCTAACTACGTAAGTTTGAGCTCTAGAATGCTAGGGAATAAAACACAGACACTCTTCTCCAGCTCACTGTCTGTCCTGTAAGTCAAGTTCTACAGTGTAGAGACTGAAACATTTGCCTTAGGCATGATTTCGAACATGACCTGTGTCACAGGAAGCTGAATGTTACTCAGCAGTGGAAGTGGGGTGGTATTTTGTTGTTTTGCATCTCCTTCAGTGGATTTAGTTCCCATGCATGTTTGTATACAGTGGTTTAAAGCTGAATTATTAAAGCTCCATGAAAAAATTATGGAATTGTTAATGGCCATCAAATTCTCCCCACTTGATTGCTGCCAGTGTGAGGCACACCAAGTAAATAAATACAGACTCTAGAATCTGCTTTGTTACACATTCTAAACATGCACTTTGTAGTTGCCTGAATTTCTCTTTTTCTTTTTTTTGCATGTAGGACCCAAATGCAAGTTATGATTTCAATGACAATGATCATGATCCCTTCCCTAGATATGACCCAACAAATGAAAACAAGTGAGTAGACTCCCAGTTGTGTGAAGAGAACAAAATACTATCATATTAATTTTTGTGTTAGAAGATACTAATGCAGAAACACCTGTGTGTGTCTCCTGTGGCAATAAGAGGAATAATTTGTGTAAAAGAATCACAGGGTGGTTGAGCGTGGAAGGGACCTCTGAAGGTCAGCTGGTCCAGCCCCCTGCTCAAGCAGGGAGATCTAGAGCCAGTTGCCCAGGACCACATCCAGATGGCTTTTGAGTATTTCCAGGGAGGGAGACTCCACAACCTCCCCGGACAACCTGTGCTGGTGTTTGGTCACCCTCACAGTAAAGAAATGTTCTTGGATGTTCAGAAGGAACCTTCTGTGTTCCAGCACGAACATTCTCATGTAACGTTGCCAGAAATACTGGAATGAAATTCCCAAATTAATAGCTTCATAATTGCAATCTCCCTATGATGTCTTGGATTTCTTTGTATCTTCATATGTGTAAGGTACTGATGTGTTCTGAAAGGAACAATCTGTTCATGGAGTCATGTGTTCCTGGTATGTTACCTCCCTAAGCAGATTTTTACTTCAGTTCTCTGCTTTGCACTGGGAATTTAGAAACAGAAAAATGTCTCCTTTGAAAGCCCCTAAGAAGAGACTGTGTCTTAGAGGAACTTGCCAAGAAACCCATCCCTTCAGGTCAGCTTTTGCACTTAGGGATACTCTTTTCCAGTTCTGGCAGTAGTTCTTTTGGGCCAGCTGAGCTGAGCTGAAACAATGAACTTCTGTTTCAGTGCGTGCAATCCCAGGTGACCTGGTATGGGTGTGACGCATGGGCAGACACTGGAGGAGGTCCCATTCACTCCTGTGACAGCCTTTCCGTCTCTTCTGAGGCATATGGAGGCCTTATTTAGACCAGGTTTGGCCTAAATGTCCTTAGGGTAATGACATAGGAAGTTTCAAAAAGCTTGATCACAAGACAACCAGCCAGTTCTTGTGGTGGACTTGTGTGTCTGAGAGGGAGAGAGGAATTTTCTCTGGTGCCCTCCCTGGAACCACCTCTTGGATACTCAGTGAAGCCTCTTGGTGAGTCTGTCACACCAAGGCATATACATTGTCATTCAGGAATGGATTTTGCCCATAAGAAAGAGAACAGAACAGCCCTCTTTATAAGCTGGTACACAAAAGGAGTCAATTTCTAAGATAAATTAGGATGCCACTACTCAATACATGTTGTCTATCAGACAATACCGTAGCATCCACTGCATAAATCAGTGTACAGGGGGATAAACAGGATCAGTCAAAGGATAAGTGTCCCAAGAATAAGACATTTGAAAAATGGCATTTCTGCTTTGATACAGCATTATTTAAGAGCAAGAGGCCATTATCCTCTTGTTATGATGGCATTATCTCTTAAGTCTACCTGTATTGCCTCTAATCTTTATTAATAAGTAAATGGAATTCAGCCTGGAAGCATTCAGTCATGTCATTGAATAACAGTTTGTAGTATTACATAGTAAAACTGTCTTAGAGTTGCCCTTATATGAAGGCTTTCTGTATTGTGGAATCAGAATCACCTGTGGCAAAAAAACCCCATAGAAAGTAGTTGGTTATGAGGAAAAATTGGCAGTGCAGATACTTTAAAGGCCCATTTCCTGAAATCTTAAATATATGCGGTCATTAACTACTTTTGTACTCTGCTAACATACTGGTATCTAACATGTCTGCAGACTTCAGTGTGACTTATGTAAAGTATTTATCATCTAATCACAATGTTCCTTTCATCATTAAGTAGGTAACATTATGTTTCTTGAACCTTAAGTGAAACAAGTATTTTTGTATCATGTAGATAAAACTCTAAATCTATTGAACAGCTGCATTGCATTAATTTAAAGTAGGACTTCCACCAAATCAAGGTCATTTATCAGTGTTTCTGTACATTACACCAAAGACGTTATGAGATGTTGCCTATTCTTGCTATATTTATTCAGGCATGGGACACGATGTGCGGGAGAGATTGCCATGCAAGCCAACAATAGAAAATGTGGAGTTGGAGTTGCCTACAATGCCAGAGTTGGAGGTAAGAAAAAGGAAATAATTAGGTGTCTAATATGAACGGAAACAGGACAGATCCTGAGTGTTTTCAGATACCATTAATCTGAAATATGAATGGTCTTTCTTGGAAAACATGAATCTTGGAACATTAAAAGCCACAAAATCCTGTCTGGTGATAGTGCAGTCTTACATCTATTTGACAGAATTTCTTGAGTAAACTCTGGAATCTGATTATAAGCAGAATACAGTTACAATAGGTAACAACAGCAGTGACAATATAGGTAGTGGTGATGATTTTCATAATAGAAATAATAGTAGTATTAATATTAATAATATTAACTGTAATAATAATAAATCATTGTAATAACAGCAGCAACCTATATTGTACCCAGAGTTAAGACTGTGTCTTTTAAACAATCATAAACTCACTTTTTACAATTGATTATCCTGGAAGGAGGAAACATACAGGGGGGAGAGGGACTGAGTAGAGTGAGAGTAAAAATGTACAAATTTATACCCATTCTTGCTTGCAGCATATTGTTTCCATCACACAGTTGCATTCAAAAGGCCGTGTCAGTCAAGATATTCAGACTGCAGTGTTTCTTGTTTCAACCCTTACTTCCCTACTGTCACCCTAAGTTAAATTTGGAAACAAGTAGTCTTGTTTGCCCGTCCATCAGTATTGCTTTTTTTTTTTTTTTAAGAAGTGATTAAAAGTTTAATCCATTAGAGGTT
>JAWWEU010000091.1:7481956-7495958 GCA_035583155.1 Acropternis orthonyx
AAGAGGACATAATTGGAATCTGCTTAGGGGAACATCACTGCAGTCATCAAATTCCTGAGCTGACTTGAACAATCAGGATTTTTGATGATCACAAAGGCAAGGCAGCAATTTTTTTGCCTTGAACTGTTTTTGTCAGTGTTCCTGTTTTGTTTGGTTTTTTTTTTTTCTTTTTATGTTATCTATCTGCAGAGTTGGCTTTTTCTTTTTCTCTGTGAAGTAGTATCTGTACACTACTCTTCGCATTCCCAGTGTCTCATTGTGTATGTTGCAAGCTCAAACCTGGAGCTTGCAGTCGCCTTCACACAGGCAGATCTTTGCTCACAGCGAGCTGGTATGAGAGAATCCCACAATTCTGAGCCAGCTAGGAAAAAAAAGAGTAATCAAAATGTTAGGAGTTTAAGCTTGTACCTGAGGCACAGGATATACGTTGATACTTTTCCCAGCTTTGTGATGATAGGGGAGCAGCCGTGGTTGAGTGGATTAACTCCTTTGTCTGATTTTGCCACTAATGAATATGAAATAATAAAGCTCAGCTTTGTCTCAGGGGTGTTACGAGTATCAAGAGGCCAGCCATTTCAGAAAGGAGTTATGCTTGCAATCTTTTTTTCCTGCTTGATAGCATAACAAAAAAAGAACAAGACACTGAACTGCAAGGGTAATGTTGAGGGGGTTTCTTGTGGGGTTTTTTTTGTTGTTGTTTTTTTATTATTATTATTTTTATTTTTTTTAGCTTGTGTGTGTGTTTGTTTGTTTGTTTATTTTAACAGAATGATCACATTTTGCCTGCTGTGCTTTGGCAAAATCCCCGTTTATTGGAGAATACTAGAAAATGAGTACTCATAATTCACCAACTGCCAGTGATGGTGCAGCTGCTGTAGCACTAAGGGCCAGGTTCAAGAGAACCCAGACATTTTTATTGCTTGTAAACACGGGCTGAATCCTGACTGCTGTTGCTCTTGTATTGCTGCTGTCGCTCTGAGAGCCATGCCACGGTGGGAATTTTGCCAAACTACTGCTCTTGCTGCCTTCCTCCAGCACTGGACAGTGGTTGCAGTCCTGCTGCAGAGCTGCAGTTTTGCAGTAATGGATCCAGTGCAGATGAACTGCTGCTGTCTGCAACTGAATTTTAAATACCACTGAGATCAGGCTTGCTCTGAAGAAGATTAGATCATGCAGTTCCTGATGAATTGTTAATGGCTAGATATCTCTGGATTGCTCACAGTAGGAAAAAAAGTGGCAGTAAAACAACAGTGAGATTTTTTCTGTGGTGAAATAGCAGTGTCACAAAGACAGCAAAACCTTAATGACTTTGAGGTCCAAGTATTTTAGTCAGAACACCCACAACTAGGTCTTTGAACTAAAACTCTTAGAACTCTTAAGATAAAAGGAATGCTGATAAAAGCTATTTAATTTAGTGGCATTCCAGCCGTTTGAGAAGTCTTTGTTACAGATGTAGTAGAGAAGAAGGAGGAGTAAAGAGAATGCAGTGAGAAAAAGCAGGAACAGTAAGCAAGACAGCTTTTTTGGATCTCTACAGAAGGAGAAAAAGAAATAAATAGGAGGCAAAGAAGATTTTAAGGTTTAATGTTTGTAGAGAACACTGAGCTCTGGAAATAAAGGTTAAATGTACTGTTTTCGCACTGACGGGGACTGTCCTCAATATTACTTACATGAACAGCAGTAGTCTGTGGTTGCAATAGCTATGGATTTTTTTTGCTGGAAACTTTAAAAACAGTTAACAAAGACAAGGAGAAGTGAACAGAAAGTAAATCCAGTCTGCTTTTTTTGTTGTTTTTTCCCTGTTAAGGTATACGAATGCTGGATGGAATAGTCACTGATGCTATTGAAGCCAGTTCCATTGGTTTCAGTCCAGAACATGTGGATATTTACAGTGCAAGCTGGGGCCCTAATGATGATGGTAAAACTGTGGAGGGGCCTGGGAGACTGGCACAAAAGGCTTTTGAGTATGGGATAAACCAGGTATGATACTTAAGGGAAAGATAAAGTAAAGTGTGGCAGAGAACAGAATTTTAAAATGGTTGATAGCAGGGAAGAAATGGTTTGTGATGTCTTTGCTCAAATATATTTGAAATGGACAAGATATATTTTAATAGTAGAAATCAGAGAAATTTCCAACCAGAAAAGGAGTATTAGGGCTTTCTAAGATTGTTTTAAGATGCTGATCTCCACAGATAAGCTTTCTTTTTCTGTCCTTACTTTTGCTGCCTTTGTCTTGCCCTACCCCCACCCTTCTCTGCTGCTTGTTTTGCACTGAACAGTAATTGGATTTCTGCATTGAAAGCCCATAAAATTTAATACAAAATTTCTGCTTCATGAGTATTTTGCTGTGTGAAATGGTGATGCATTTTAGCACTCTGTGGACGAGCCTGTGCTGTGGTAATTGCATTAATTTATAAATTTGTGTGTATCATGACCCAATTAAAATGATTATAGTAAAAATGCATGATGAAGAGTACTGGAAGGAATGTTTTTACAGGTTTTGTTTTGATGTTGCACCTTTAGATCTGGTTGGATGATAAGTAGGGTGTAAACTAAGAGCTGCCAGGTATTTTATTAATAAACTACTCTTGATCTCGCCAGTGAGGTGAAAAGATACCTAAAGATGGACAGGTACTAATATAGAGAGGAAGACTGGCTCAGAGATGGGAAAAGAGAGAAATGGAGGAAAGCTTAAAGGGCAGAAGCAAAGAGAAAAAGTATCTTACTTTTAATGTTTTAAGTGCTGCAAATGTCTTAGAATTTGCATAAACAAGTTAAAATCTCACCTGAGCGGGTTGATAAAAATCTGTGTTTCAGCTGTTGGTTCTAGTGAATGTACATCGGTTAATCATGAAAAACCTATGAACTTTTGCTCCTCACATGAAACAGATTGTTTTCTTCTGAAGGACTAGGACAGCTTAAGATTGGCTAGGGTGGCATGTGCTTCCTCTGTGACATCTGTGATGGTTTACATGCTGTCACTCTTTTAACCATAAAAACCTCTTCTGAGGAAAGTTGCTGTACCTGGAACACTAAACTTAGGCCAGTCAAACTAAGAGATGTGCTGCAGGGTGATAAGTAGGGCGTGTGGGACAGCTGTTTTCTTCTGTCTCTGTCTTCTGCAGCTCTTACAGAAATTTATCCTTTTCTGAGTGAGAATGTTTGGTATATTAGGTTTCTTGGGAGGAAGGAGTTGTTAAAGACACATTAAGGGGTGTGAAATCTCTTTGATAATCGTTCAGGGTCTGAAATGCCTTTGATAACCCCCTCATTTCTGTTTTTCCCTAGGGCCGAAATGGGAAAGGGTCCATTTTCGTATGGGCTTCAGGGAATGGAGGTCGTCAGGGTGACAACTGTGACTGTGATGGTTACACTGATAGTATCTACACAATCTCCATTAGCAGTGCCTCTCAGCAAGGGCTGTCTCCCTGGTATGCAGAGAAGTGCTCTTCAACTCTGGCCACAGCATACAGCAGTGGGGATTATACTGACCAAAGAATTGTAGGTTGTTTTTACCAGTTTCAGAACAAATAGAAATGTATTGTATATGCAAATAACAAGTGAAACCTCTTAAATGCTTGGCTTCAAGTGCCTGCTCTGTGTTACGTGTTGCGTGTTTAGTGCTTTTGCCTTGAAACTTTGAGGTATTTGTATTCGTGGAACATATTCTACTGTAAAGCAGTGGTTAGAGAAAATTATTGTGTCAATGCAGTTCAGTCAACATGCTGGATTTGCCTGCTGTTTGTGAGTGCTGTTTGTGTATGAAAGAGCATGGTCTCTGCATGGTTTGATACGGTCCCATTCTTCAGAAAAGGCAAATGAAGAGAGATTAGAGTAAAGGAAAAAAAGCCTGTGATGGAAGGGTCACTGATATACCTTGCCATTACCTTTTGTAAGACGCAACAGCAACAATAGTTGCTTCCAAACCTATGAAATGTACTCAGCAAGCAGACATATCAGTCTGTGTGCCTCCCTTGTGCTAAGGAAAATTGCTGTGATAAAATAATGCTGAAATACCTGTAATTTCTGTTCAGCCCTGGTGGATGCTAATTTTGCAATACGCTGCATTGATGTGGATCAAGTCCATGTCATTCTAAGTTAGTCAGGAGGTAAGTCTTTCCTCTTTGTAGTTGAGATGTAGATACATGGGACGTTGAGTTTGGTATTTAATTTCCAAATAAAGCACATATTTCATTGCAAATTAGAGTTCTTCTGCTGAAGAGGGAGCAGAACACCAATACTAAACCTATGAGTAATTTTCTAGGAAGCAGTAATTTTAAATGTTCTAGGCCCAACACAATGATCTGTTTTTATGATTCACCAGTAAGCCTAAAACACTTATTGTGAAATCTTAGAATAAAATAAGATATTCAGTGTGGGAGTATTTTGTTCCAACACAAAGCACTTTGATACAAAAATTATAGTTGAAATAAAAAGAGTGGATTGGAATATGAACAGATTTAAACATCCATCACTTTTTCTGCTGGTGAGGTGTGTATTAATATGCACCAAGTAAAGGAGACATAATATGTTTTTGAGCGTGGGTATGACTGTATTTGCAACTGTTTATTCACACAATGCTGGGGTTGTTTCTTGTTTTGTTTTGTTTTTCTGTCAGACAAGTGTGGATCTTCACAATGAATGCACAGAAACTCACACTGGGACCTCTGCATCTGCACCTCTGGCCGCGGGGATTTTTGCTCTGGCACTGGAAGCAAAGTAAGATGTCACACAATTTACCTTTTTGAGACTCCTCTCTCTCTCAGCCAATCCCACCATCTTCCCCTAAATGTTGTCTGTCTGAAGTGGCACCACACCATGCTGCAGCTCTGCCTTTTTGTCAGTAAGGCTTGCTCAGGCTGATGACAAAAATAAGCAGCTGGTTTGCCTCAACACCTTCCTAGAAAAGCAGAACCGATGTAAGCAAAGCCTAATGTCTGAGGAATGTTAGTCCATTTTGTGTATTGGCAACAGCAGTTTACTGATTTTGGGTCAAATGCACTGAAAAGTGAGGTTGCACATGGACCAGGAGAACGTAATTTGAAGACAATGGGTTGCAAGGGTTTAAGTCTTCAATCAATTTGCACAAGATTTTCTGCCAGTAATGAGGCATAAAATGGAAGGGGCCCAAGCTGGTCTGTCAGAGCAGTCAGGGAGCATCCAGGTTCAGATCCTGTAGGGCAGGCAGGGTGTAGGATGTGGGGAAGGTAAGAAGGGACAGGACAATGGCTTTCTCACAGAAAACACTTCAGGCAGTAGGGCATAGGCTTAGTACTTGCATGGTGCAGATTCAGCTCCATTTTCTATGGCATGCCCCTTTGTTGACATAAGCCAAAACACTTAGATATTTTAAAGGGTAGAGTTAATTGCAGATAGAATCAAACACCCAGTGAAATTTCAAAGTCCAGGTTCCATAAACACTGTGGATACTACTAGTGTTGCTAGCTAACTTTAAATTCCTGAGTGGTTTTGAAGGATTGGACTCTAATCTTGATAGATACATGTTTTTCGTTGACACAGAAATCTCTTTTACCTGGAGAGGTATTGTGAAGGGAAGTGTGTGACATGCTGTGTATTTTTAAACAATGTGATGCCATATGCCTTCAAAGCATGATCTGTTGCAGACTAATAATTGAGAGGAAAAATTACAGGAAGGCCTGAAACAACTAACCAGGAACACTTTCTCAACAGCCCAGACCTAACATGGAGGGATATGCAGCACTTGGTGGTGTGGACCTCGGAATATGATCCACTGTCTGGAAACCCAGGGTGGAAAAAGAATGGAGCAGGACTGATGGTCAACAGTCGATTTGGGTTTGGACTACTCAATGCCAATGCCTTGGTAGATTTAGCTGATCCCAAAAGATGGAAAGGTGTACCAGAAAAGAGAGAGTGTATTGTCAAAGACCAAAGCTTTGCACCAAGGTAAGAATTTGTGTTAGCAGTTACCAAGCTTATGTCTGTCTATTAGTAAAGCCTGAAGGATCATATCCTTCACAGATTGCCCTGAATCAGACTAAGGGATTTCTTTTGATCAATTTAGTATTGCCTTACTGTATTCCTCAGGGGCAGGCAAGGAGCATTTGCTTTGTGGTTTTTTTTAGTGCATGATGGAAATTACTAGAATGAAGCCTTAACAGAGACTATTATGACTGCTTGAGCAGACAGCCTATGGATGGAGATTCTGTGAGGCAGAACCCAGTCAGCTATGGTGTGGATGTTGAGACCACTATCAGAAGATAGATGAAAAGATAGTGAAGTCTCCCAAGGATTTAAAAAAAAATAAATCTTTAATGGGTCTTAGTAATTCTTCTCCTGTGATGGGCATGGTATAGGTAGAAATCAAGGTGTTATACTGAGCTTTACTCACATCAGTAGTATTTCTCTTAAGGAAAACAAGTGTCTCAAAGTCTCATTGTAAAGCCACAGCATTGTGAGCCTAAACTGTGCTGAACATACAGATAAATTGTAATTAGTTACTGAGTTGGTTAATTGATACAGGTATAAAGACTGATTTTGTCTCCACTTATTCACTTATGTATTTGTTGTCTAGAAAAAAATCACCTGTTTCAAAGGCTGAAATTATACTGTGTGAATGCACCAAAAGTCTCTGCAGAAACGTATTGCAGTGTTTTGGAGAGTCACTACTTGGTAGCCTTATTATTTATGCTCTTTTACTACCTCTTTGCTTTCACAAGCTCTCTCCTTTCCACAGGATGTTGACACAGTACTGACATATGTAATACTTGCTGCTTATGTATTTTTATTGCAGTCCTGTATGTTACATTATAAAAACAGAGATGCCATGATTCTGAGTTTAGAATTATTTGTGTGTAGATGGAGATACCCATTGTCTTTGGAAGTAATGGGAACTGTGCGGATAAAGCTAAGCACAGAAGCTCTCCTTGCAGAACAGAAGATGGTAGCCTCTTTTTTCCCCTTGAGGTGGCATTGACTACAAAGGACCAGGATAGGTTCCTGCTGTGATATTTTAGCTTCATGATGACTGCTTTTCCAGATGTTTGGGTAAGGCAGCAGAGTCTAACTCTGACACAGTTGTGTGATGTAGCTGCCTGCAAAAACTGTTCTTTTGGAGTCACTTGGTCCACTTCACTACTGTACTTCCAGAACTTCCCATGGTTTTCAGTGGAGCATTCAAAAGAATACCAAATGTAGAATTTGTCTTTACTTCTTCCTTTCTCGTCATTCTGAAAGGGATGTTAAACGTATCATTGACACTTCACATCATGATCCAGAACCAAAGTTTTCTGTGAGTAATCAAAGAACTACTGTAATTTTTGCCAGATTATTAAGAGCAAATGAAGAAGTCATCATTGAAATTCCCACAAAAGCCTGCGAGGGTCAGGAAAACTCCATTGTGTCTCTGGAGCATGTGCAGCTTGAGGCAACGATTGAGTATTCCCGGAGAGGTGATCTTCATGTCACTCTGGTATCTCCATCAGGTACAGGAGGCAAAGACACACCTTGTTTGTGCTGCTCTAGTGTGTAACATTACTTCAATAAAAAACACCTCTATGTTCTACAGTGGCTTGAAAAGAGCTAAGCGTGTCACAACTCTGGTGAGGAGGGTGTGAGGATAAAGTGTCCTGGGGACTGCAGAAACCCCTTTTCAGTTTTGTGAGAAGGGGTTTGAAAATCACACTTCAGAAAATGAAAGCACAGTACATTTTCATTCTGGCAACAAGACCTGTGAAAACTGAGTGTTCCTGGCAGATAACAAATTATACTTCAATAATGCTTATCAGACTTCCTGTGACTTAACAGACTAATGGAAAACTGAGGAAATATGACTCCTTAGTTTTCATGTAACTGCATCTCCCCATTTGTATATTTAAAAAACACAGTGTCTCTGTTAGGCAACTTAGTACAAATACGCTAAATGAGCTAGACTGTGGCAAGCTGCCTTGATAATGCCCTGAAATAATACCATAAGGAGACAAAAAAAGAAGAAAAAAGTAGTATAAACAACTTTGTAAAGAGTAAAGTCTGTTAGATCAACTGGTATTATTAGGGGAAAAAAGGCAAGCTTTCAGATACGAATTTAAACATCAAGTTGATCCAATTTTTATATTTTTAGGTAGCAGTATCAAGTACTGCTGCTTTCACTTTAGCATCATTTTGCTTTCATGGCTAAGCTGTTTTTCCCTTGTTTCTTGCTGTTTTTCCACTTTCCTGCAAAACACTACCAGCAAATGTATGTCATTCCTTTTCTGTATTTATGGTGTTATGTTCAAATATATTTATAAATTGTGACAAGACTCCTTGGGGCTTCTCTGATCCTTATTATGTAAAGAGAGCTCCCCTGCTCTCTCCTTAGATGCAAACAAGCCCAACAAATTTCTTACCATGCAGGAGAATCTCTTTTGGTGCAGAAATACTTTGTGAACTGCAGCGTTTTTCTAATATTTTAAAAATGCAAGCATTTTCCACCCTTTTGGAGGACCAGACCCTTACAATTTACATCCACTCACCAAAAAAATGCAAAACAAAAAACAGTGAGGAACTCAGGATAAGGCTGTGGTTTCACAGTACTGCATGAACTGATTTGTCTTCAAAACTTCCATTTCAAAAGTTTCTTGGACTGTTCATCAGTGAAAAAGACTGGTTGTGCCTGACCTCCGCTTCTTAGGTTTCTTTATGTGCATTGACTGTCTTTTTTGTGTTAAGAGGTAGAACACATCAAGATGTGCCTTTTTCGTGCAACCTAATAGTTTGTGTGCTCTTAAATGCTGGTGTGAAAATAATTAAAGAAACTTAAATAGTGTATTTTCCAGGTCACCTATGCAGTAGGTAGAGTGCAGGGTGAGCAATTGGAAAAGTAAAAGTAGGTGTGTATGAACAATCCTCCTATTGGTCTTGCACTAACACAGGGACCAGCACTGTCTTACTGGCTGAGAGAGAGAGAGACAAATCTCCCAATGGCTTTAAGAACTGGGACTTCATGTCTGTTCACACGTGGGGAGAAAACCCAACAGGCACATGGATCTTAAGAATTACTGACATGGTAAGTATGTCTGTATATTAATTAGCTGTGTTTGGAAGCCAACACAAATAAAACCATTGCTAACCACTACCAAGCATGTTGAATTGTGAGCCTTCTCATTAACAGAGTGCAATGAGAGTTTGTTTAAAATACCTACCTGGATTAAAGTTAAAAAATAACATCAGATTTTCTTGTCCTTTGCTCAAATGCAACGCACTGTTCTCATTTCATTGACATGTACCTGTTGAAAAGATTTCATGTCTGTTTTTTTCAGACATACGTCACTGGAAGAAATCACTTAATATAGTTTTCTGTGATTCATGGGGTGAAATATGCAATCAAATTAACATATGGTTAACTGCAAATTGTTTTCTGCAGAAAAGGACACAGCATGGATCCAGTCCTCTCTTGGTCCATAAGCACAGTTTTCATTAACTTACAACCTTTTGAATGAACCCATTTCTGGTGATCTCAGTGAGCTGTTCTAAAGTATACCTTTCCCTAATTTCTTTCTGAGAGTAACTACTGCTGAACAATGTTTAAGGGTTAAAGCCAAGATGTCTACAGATATGAAATAGATCAGTTTACCAAAACCACCTGGGAATATGGATGGCAACAGCGAGATACCAGAATAAAGCTGCTTGGCAGGCAACTGAAAAATAATTTCCCTCAAAGAGAGAGTGATCGAGCACATTCATCTCATGGAAGTTGTCTGTTAATAAGCTTGTTATTAGGGGTTGGATCTTAGCAGGAACTGAATGCTTCCCATTAGACACTGAGCCTGCAGCCCCTATTGGCCTCAAATTGTAAACAGGAGGATATTGCCAAGTGGTGAGCAGATGGACAAGGCATTAGAAGGAAATACTATTACCAACAGTGTAGTGTTAATGCTGCAGGGTTATAGATAACCCCCTGGTTACAGATATCCTGCTCTTTGAATGCATTTTTTGGAAAAAAGAAGAAGAGCATTTTGAGTGTAAATATCTCTTATTTTTCAGTTTCACGTGAGAGCTTCCTGAAACTCACAGTAAACCAAGATTTTTGTCCTCAAGGCATAGTACACTCTTTGCTCGGCTTCCAGGTTTTTCTGTTTCCTGAAATAAGCTTTCCTATTAATGACCCCTAACTGACATCACAGATTCCCATGCAGAGTTACTCATAGGCTGTAGTTATGAGTAGCTTTAGCTGTCATGTAAGCTGTGTATGTAAACATTAGTCTAGACTTCTGCTAGAAAATAAGAGCTCAAGCAGCCATCTCCAGTCACTGAATGACCAAAAAATTCCGAAAGGAGCTTAGGTTAAATAAAGTTTTGGTGTCCCTTCCACTTTCTGCTATGGAAATCCTGCTGCCAGAATTTGTGAATAAGCATTTGTTGCTCATCTCCAAACACTGTGTTTCAGGTTGCTGTTGCACACCCCTCCAGAATGTTATTCCACATTACCATTTCCACTGGGTAACTTTAATAAGGAAATTGCCAAGGAATGGCTTAGTGAGCAGATTCTAATAATGCAAAATACTGCTTCAGTAATTTTCAGCATTCTGTCTTATGTCAAAATTCCATTGATGCTTACATGCTTAATTAATAATTATGTTATGTCAAAATGTGACATAAAGCCATTGCATTAAATCCCAGTTTCTGATATATATTTAATATATCCATTTTTTTTTGTGCTTATGAATCCTTGTCTAAATTTAGATATTGAAAGCCTTATAATGTGCTTTAGTCACTTCTGTCTACAACCAAGTGCCTTGTTTAATCTTGTGTCCTGAGAACCTATTCTGATGCAACGCTTATTTTTTAGTCCAGACGAATACAAAATGAAGGAAGGATTGTAAACTGGAAATTGATTTTACATGGCACTGCTACCCAACCTGAACACATGAAGCAGCCACGGGTATATACATCCTACAATGCTGTGCAAAATGACAGAAGAGGAGTGGAGAAGATGACAGACTTTGTAGAGGTAGTCTTACATTAATTTTTTTCCATTCATGTTTTTTCAATTTATAAGAAAATGGTATTTTTTCCCTGCTAAGAAGGCACATATTCATCCTGTATTCATTTCATCTAACCCCTGACCACTCTTGAGTTGTGTGTCATAATTTTTGTCCATGTCAACATCTGATATTTTTATTCGTCTGTTTTTTCATATATGAAAATATAAGGGGCTTAGGATGGTAACAGGATATTGCTACTAAAGCAGGAAAACCTGTAGCTAGTGCAGTTCAGTGGTGCAAGGAGGGAGGAAGACACCCTTGACAGACACACTAAATTTATGTAATTCTACTGAGAACAAATGTTGCATCCAGCAACCAAATTGTCTCCCCATTAAGTAATTAGGATATCCATAAGGACAATATCCATAAGACATCCAGAAAGCATAAAGAGAGTTTAACCTTCCTCAGACAGGTTATGAAAGAAAAGATTGAGGGAGACTTGATTATGGTCTTTGAATGCGTCACATAAGTGTCAGCAGGTCTGGCAGCCATGGTCAAGAAAATAAACTGGAAGAAAGTAAAAGTGGATTCAGGAGGTAGTGTAGGAGAAGATGGGTCGACGTGGTAGAAAACAGAGGAAGATAAATCAGAGTTCAGTTAGAAAGACAATCTTAGGCTAAATGAGGGGGCTGTACAGCCACATACTCCTGTTGAAAAAGACCATGCCTCTCACCAACTGTTCTGTGCACCTCTAGCTGAGACTGGACTTCCAAGGTTTCCAAGGTGCCTTGGCCACCCATTAGCTGTATTTCACTGTCTTTTTCTCTAGTGAATAATCATCTATAGAGAAGGATGTATAGCAGCTCTGGTTCAGTCCTTTTCACCAGCGTTATGTGGCAAAATCAGAGCTGCCATCAGCACTGCATATGTAGTTCCTTCATTTAGACTGCTGAGGAACTGTGTACTGTGCTTCAACTAGATCTGTCTCTTAAGACTGGGACAAATTTTGGCATAAAATAACAGGTTGTATCCTGCCAATGAGGAATCTGAAATTGTAACTGCCTATGTTGTGGAGGGACTTGATATTCTGTAAAATACAGTCCTTTTTGATAGTCTGTTTTGGTTGATAATGGACTAGTTGTTTTCTAGATGCCAAATGAAAATGAAAAATAATATCTGCCCACACATACGTGGAGATCACTAACCAGAGCAAACATTAATCTGGTTAGTTTGTCATTGACACCTACCCCTTTTTTATGGAAATCTGTGTTCTAGGACCATACCACACTGGAGAACCTGAGGGAAAAACCCAAAGTCACGGAAGATACCAGTAGTAGTATTGACAAAGCAGAAGATAAAGTCCCATCAGAGGCCATGCTGCATTTGCTGCAGAGTGCTTTTAGCAGACAGATGGATCAGAAGCAACTGCCAAAGAAGACTGGAAGTGAGAAGTTAAATATTCCATACGAACACTTCTATCAAGCCCTCAAAAAGTTGAACAAGCCCTCCCAGTTGAGAGGCTCAGAGGAAAGTCTGTACAGTGACTACGTTGATCTTTTTTACAATGCCAAACCTTACAAGCATAGAGATGATAGACTGCTGCAAGCGTTGGTTGATATTATAAATGAAGGAAACTAGACTGTAGGGTATGGCACTGAGTTGGAAATATTCATTCTCCCCACCTGTAGGGTTTTTTTCCAAAGCCTGTGTATGCTCTAGTTGTGTGATTGCTGCTTTGATTGCTTCATATTTAATACAAATATCAAGGAAGGATAAAAACGGGTGTGAGGGGATAAGGCAGGAAACTGACACGTTTTAGTAATACTTTTTTCAAAGCCTTTCTTCATTATGACCACAGTAGAATTGTCCCCTCAGGCATGAAATGCAATAGTAATCCCCTGAAAACCCTAATGCTCTATTGTAAACAATTTTCATATTACTTATTCTTCCACCCTCTTCACTTAAGCATGCAGTAGGATTCAAAACCTGAACTACCAAGCAGTTTTGAACCAAACTGCCAAAGCTATGGGGATATATTCTCATCCATGGATTTGTCATGAATATTGCAGTCTTTGTTATATTTGTCATTTATTCTAATACTTGCAGCCAGTACTGCTTCCATCATAGATGTTTTGTTCCTCCTCCAAACAACAATGCTCCCTTGCCCTTCTGTTCTCCTGTCAAGGAACATCTGGGAGGCTGGAGTTGGACTGGGGCATCAGTGAACACTGATGAAGTTATTTACAAGGTAGACTTCATACAGACATACACTAATATAAAAAAGAGCCCCAAACGAGACATCCCAGACCACGGGATGGCATTCTTTCCACCTAATTTTTAACTACCTAAGTGAAGTGCCTGAATTATGAGCCTAGAATTTCTAGGATGTGTGTAGTTAGTGAGGACAGAGTCTCCTGTAGGTAGCACTTCAGAACACTTGGCTTTCTTTAGACCTGTTATGTGATGGAGTACTGATACATTTATGTCAATTATATGAGCTCTGGGGACCAACCTTCTACCTGTGGATCCTCAGTTAGGTTTCTGAAGTAATATATCTGTGTTCTGAGATGCCTACATCTGCAGTAGTCAGGACAGCAAAGCTGGGATCACTTTGTCCTTTCTTTGTACTGTGACCAAGGTGGAACAGAAAGGGTGGCTGTTCTAGGAAAGTCCACCTAAAGACTGGAGCTTGGAGTGTCTGTGGTAGATTGTAACACTTCCCAAGTATATAGTAAGTCAAAGCAAAATGGCTGGGAAGGGGTGTGAGATTTACAAAAATATCCTAAGAAGAGTGTGCATGAAATATGGAGTAGGAAGGGAGAGGAACAGGAGAAAAGGAGAAATCGGAAGAGGATGAGACAGGCGACTGTGAGGAAGCAACCGGGGCGAGTGACTCCCTAACTTAGCAGTATAGTACACAAACAGCTTTCCACACATACCTCTTTAAAGACAGAGTCAAGACTGATGTATTATTTTTCTTTTCATAATTGATTTAAAAAAAAAAACAAAAAGCCAGGCTGGATGTTCAGAAATTGTAGGGGATCTAGAACAAGGAAGTG
>JAWWEU010000091.1:7513999-7531850 GCA_035583155.1 Acropternis orthonyx
AATTTCTGTGCAGAATATATAAGAAACTTACACATTTCTATCAAAGCCAGTTCTGGTCAGGTGACAATGGAATTTCTTTCCTGCCACTGGGCAAAATGGATCTGTATATCTCCTCCTAGATGTGAGTCACAAGTATCCTACTATGCTACAGCAGGATGAACGGGTAAGCAATAATTAACTAATTTTAATTTTTTTAAAAAGTGCAATTTCTTTCTACAGTAAAGCAAGAAAGCTAAAGTGCATTGGCTATAGTTTTGTGTATGCTCATTTTCTTTAATCAGCTTGTCTTTAAAAAAAAAAAAAAAGGTAACAACCTGAAACTATATAAACAGCAACTGTTGGCTAAATCAAGGATGCTGTGGAGTGATACATTTCTGTGTGATCTGATGTACCCACTGCTCAGGGTGGGTGTGATTAGGTCAACTACCCTGATGTTACTAAAAGTTACATTGTTGATCCTAATAAATGTGTATCTAGCACACCACTCCCCAAGCATCACCTTTCATTCCATTCCATGTCCACAGAAACAACACAGAGAGGAAAAACATATTTTTATGACACATTCTTAGCCAAAATGAGATAAGGACAAAGTCATGCCAAGAGGAGGGAATACTAGAACAAACCTAAAAAGCAAAATTTTGAGCAAGGACTGAAGTTTTGTGCTTCAAAGGTCAGCTTTTAAAATTTCTTATTACTTATCACACTTTGGTAACATGAAAGTGCCTTTTGCACAAATCAGCCAATAAAAAAGGGATGTCTTTTAAGACACTAGTGTTCTATTTTTGCTTCTGAGCACTAATGACCAAATAGCAGAGACAGATAGCATAATCTTGTCTGTAGTTAGTATATTAAGAAATTAAGGGGGCTAGGAAGTTCAGTACAAGCCCTTCTTCCTATTTATTTATGTGCTGTAATTGTTTTTCCAAAAAAAAAAGCGCTACATTTGCTTTGAAGCCAAAGATCTGCACAAAACACACAGATCTGGTTCTTTTATTTGGAAGTATGTTCCACTAACATGCATTTTATTTATTTATTTATTTATTTTTGCTTTCTGAGGCTTTCCTACCTTTCCTTCAACTATATGATCTGACCTAGTAGGTACTGAATATGTGCCAATTACCACAGGACACACTAAAGGCTGTGCTTCATAACTGCTCTTCTATGATGCCTGGCACTGGGTTATCATATAGTAACTGCTGTGGTTCCAGTCAACAGCCTAGGAAAGGAAAGACTGATTCATGTGCTGACACAATAATACATTTTCTCCACAGATATATTAATGGAAAGGGCTTTGCTCCACTGAAATTGCTGTTCAATTAGCACTTTTAGGGCAGTTAGTCTGCTATGATTGATGTGGATATTATTTTGCTTTGCCAATTCACTGTTTGCCTACAGATGTGTTCTTCAAACTTGTTATCTTAGGCTGGCTGCTTCTTGTGAAGCCCAGGTCCTTGGGTCCATTTGTCCAACCTTTTTCCTTTTATGTGCAACCTGCAATCCTCTTCTTCATCTGCCGCTGGCAGCATCTGGAGCTGACTGGCCAAAGCTCTTCTGTTGCCATCTTTGGGATGAATCTGTGTTCTGGTATTTCCTCAACAGACTCCAGGAGCATAAACCTTCTGGGAAAAGAGAGGCTTTTTCTCTGCCCCTCCACGGCAGAGCTTTCTGATAGCCATGATCTCAGGCTGACTAGCAGGTTTTAGCAAGATTAGCTATCACACCATCTCCCAAATGGAGAATAGTTTCTTTTATTTCCATATTTCCTCTTGGAAGTAGCACAGTTTGCTGGATGAAAAATCACTTTCTGTACCAAACTTCGACATTTTTCTGCATATCTGCAGGCACATCTGGGTAATATGTGAGCAGTTCATAGCACTGTCTGTCAACATCCCACCTTACTGAATAGGGTGCATTGCATGCCAGTTTGTTGGGGTTTTATAACAAACTTTAGTATATGCTACTACTCTTACAATGTGAGGGAGGGAAAGTATTTAAGTTTTTTTAGGTCCTTTTGATTTGGAATAGAGATTTGGAACAGGTAATGGGTGATGCTTAACACAAGACTGTGCAAGTCTTGTTTACACAAAGAGAATCAGTCTAGAGTGTCCTTTTATGCTCACAGCCTGAGCACACTAACAATGCAAGCTCAAAATTGTCTCATTTGAAGGCTGTTTCCTTACACAATTTTATTTACTCTATTCATCACTGGAGCTTTGGTGTTTTCTTCTACTTATGCTAAAAATGAGTGCACTTCCATTCCCAGAAATACTCTGATTCAGTCATTTGAATTCATAACCAGCTGCAACTTGGAATGAATGCTTAACTCTCTCTTATAGCAATTGCAGGTGAAGGACTCTGGTTGAAGCTGCCAGCTGCAGGAAAAAAAAAAACCAAAAAAAACCCCTACCTGTCATATTCCTAGTCGACTCCAAATAATTGCAAATTGCTGCAGTTCCTATTCACTGACATTAGATTGTTTGGCGCTCCCAGTTTCTCCACAGAAATATCCTCAAGTATTAATACAAGTAGTTTTAATCCCTCTCTTTCTGTCCTTAGCACCCATATTTTTGCTTGTATTTTTCCCCTCATCTGCTGAGTTGTCTCTGCAGAACAATTCATATGGAGGTGACAGTTAATCTACAAACAGCACTAAAGGAAGCAGAACGTTCCTACTACTTGGAGGGGAACAAGGGTCTCAGTCTTGAGTTTGCAGGCTGTGTGGGAAGCTACACTGGTACCCTGAAGGGCAGGCATTTCTGTTTTAGCGCTACAATCCAGCTGGCTGCTAACACTGTCCAAGTCCCGTTTTAGGGCAGTCCCAATCATTGTGGTGTGTGGTACATGGTATCTAGAAGATAAAGATTAGCTTAAATGCTTATCTAAAACACAGTGCTTAAGACAGATGTGGGACAGAATGTAAATGAGTAAGAGTGCTTTGCAGGAAACAGGTTTTCTTTCCCTGTGGAGAAAACGCCAACATGAAACAGAGATAAAAGACACAGGTATGAAATTAAATAGAGGTTGTGGCTGTCCCCATTCAGCTACTGCTTTGCTGAGAGGACCTAAATCTATTCTTCATGGGATCCACATCTGAGAGAAAAATACATAGAGGGGAGAAAAACAAGTAGAAAGCAAGGGAAGGAAAAACACCGGAACTGAAGGCTATGCTGACTGGAAGACCTTCTTTGGAGTACATTCAATGCAACATAAAATCTGCTTTTGGTTTCAAACATTTTGACGAAGAACTGGCTGAACTGAAAATCAACCACTTACCAACTACTTCTCACTCAGTAAAGGGCTCCCTAGCTGCAAGGAAAAGCTGTTGATGGAAAATGCATTAGCAAATGTTTCGTTGTTTGTTGTGGTTTTTATTTTTTAACTAGGGGGAGGTCTGAATTCAACCTTTTAAGAAATCCCACAGGTACCCCACAATACTGTTTATGTGAGGGTTTCTTTATGACACAGCACTGTTTAAATAGAGATTTCAGTCAAGCTGGTCAACTTCCCTGTCCCAGCTGCTCTCACACTTGCACACAAGGTTGCAGCAGCGCACTGGCTCCCCAAACTCGCTCTGGCAGCTGCAGGGGGAAAAAAACCCACACACACCTAGGGAAAGTAAATTTTTCCGTCAGGAACTCAGATGTTTATTCAGCCTGCAGTCTTGTAGTGTAGTACTCAGCTAGTCTATGGCTCTTGGGCATGGCAACTCCATTATATTGTGATTTGCAGTGTGGGGACCGTGCTTTTTTTTTGGCATTCTCAGTGGAGACAGCTGCAGTGGGGCTGGGCGAAAGCAAACCCTGCACGTCCACAAAAACCTTGTGCTGCTTTGGAGGTACAAACCTCCTTTCAACTGATAAATAAATCATCAAATCACAGAATGGTTTGGGTTGCAAGGGACCTTAAAGTTCATCTAGTTCCAAACCCCCGCCAAGGGCAGGGACACCTCCCACCATCCCACGTTGCTCCAAGCCCCGTCCAAGCTGGCCTTGGACGCTTCCAGGGATGGGGCAGCCACAACTTCTCTGGGCAACGCAAACAGAGCCGGAACTCCGTCGGCCTGGTGCTGTTTGCAGGTGTTTTCCTGCTTTTCTACAAAGATGCGCAGAGATCAAGACCCTAAACCTGAAAGACTGAAACGTCACTTCAGAATTTCAGAAGTGGGTGTGTGCTGGGGAGGAACTGCCCCTCACACGGCAGGGCGGGCGCCACCCCCCGCCCGCCATCTCAGGTGCGGGCATCGGCGCGTCATCGGGCGCCATGGCAACGGCGGCCATGTCGGGTGAGGGTGAAATGGCGGCCGGAAGGGGCGGTGGCGGCGGCCATTACCCGCGGGACGGGGTGAGTCGGCGGCGGCGGTGGCAGGGCCGCGGCGGGTATGAGGGGCGGGCCGGGCTCCCGGGAGGGCCGGGAGCGGGCGGGGCGGGGGTGAAGGAAGGCGGCGGTGGAGGGGCCGCACGCCCGCGGAGGGACGGGCCTGAGGAGCGTGCGAGGCTCTCGGGGGCAGCAGCCGACCCCGCGGGCGCGGCTGGTGTGTGTGGGGAGTGAGTCACAGAGTCACAGAACTGTCAGGGTTGGAAAGGACCTCCGGAGATCACCCAGTCCGACCCCCCTGCCAGGGCAGGGTCACCTGGAGCAGTGACACAGGAACGTGTCCAGGTGGGTTGGAAATGTGTTCAGACAGGGAGTTTCCACTCCCTCCCTGGGCAGCTGTATCAGTGCTCTGCCACCCTCAGTGTAAAGAGGTTGTTCCTCGTGGTGAGATGGTACTTCCCGTGTTTTAGTTTATGGCCTTGTCCTGATGTGGGGCACGGCTGGAAAGAGTCCGACACCACTCTCTGAGCACCGCCCGTTGAGATATTTATGTGTATTAATCAGCTCCCCTCTCACTGTTCCCCTCTCCAGATCAACCAGGCGGAGCTCCTGCATCTCTCCTAATAACAGAGATGCTCCAGGTCCTTCATCATCTCTGTGGCCACTGCTGGATTCTCTCCAGTAGTTCCTGGTCTCTCTTGTACTGAGGAGCCCAGGACTGGGTACAACACTACAGATGTGGCTCACTAAGAGTGGATGATTTCGGGCTGGTGGTAGGTGAGGTGAATGCCGGGAGGAGGTGTGTTTTGTTCTCTGTGTGAGAGGGTTTTAACCATAATAAGGGGGATTAAGGTGAAGCTGAGCCCCTGTTGGGGGAGGACAATCAGTCTGTGATAAATCAGTGTGGTCTTTTTGAGGAGGCAATAATGTGAATAGCCTGTGACTGAGGAAAAAAGGTTGAGTCCCTAAAAAATGGAAATTAAAACAGATGTTACCTTAAGGAGCTCTAGATCTCATCTTTAAGTGGAGTTGACAGTTTTCTCCTTTCTCCTTCCATTCTTAAGATATTCCTGCTGAGCCAGAGCTGAAGGCTATGGAAAAATTCCCTTTAGGCTTGCAGACAGAACCTTGCTTGACTGGAGTTCCTGCCGGGGAGTATAAACTCAAATGGCGGCTTTTACTTGTGCCCAGTGCTTTTATTTTTGTGATTCTATGTCTGTACATAAATGCAGGTTTATGTGTATGCAGTAGAATTTCTGTACTGTAGCAGAAAGAGCTGGTGGTAGCAGAAGTAATAAAACCTCAAGGTTTTCAGATTTAGTTGTAAAATGGTAGTAATTGGGAAGAGAAAATGTAATTTGAGTTTCAGTTTGTAAGGTTTGTCATCAGAAATCCTTTTTTTTCCTAAGCAAATACAACGTGAGAATCAAAGCTTATTTTGTCAGTTAGTTTGCAGAGCAGAAGAGCTCATCTGTATCAAAAAGGAAATAAATGTGACATTTAAAACAGGGTACATTCCTGCTTAGAATTTTTTACCTCTTCTCTATGTGAGCAGTAGAATGGGTTGCTAAGCATTGGAATGGGCTGCCCAGAGAGGCGGTGGAGTCAGGGAAACACTGGACGTGGCACTTAGAGCCATGGTGTAGCTGATAAAGTGGTGATCAGTCAAAGGTTGGACTCAATGGTCTTGGAGGTCTTTTCCAATCTCAAGGATTGCGGGGTTCTCTGAAGAGAGGGTGTGTGGTAATGAAAAATCGGTAGGCTGGGTTGTGGCATACAGTATGAGGAAGTGGGAAGCAGGAGAGCTGGAGGTATGAGGGATGGTGCCAGGAGGCAGTGGAAGGGTGGACAGAATGTGTGAAAGGCAGTGGTCACTGGTGGCTTGCTGGACTGATGAGTAGTAGATGAGATGTTTTTAATGACAGCTGTTCCCCCACCCTCTCCAGTACCATTGTAATTCCAGCTAAAGTCAGTGCTGCTGCTGAGAGGAAGAAAACAGTTCAGTGGAAGTTGATTTTGGTTTTTTTAAAATGTTGATATATATAAAATGCTTATGTTAAAAGATAGCTCACAGCAGGACCATATGTGCTGTTTCAGTAACTCACTTAGAAATAATCTTTGTATTGTTTTGTGTATGACCAAGGGAAGTGCCAAGCTAAGATGCTTATCAAAAGTTAAGGTTTGGCAAAGCAGTGTACTGGCTTCATCCTGAAAGTACAGCAGCCGTATTGCTTTCAGTAGAACTGCTCAAGCAGAGGAAATTGATAAGAATTGGCAGGTTCAGTTTGTAACCCCTAGTTTGACTGTAAATGCTGTTACAGACTTGAACAGAGCAACACAAGTTCTGTGTGTATGGTATGCATTTAATTACTTCTGGTTTCATTCAGTTTAGGAAAAACTGTTCTAATGTTGAGGGTCATCAAGTGCAGAGATAGCCTGCCCGGAGACATTGCTGAGTTTCTGTGCCTGGACAAGGCCCTTGGCAACCTGCTTTGGCTGACACTGCTTTCTTCAGGAGCACTGGGCAGGTGACCTCGAGACATCCCTCCCAGCCTCAGCTGTTCTGTGATTCTGTAGCCAGTAGCCCGGAGCTTTTCAGAATGCATTAATTTAGGGATAGATTATCTTGAAACGTGTCTGCATCTTCTGATAGAGAGGAAAGCTCTTTGAATGGGTCTTTACAAGCCTTGGCTTGGTTGCTTTTCAGTTCCATAGGATTTGTGAGATCTCTAAGTACAGGGCACATCTCCAAGGTGTTGCTGTCCTCAGCTTTGTTTGGCTTTGCATGTAGATACAGTAAGAACAGTTTGGTTGATAAATGGTTGATATGAAGTGAACTTGGTGCCACCTGTACACAGTCTCAGCTATTAGTTGAAATCTAACCCTGATAATTTTTGTTAATACAGAAAAGCAGTGACTGAACCTGCATGAAGGTTTTTTTGCAAAGAGCGTGATAAGGTACAGTGCTTCCATTTTAACATTACAGAACAGTGTATTTTTTTTCCCTTGAATTTGCTGTTTGTTGTGCTGATCCTACTGATGTCTTTCACCATTTAATGTTTGGCCAGAATGTGTGAGTCAACACAGGCAGGCACAAACTCACAGCTAGAACACAAACAATAAATTTATTTCCATTACCTTGCTAATCATGGGATCCCCAAAGCAACACCTGGCTGCAGGTACCCTACCCTGGACGTGGGCACTGTTAAACTTGGTCCGTGCCAGAGGGTCACCATCCTATCAAGGTTTATTCTCAGCTGCAAGGTCCCTTGAGCAATTTACAGTCATACTCACCAGTCTTCCACTTTTAGCACGTTCCTCCCCTAAAGTGTTTTCCTTTTGGAAACCATTATGGTTACATGATCTGTTTTGTGTTGGGCATCATGTTACCATGATGGATCAGCATGTTAAAAGTCCCAAATTGAATTGATTGTATGGGTGTGCATTTGGGGATTTCTTAGTAGTGTTCCTTAATGTTCAGGAAGAACTTGGAAAAGGTGGGTACCTGTATGCTTCAGTCACCATGTCTGGAATTGGCAATAAACGGGCAGCTGCAGAGCCTGGCCCTTCTGCACCTCCGGAGAAGAAGGCAGGGGTTGAAGATTCAGGGACTACGGTGGAGACCATTAAGCTTGGAGGTGTTTCTTCAACGGTACGTCCTCCCCACTCAACCTCTTGGTGTTTTTCGCGTGGAAACAAGAATGTGTCTGTGTTCAGTATGAGTCCTTCTGTGATGTGTCTGGTGTGCCACGTGCCCTTGCATAGGAGGAGCTCGACATCCGGACCCTGCAGACCAAGAACCGTAAGCTTGCGGAGATGCTGGACCAGCGTCAGGCCATTGAGGATGAGCTGCGGGAGCACATTGAGAAGCTGGAGCGCCGGCAGGCCACTGACGATGCCTCTCTGCTGATCATCAATCGATACTGGAACCAGGTTGATTTGCTGCTTTTTGTACACCGTTCTCTTGTCTCTTCTGTACCACTGCACTGCTTTTATTTACATCTGTTCTTTGTCTTGCCTCTCCTATCCCATCATTCAGTTTGATGAAAATATCCGCATCATCCTTAAACGCTTTGACCTGGACCAAGGTCTTGGAGACCTTTTGTCTGAAAGAAAAGCGCTGGTGGTCCCAGAACCTGAACCAGACTCTGACAGTAATCAGGAGCGCAAAGATGAGAGGGAACGAGGTGAGGCACCTGTCTGGGGACAGTGGGAAAGATGGATTTCAGTGGTGGACAATGCTAATGGCCCTTTCTAAAGGGTGACAGAAGGTACCCTTTGTGATTGTGGAGATAAGCTATATGTTACCTGCTAGAGCACATTTACTTTTTGGCACCTCTTTATGTTCTCAGGGGAAGGACTGGAACCAGCTTTCTCCTTTCTGGCCACTCTGGCCAGCAGCACCAGTGAGGAGATAGAATCCCAGCTCCAGGAGCGTGTGGAGTCCTCCCGCCGTGCTGTTGCCCAGATAGTGACAATGTATGACAAGCTGCAGGAGAAAGTGGATGTGCTGTCTCAAAAGCTGAACAGTGGAGGTATGAATGACAGATAGCAGGTTTTCAAGAATGCTTGTCTACCCCCACCTTAGACCTGATGCTGCATTGTGAACATTAAGACCTAGTCTCATGCTCATTTACTTTCAAAGCTAAATTGGCCTGGCTTTCCAAACTCCCTATAAAAATGTCTAATAAAGGATTATAGGCTAGAAGTGCATTGTAACTCCTTCTAGATTTGCATGCTGAGAGCTCTGCCCAGCATGGTGGGCTAAGAAAAAGCTTGTTTTTGCCTGTAGTGTGTTCATGCACCTGAGAAGTTAAGAGATTGCAGCTGAACCTTATCACTCTGCTGTCTTCAGCCATCATGTAAAAGGCTTCATGATTACAAGTGAAGAAGTGAAATGAGCATTGTAGCCTGGTGCTGGACTCCTTCTCACTGGCAGTTTAGTAAAAGGTGTAGGAATAACCAACTGCTCCATTTTCACTGAGTTTTGAGCAAAATAGTGCCCATAAAATATTTTGGTATGCTTAGTGTAATGGTCAGTTTTGAATGAAAAGCAGAGTTGTGCAGAAAAAAGCCAAATGACTGACCTCTAAAAAGTAATGTTAGCAGATTCATGTTACACGTAGATGACTGTCTAATACACTTCATTAGCATAAGGTTAGAATTTTAAGCATTTGAATGAAAATTTGGGTGGAATATCAGCTCATCCATGGTTTTCCTGCTGCCCAGAGGTTTGTATGTGCTCTGATTGAGGAGCTCTGACAAGTCTGGCATTGGTGCAGGGAAGTATTACTGTCCTTAGTTGGCAGTCTTAAATTGTAGTAGCATTGACACTGGTGCCTGTACTCAGGTGCTGTTATTGTCATCTCTCAGACGTTGTGGTTGTCACCTGATGTGTGTTATCAAGCTACCTGTAGTAGCAGGTGTATGCATGAATTTGAACTGCGTTAGGGTGTCTCTGTTTTACAAGGGTATATCCTCTGTTGCTGATACCAACATATTTGAAGTGATTTCTGACGTGAGGGGAGGGTGACCAGGTCAGAAATATACAGCATGTTAAAATGCAGAGCCTTTTGTTAAGTGAGTGCAGGTCAAAGTTCTCTGATGGAGATCAGGCTCTTGGCAGTGACCTGCAAGAGAGTTAAACACAAATCTAGAAATTTCCTTTTCTGTTTTCTTCTTTCACTCTTTGCTGTTTAAGAACTAAACTCAGTCTTTCTTGATGTCCATTAATTTTTTTTCTTCATGCATGTTTCAGATATTTCATTGATGGAGGAAGCAGTGCTGGAGCTGAACACCTACTTGTCACATGAAAATGGACGGCTGCAGGAACTGGCTGATGTTCTTCAGGAGAAGCACCGAATCATGTCTCAAGAGGTACAGAAAGGAGAGAGAAAGAAATCTGCTTTGGGGTCTTGCTTATAATCTGTGGTCACCAGAGTTTGGAAAGCAGGTTATTTTCTTGAAGAGGGACAGGAGCAACGAAGTTTCAACAGCAGTTTCAAAGTTATAGAAAGAGTTATTGTAGTGGAGTTCTGAACATAGATTTTCTGTGTAATTCAGATTGATTTGCTTGTTACATCAGAAAAGGGAAGAGTATAACCAAATCAGTGAGTTGAATGTATTTAATATTAAAAGAAAACAGAGCAGAGGAAGAGATAGGATGATGCAAAGGGGTTGTATAAACACCTGAGATGCTTGACATGACATCCCAGTAATTCTAAATTCCTTGGTTTCTCTGCATCATATTATGAAAGTGTAATGACATCAATTACAAGATGATGCCAGTCATTAGTTCATATTATTAGCAGTATTTGCTTTGGAGGCTTCAGTTCCTTTAAAAATTGTGTTACCACTGATCTGGGTCAGGGTTAGACTTCTGAGCAGTTATGTGGTCTGTAGAGCAGATTAACATATAGATTGAAAACAAAAAAAGCTTTTGAATAAGCCGAGGTGGCTGCCTCTGTATTCTGCCAGGTATTACCAGTTTCTTACTCTTTCTCAATTTTCAGTCTTGTCTTATTTTTGTTACTGTCTGGAGATTCAGCGGGTGTAAAGTTGAGGACTTTTTGTCAAGTCTGTTGCCACAGCAAAAGATGGAAAGCACATGAATAGGAGAAAAATTGTTAGCGTGCAGCCTCAGGAAGAGTTGATTCTATTCAATATGCTGGCTGAAACACTCTTCTGATTGCAGTTCTCCAAGCTGCAAGAGAGAGTGGAGACAGCAGAATCTCGGGTGTCTGTTCTGGAGACCATGATTGATGACCTTCAGTGGGACATTGACAAGATACGCAAGAGGGAGCAGAGGCTCAACCGCCACTTAGCGGATGTTCTGGAGCGAGTAAGCACTGTCCTCTTTGTCAGGAAACCAGAGAAATGGGTGCAATTTTGAGATGTGTGACATCATCTCATGATACTTTGCAGTGAGAGCTGAGAATCTGCAGTGTACCTTCTCTGGTCTTGGATTTGCTGTATTGTCAGTCTTGCCAGTATTTAACTGGGTCTTGCTGAAGTCTGTTACTTTTTTTTGCAGGTAAATTCCAAAGGCTACAAGGTGTATGGAGCTGGGAGCAGCCTCTATGGGGGCACAATCACCATTAATGCCCGCAAGGTAATGACAAGGGCTTGGTTGTGGGCAAGGGGAAGAAAGAAGTCAAGGACAGCTTGTGCTAGGGGCCATAGATTGGAACAGAATGTAGATACTTATTTTAGATTATTTTAGTTCCTTTGCCACAAAGCTGAGTGACTCTGGGCAAGCCATTTTGTCTGTATACAAGTTTCCTACTTATAAAACAGACCTGATGGAAGTAGACTCTGTCTCCCTTGCTAATGTTACCTGACTGTTTAGTCTATAATTTCTGTTACTACATAAACAGTTACTTCATTATTACCTTCAGGAGAGACATTAACAGTAGGATTTACAAGCAGTTTATCCCCAACAGTTTGAGGAGATGAATGCAGAGCTGGAAGAGAATAAAGAGCTTGCTGGGAATCGCCTCAATGAGTTGGAGGAGCTACGCCAAGATCTTGAGGAAGTAACAACACAGAATGAAAAACTCAAGGTGAGACATCTGTACTTTTTTGAAGATGAAGGTGTTCTGTGTGATGCGCTGCCCTTTGCTTCATTGTGCGGTGCCTCCAGGAAAACCTCATTAGCACTGTTCTATTCTGTACTTGCTCTTTCAGCTGTTTTGTAGTTTGTACCAGGTACAAATTAGCAAGTCTGTGACTTACCCTTGCAGGTCAGTGAGTTGGTGACCCCATGTGGTCATCGTTGGAAGTTGGAATAGTTTCCTTCCTCTTTTCCACTCTGATCTTTTCTGGGCATTTTAATGATGTCTAGTTACAACTGTTTTCACATTGTTACAAGTATTAATCCCTCTTCCATATTCCCCACACTCTGTGCAAGAGGAGCCAGAGAACTGAAAAAATCGGGAAATTTGTGTAGGAAAGAGATACTCTTGAGAAAGTCAATTAATTTATGTCTTTTCCAGTGTGGAAGAGTGGATGGATAGGAAACAGCATATGACTGATGTTTTAAAGGTGGTACCACAAAAATATATGATGGAGGGAATAATCTAAATGTCATCTTAGTGGTCAATTAATCTGTTAGCCTTTTATAAGAAATGGCTGATGTGATAATCTAAGTTTAAGACATTTGATTCCAGGAAGTATCTTGAGGCACCTCTAAAATCTGTTTATCCTCGTGATCAGCCTACAACTTCTTTTTTTCTCTTCAATAGTGTTAAGCTGTATGTGTATATATATATATATATGTGCTGGTAGTTACAATCATTTGCTAACTTTTTTTGTAAGGAAAATTCAGATTCTGTACCTCTGTTTCTTTATAATTTCTCTTCCATTCAGTCACTATGTCTTACTAGTAGAAGGCTAACGTAATGTCTGCTTGCACGTGCATTTCCTCTATTCTGTCATACTTTTCTATGTGTCCATCTTTATTGATTTAGGTGATTACAGTTTATAGTAAAACCATTGAAAAGATGTGTTATGTTCTCCAAGTTCATATATTTGAGAGAAACTAATTCAGGATCCAAGAGCGAAAATGCTGTCACATGAGAAATTTCTCTTGCTGTGTGAGAGAAACAGCCTAGTGCATGGAGAGAAAGCACAGACTTTTTAAATTGATACTGAAGCATATCACTTACAGCTACTTCACAGCAATGCTATCAGAGTTCTGCTTTTGTCTTTGCTTGTGGCAGTTTGATTCACTGTTCTCTCATCTTGTGAAATAACAACCGAAGGTGAGGGGATAATCCCTGTGGCATATTCTTGTGTCCCACTTAGGTTGAGCTGCGACGAGCAGTGGAAGAGGCTGTGAAGGAGACCCCGGAATACCGCTGCATGCAGTCCCAGTTTTCCGTTCTGTATAACGAGAGTCTCCAGCTGAAGGCACATCTGGACGAGGCCCGCACCCTGCTCCACGGTACCCGCGCCACACACCAGCGCCAGGTGGAACTGATCGAGGTAACACCTCTGCTCCACCAGACCAGGGAACACTGCTGAGTCTGAGCGGCTCTGGGGATGCTCAGGAGATTTAAGTTTCTGGCAATAAGTCAGTCTTTTCAGTTATTTTATGTTGATGAAGTGAGAGAGCAGGCTCAAAGAACCAAGTTCTGTTCCCTTTTTTACTCCTCAGAGGGATGAGGTCAGCCTGCACAAGAAGCTGCGCACGGAGGTGATTCAGTTGGAGGACACCCTGGCACAAGTCCGCAAAGAATATGAGATGTTGAGGATAGAGTTTGAACAGACACTTGCTGCCAACGAGCAGGCAGGTATGGTGTTGTTCTGCTTGTGCCTAAAAGCAAACACCACCTACTCCCCCAATGCCTATTAGAGGCTACACTGCAGTAAAACACCTGGGCTGATTCTTTGTTATCGTTAAATACTTTTTCTGGCAGGTCTCTTTATAAACAAACCTCTTCATGTGTTTTATCAGGAAGCCAGTTCCATATTATCTGACTTCCTTTTATGTGCCACATAATATATACATTATGCTAATAATTTGGTTTATGACAGGGTATTTTGCATTATTAAAAACTACCTGGAAGAAGAAGACTGTCCTGAGAACCTGGATAGGAAAGCAGTAATTTTCAAATTTCATCAGAGGAAATAAAGAACTTATTTCTAAAATAGAACTTAAATCGTAGAGGTTTTTTGTAGCATAACACATTTCCCTTACGATCATGGGAAAAAAAGTAATGTTGATGGGAAATTAGAACTGCGAATTTGCAAGGACTTAACTGTTGCATGTAAAGCTGGCACAACTTTTTTCTGCACATGTGTTGTGTTGCTCTGTTGCATGGCAAAATGGTACTAGTGTTATTTTGGTTCTTTGTCACTGACACTTGTCTTGTTCTCCATCTCCATGAGAGTCCTGCAGGAGACTGATCAAAATGTGATTTGTTACAGCTATGTTTGTTTTTGTAGGCCCAATTAATCGTGAGATGCGTCACCTCATCAGCAGCCTCCAGAATCACAACCACCAGCTGAAGGGAGAGGTGTTGAGATACAAGCGCAAACTGAGAGAGGCCCAATCTGACTTGAGCAAGGTATGACAGCAGAAAATGCCAGAAAAGAGGAGGAAGTGCTTAAGGAGAAGGGGGAATATTGTCACCCTTGCCTCCACTGTCAACCTTCTGATATAGCCTGCAGGGTGCAGTCTGATTTCAGTGGAGCTGTGCACTCTTCTTCCTCCTTTTACCAAATGAGTGGTCTTCCTTTGTAGCTGTGTAGTGCTCCTTGAAAAGTAGTAGCAGTGACAAAGGGGCATCCTTTGTAATCATGGAAGCATGGATCTGGGAAGACAAGGAAAAAGGGGGTAAGATAGATTTCTGGCTAAAAAAACTTAACGGTTTGTTTTCTTTTGTGTCATTTTTCTTGCTGTTCCATGACAGATCCGCTCTCGCAGTGGTAGTGCTCTCTTACAGTCCCAGTCCAGCACTGAAGATACAAAGGAGGAACCTCCAGAGATCAAGCAGGAACCTGAGGATCCTTCTACCCAAGTGTCTGTTCCCAAGGCTGCTTCTGAAGATGTTAATGAAATGAAGGCCAGGCGAGATGAAGAGGAACGGGAGCGAGAGAGACGGGAGAGGGAGAGGGAACGAGAGAAGGAAAAGGAGAAAGAGAGAGAGCGAGAAAAAGAGAAAGAAAAGGAACGAGAGCGGGAAAAGCAGAAGCAGAAGGAATCTGAGAAGGAGAGAGAATCCAAAGAGAAGGAGAAAGGGAAGCATGAAGATGGAAGAAAGAAGGAGGCTGAAGTGATCAAGCAACTGAAGGCTGAGCTCAAGTAAGATTGTCCCTCCCTTTCCTGCTTAAGCAGTGCCCAGACTTGGGTGTTTGTGTGAGATGTGTTTTAACTTGCTCTTAAAAGATTACTCTGACTGAAGTGCAAGGGGAATTTCCTGACACCCTCTGTATCTGATTGTGATCTGGTCAATGTAGTAATATTTCTTTTATAACAGCATAAAACATGAATAACCAAACCAGATACTTCATGGTATGGATAAAGTAATACTTACTCAGTGGTGTCATAACAATTGCATAAAACTTCACAGGAGCGCATTCTTAATAAAGGGCACAGCAGTCTTCCCTCTCTTGAATTGTTACCAAAGCAGAGGTGGATAGTTTGTTGCTTACTATTAGGGTACTCTCCACCCCACTTGTCTTGTGCCTGAACATGTTTATTTTTCAGCCTGTACTCCTTGGCTCTTTTAGGTTACCAGGGTAAGTTGAGCCAAGGACGACTCCATATCCATGTGGGAGATGGAGCGAATATTGCTGAGAGTCTCATGCTGGCTATGTAAAAGCGTGCCTTTCCTGCTGTGTTCTCACAGTCTATCTCCCTGTCTCCAGGAAGGCCCAGGAGAGCCAGAAGGAGATGAAGCTGTTGCTCGATATGTACCGCTCTGCCCCCAAAGAGCAGAGAGACAAAGTGCAGCTGATGGCAGCTGAAAAGAAGGCAAAAGCTGAGGTAAATCTAATTTCTCTTCCCTTTATCTCTTTTGTATGTTACGTAAACTTCTTTTCAGATACTCTCCACCAGAACTGTGTTGTTTTGCTCTTCAAATCTGATGATTATTTGTTTTCTTGTTTTTTTTCACCTAGAAGAGAGTTTGGAATGGTCTAGAGATGAAGAGGGAGATTCTGGGATATCCTCCTCTGGGAACAGATGATCCCTTTGCCTTGTCTGAGAGACATGGCTCCCTCTTCCTCAGTTGCAGATTCAGCTAGTAGTGTTGTTAAGTACATGTCCCAGAGATAGGCAGCCAGTCAGACTGTCACAGACCAGGTGCTACCTTCAACAGCATATACATAGAGGACTCATGAAACAAAAGCGTAGATAAGTCCCTTGCTTTTCAGCTGGTATATGCAGAATGTCACTAGTGCAGGCACACATACACAACAATCCAGGTTCACAAGCACACATAAGTACCAGCACACCCCTCTGGTACTCCTGTGGGTTCTGGGCTCCTTTTATCTCCTTCACAAAATGGTCTCACCATGAGCTAGCACTTACTTTGTGCAGCACACATGTACATGGGGTAAAGAGTTAAGATTACACAGAGACAGTTAAAAAAATACCTAATAAAAAGATGCAAGAAGGTAGGACAGGACAGGCTGCTGTGATCATGTGCAGGGCTGAGCCAGATGGGTGTACTGACTGCCCACATTTTACATGTGACTGGCTCCTTTTATACCTTTCTCTGACTAACCCCAGTTTGTTCATCCTTGCTCTCCCTGTCCCTGCACATCAATTCTGTGTTTGCACAGCTCTGTTGGTTCCCAAAGCCCTCCTAGTTCAGGATCCACCCCTGCTTTACAGTCTTAAAAGTTACAAAGTCCTAGTTGATCTTCTGGGAAGCAGTGCCTGTAGTTTCTTGGAAGCCTGTCAGCTATTGTGAGTGGGAAGGTTTGCTTCATCTCTTTGTTTTGTTGGGGTCTGTGTCTCTGTATATTTTGTTTCTGGTTTCCTCATTCTCCCTCAGTCTCATAACCTTACTGGAAACATTCTCACAGTCTCATGTGCTCTCATCGTTTAGTGTGACTGTCCAGGTTTTGTTCTCATCACTGCCTGCTTTATGATTTGTATGCCAGGTTTGTCTGTGTATGTTTTGTGTTACTTCCTTCTTACTTCTTCCTGTATTGAAAAAAGTCCTTGACTGGATGTCCTTAAAGGAGCAGATGCTCTCTGTCCACGTACCCTTACATACAAAACTGCAAGAGACTGATGTTCTTACTCTGACAAAAAATTCTGTGGAATTTTCGAACATTTTGACATCAAGGACTTGAGCTTACAGCCCATCTCAATGGTCCATCTGCCAGTAACACTCTGTTGTGTGTAAATAACATGGGCTTTCTTTTTTTCATGCTTTGAAGGCAGTTTTTTCAGTGTTTCAGAGAATTGTGGGGAAGACAGGCACTTAACAACGTTCAGGCCACATTGTCATGTTAAATGTCATTTCTGGTTTGTCCTTGTAGCTGGAAGAACTGAGGCAGAGGGTGAAAGAATTGGAAGACAAGGAAAAAAAGGAGAGTAAAAAGATGGCTGATGAGGATGCCCTCCGCAAGATCCGAGCAGTGGAGGAACAGATTGAGTATTTACAGAAGAAACTAGCCATGGCTAAGCAGGTGAGAAGTTTGTGAAGAGTTCAGTTTTGGCTGGAGCACCAGTGAAGGAACTGTCTTTGGGTTACAGACAGGAAGATTATATGAAAGAAGGGATTTCTGTCTCTGTATGGGCCAGAGATGTGAGTTTGGTCCTTGCTTATTGAAGGGAGAAAAAATGAAAAACCCCACAACTGGAGGGTGTCACAGACCTCATGGCAGGTGATGGTGCAGAATGTTTAATAACAATTAAACGTGTGGCCGTGATGAAAAGCACAGAGGGGAAATGGCTGAATCAGCCTCTGGGGCAGGAGGTTACAGTTTCTTTTTAAAAGTTGTGTTATGGGTTTAAAATCTTGGAATTTTTCTTTCATCTACCAACCCTGCACCTCAAAGGAATCACCCTCTGTCT
>JAWWEU010000091.1:7537867-7564285 GCA_035583155.1 Acropternis orthonyx
ACTGTAATTCTGACTTATAATCTGCTTGTGAGTTAGATTCATTCCTCCTGCTGGTTTACCTTTAAACTAGCACACACATGCATCTCGGGTGAAGGGACCAATAAGACCTACTCCTCCTAGTGAATGGACAGTAGTATAAGGGAATAACCCTTTGAAACTAACTTTTGAAAGGTGATACAATAATCCTTGTACTTGCTTTATATTGCTAATTATTGCCTTCCCCTGTTTCATTTAGTTCTGCCAGCCAAAGAGTGAGAACCCAAAGGACAATCCCCCTGAGAAGAAAAGATGAGAAGAAAGAAAAACAGAAATAGAGCACACCTTGCCTGTGATGAACTTCAACAGAATGACGGCTTCAGCAAAAAAAGGAAAATAACAGAAGGGGTGAATTGTTAGAAATAGAATTGGAATTTTGCTGAAGCCTAAGGAATTGCATAAAAGGGGGGTAGTTAAGCTTTAATGGTTGGACTTAAAAAGGCAGTTCCAAACGGTTTTTCATGCCTTTGGAGGGGGGATGGGGGTCTGGGGCAGGTAGGTGGATCGGACTAGATTGTAAGCTTCCTAGTACTAGCCAATAGGAAAGGAAGCAGGGACCCCCTCTGCCCCCAGGTCAGGAGAGAGTATAAAAAGTTCTGTTTGTCTCTTGGGCCAGAGAGACACACCTGGTTCAGCTGAATTGGTTAAATAAAGGTTTAGTTTTGCTTCAAAGACTTCGTCCCTTCTAAATTTTACTGGTAAGTGTGAGCATTTCTCACAGTTTTTCACACTTTTCCACTTACATTTCTCATGCTTTGCCCCTCATGTTTCCCACTCTTTCCTCATCACATTTTCTGGCTTTTTCTTCCCCTTACACTTCTCACATTTTCCCCCTCATGTCTCCTGCCCTTTTCCCCTCACATTTCCTGTTTTAAAAAAACCTGACAGACGAGGTTACAGACTGGCTTGTATTTTTTGTGTGTACGGTCCAAAGCCGCAATACTGCATTAATGAGTCTGTTGTCTTTTAACAGCCATCTGATCAGAGAGGGCGTCTTCACCTCCCCCGTGCTGCTCCGGGCCCGGGGCCACTCAGCGCCGCGGCCAAGATGGGGCCGGGGCGGGTCGGAGCTGGGGTGGCCGGGGCGGGCCGGGGCCGGGGCGGGCCGGGGTTGCCGGGGCCTGCGGGGCCGGGGAGCGCCGGGACCGGGGAGCGCGCTGGCAGGTTCGGCCTCCCGAGGCCTGCAGCCCTGCCCATCTTGTGCGCGGCGCCAGCCCCGGCGGCGGGGGTCCCACTCCAGTCTCCGGCGGTTGGAGGCGGGCATGTGCTTCCCGGGAGGTACGGACGCTGGTTCCGATCTCCGCGAGCACTGTTCACCGCCGAAGCCGCCCCATTAGCTGCGAGCGAAGACCTGAGACCCTCCTACCGTGGCTCCAGCTGCCGCTCTCACTCTCCCTCCCGGCACGCCCGGCGCGTCACCACCCGTTCCGGTCCGGCAGCGTGTCGTGGTTGGCCGCTCGGGCCCGGCGGCCGGAAGCGGGGGATTTGAACGGTAACGGGCTCCGCGTCGGCGGCGCTGTCGGGGCCGCTGCTCCGAGCGGGCGGCACTCGGGAGTCTCCTGGTGACACCGGCCCGGGGACTGGGACTCGCTCGCGCCTGTCGCCGGACAGCCCTGACGGACTCCGCCCCGAACTTGCCCGTGAGAGCAGCCGCCCTCTCCAGCTGCAGCCGAGGCGCTCCCCGTGCCCGAAAGCGAGAGCAGGAGCTGAGAAGAGCTGCCCGGGCCCCACGGGTGGCAGAATGGCCGGGGGTGACTATGAGGAAGTTCTCAAGTACTATGAATTGCACGGAACAGTCGGCACAGGTGGGCTCAGTCTGTGAATGCAGACAGGTGTGTGTGACGTGTCCGTCCGCCTCAGTGTTTATCTGAGCAGAGATTAACTGTTAGTGCGGAGTCTGTGGGTCATATTTCCAGGGTGTATTTTGCGGGGCAGAACTCTTGAAATTTAACTGGAACCTGGTGGAGTGATGTTTTTTTCGTCTAACAAAGATGCTGCATTGTGCATATGGTACAAGCTCCAGGGCAATTGTGAGATAACACATGAGAAAACTTGTTGCCATGCAGAGCTTTACCCATTTCTGTTTCAAATTCTAGGTGGGTTTGCAAAGGTAAAACTTGCACGGCATCGTCTCACTGGTGAAAAAGTTGCAATAAAAATCATGGACAAACTTGCTCTACAGGTAAGTCAAAAGATACTTCTAAGTTGGTAACGTGCTGTTCCTGTGGAGTTCTCAGGGACACAGGTGCAACCTGTTGCTGTGCACTGATAATGGATGCCCTAGGCTTGAAAGAATGTTAGGAGAGCACCACAAATCCTGTGTGCCTTCATGTGGAGAGGGCAACATTCTTTAGCTGTAAAACTGAGGGAGTTATAGCTTTAAGTAATGAATGACTAAATAAATTACAATAATTCAAACAGAATGCTGATGAGAATAGTAGCAATTGTACATCTGCCCCTCTGGGTTTTGTTGACCACAGTGTGAGGAGGGCAGGTGAGCAGTGACAGAGCTGGAGCTGGGTTGAATTTGAGCAGTTGGACTGTGTGCTTGACGTTTAGTGTTGTGGCAATAGTCTACTTACTCTGATGTACAGGCTGTCAAACTAGTTGGCAATTTCATAGCTTGCTGTTGTGTTCTCTTAGGATGACTTGCCTCGTGTTAAATTGGAAATTGATGCCATGAAGGAATTGAGTCACCAGCACATTTGTCGGTTGTATCATGTGATTGAGACGCCCAAGAAAATATTCATGGTTTTGGAGGTAAGAAACTGTGTTTCTGCTATGGCGAAGGTCCCTGGGTTTAGCTGTAGCAGTGGATGGTAACAGAGTCTAAATGAAACAATTCTTATAAAGTTATCTCAATGGCAAGTGTGTCTAAGGTGCCATAGTTTAAAAATAAAGCTGGCAATGTGTTCTGTCTTCTTGTAAAAACCACTTTTCATTGTTTGCAATAAGCAAACTAACTTTAATTCCCACCTTGTGATTCAAAAAATAACACCAGTGGGATACATAGGACCTCAGAACTTCTGCAGGGTTGTCACCTCCCGGGAAGTTTCTGTTGCCTGTGCTGTTAGAGTGACACGGCTGTGGCAACACACTGGGCAACAGTCAGGCTCCTGGGCTTATTGGGCCTGTTGCAGGCTGGGCTGGGACATGCTTGGGTGCTGCTGGGATAAAGCAGAGGAAGGGGAAGAGTGCCCTCATATGTGTTTAGATTTCATGACTGTGTTCCAAATGTTTTCTTTTTCCTACCTTCATGCAGTACTGTCCTGGAGGAGAGCTGTTTGATTACATAATTTCTAAGGATCGCCTTTCTGAGGAGGAAGCGCGCGTATTTTTTCGGCAGATTGTTTCAGCAATTGCTTATGTGCACAGTCGAGGATATGCCCACAGGGATCTCAAACCAGTAAGTCTGAATAGTAGTCAGATTTGCACAAATAATGATGAAGACCCTGTTTTATTTTTCCATGTGGACCTGATATGAGTTATGCCTTCTCTGTTCTCCTGTGCTCAGAGCTCTTTACCTAAAGTTTGCTGAAAGAGCATTATTTCTACTTGCTGCTTTGTTCCTCAACTGGGCTGGATGTGTCTGTGAGAAATGAGCTTCCTCTGAAAGAGAAGTAGAAGGGTGCACTCCAGTTGAGATTGCAGCGGACATGGCTCTGACTTTTGTGCTTAGGCATTCTTTGTATCCCCTTTATTTCAGTTTGTACCCAGAGAGAGAGTTGTTGTGCTTCCTCTCTGTTGTGCAAACTGGTCTGTTGTCAAGCCCAAAGGAAAAAGGTGGTCCCCATAGTTTAAACAAGTGGAGATTTGGCAGGGCACAGGGAAGGGGATGTGCCATGAGACCTGTGGCTTTGCTGTTGCTGCAGGGGTTAAGCGTGGGTTTAAGGAATGGAAGGCTTAAGACCATTTCTCTTTGACAGGATTGGAAGTTTAGCTGTTTAGAGGTGCTGACAACTGCGAAAAGCAAATTCTTAGCATACAAGCATTTTACTAGGCAACTCATGAAATTAGTGTCTCCAAAGAACTTCTCCCCAAACAAAATGTTCTTGGAAGGAGTCAGCTCATAGCTGGAGAGCTGACATATTTATAAGATCATGTCATAACCTGGGTGGGAATTGTCTTCCAGTGGCTTCTGCCTGAGTCTGTTGCTCAAAACAATGTCAGACCAAGCTTCTTTGGGCTTAATGCCATCCCATCTTGGACTTCTCCCAAAGGATGAGACACAGTGTATCTGGGCATCCTGTTCAGCTCTTTGCTTCCTTCGTTATGAGGAGAAAGGCTTTTCCTTATTTCCAGTCTGATGCTGCTTGTCTGTCATCATCCCACCATGTGCTGCTGCAGAGAGGCTGACTCTGTCTTCATGCCCCTCTTGTAGGAATCGAAAGACTGCCATGAGGTCTCCAGTGAAGCTTTCTCACCCATGGGCTGAACAAGTCTCTCTCCCTAAGCCTCGCTGAAAAAGCGCTCCAGCATCCTGGGCAGGCTTGTGCCCAGGCATGGAGCTTACCTCAGTTTGGTGTTTTTCCTGTGCTGGGGGGTGGGCAGAAACTCGATGTGCTGTTCTTCCTGTGCTGAACAGATGAAGAGTCAGTTCCCCCATCTGCCAGCTCTGCTTCTTTTCGCACCACCTGGGATGTTGCTGGCCTCCTTTTCTGCCAGGGCAGGCTGCTGCCTCACCCTCAACTTCCTGTCTAGCAAACTCCCAGACCCACCTCAGCAGGCAGGAGCTTATATTCCCTATCTGGGGTACAGGATATATTCATTAGCAACTGGTCAAAATCTCCAAAGGAGAGCTTTAGGTAAATTCTAGCTGCTAATGGCAGGAAGAAATAATGTGAAAGGAAATGTCATTTCTGGAATGACTTGAGTTACAGAAGAGTTTACCACTTTCTCTTTTACTAGGAAAACTTGCTGATTGATGAGGAACATAATCTGAAGCTGATAGACTTTGGACTTTGTGCAAAGCCAAAGGTAAGAGTGTCAGTTGCTCTCACAAAACACAGCTAAATCAGTTACAGTGCACATGTAAGAATTGCAGGCATGACTTCTAGGTGCAGTGCAGAACTTCACCCTGAATTTAAGCTGTTTGTGTAGTTGTTGTCCCATTGCTAATTTCTTGGTCAGGCCTTAACAATGTGAGAGAGCAGTTGCCTGCATGTTCTCAGCAGAATTTCAGATTGCTATCTCATCTTATACTTCATTGTTCCTCCCAATCTGAAGCAGAGATCACCTTGTGTGTAGAGCACCTGCTTGTACTGTAAGAGTTATGTTTGTGTCAATTTTTTCCCAATAAATATCAATGGCATGTGTCTTTTTTCGTAATATTTGTCTGTGTATGGAGATTGCGGATCAAATCAAATAGATGCCACTTACATTTACGAAGCCTCTGGATCCATATGCTTGCATGGAGCTATTTTCCAAGTTTAAAGTTGTTTTCTGGACTGTTGATCTGTTTTTCAGCTTTGCCTGCGAGGTGGGTGCTCGTGAGTAACAATTTAGTAAGAAGAAGGTCATGCTGACCCAAAGTCCTCAGACTGTTTTATCTGACTCAAGTTAGAGCACCTTGCAACTCCTATCTTGCTGGTACAGTGTCATCTTACTCTGATCCACTTAGAACAACATGGTTTTAACAAGCATTTTTAGTGGTTCTTTATGAAGTTATTGCATTAAATATGGGTATAAATGTCCAAACACCTCATGCCAGTAGCTCTTGGGTCACTGCTTCCCAAGTTCCATGTCTTCTCTTTGTGGTCACTAAGGGAAGTATTCCTATTAGAGAAAGAGCTGCAGAAAAGGCTGCTGGGATAACAGGTGAATGAGCAGCTTGGGATCGAAGTGTTTACAGGATGCTCAAGGTCTTGGAGAGTTTTTGCCTAGTGGAGCCAGAGTAAGATGAAGCCTTTGAGGCCTCTAATACATTGTTGCTAAAGACATCATTGTGTTAGAGCCAGTGCTTCTGTGTCATTGGTCTTCTGTGTTATTCTAGGGTGGCCTTGATTACCATCTGAACACATGCTGTGGAAGCCCAGCTTATGCAGCACCAGAGCTGATTCAGGGCAAAACCTACATTGGCTCAGAGGTATGTAGCACAGCTCTGGATCAGGGTGGGTTTTTTCCTTTCCATTTGTATTAAATGTGGTGAGTTTGAGATACAGTCCCTTGTTGTCGTTCTTCAATGCCACTGGATAATGCTGCCTTGGTGGCTCTCAGAAGAAGGTACAACCCGGAATAGCATATTGTGCTCTTAGCCACAGGTTCTGCAGCTGGCTGGTTCATCTCTGACTAATGCTTTGCTGTCTCCAGGTGTTACTCTGTGTTTTGGAGCCCTACAAAAGTAACTTCAACTCCTTCCTTCTAGCATAGTATTTCAAGCATTGATTTGCTAATTTTTCAACTCTTGTTGTGAATTTTTATGCAGTCTAAACATCTTGTGTACTTTAAAATTTGTGTATGAGAACTTGCTCTTTGTAGTAAAATTAGAAGAAAAACTGTCGCATTTATCTACCTGTGATTCCATGTCTGGAACATTAGTGCCTTCTACTTGCCTTTCTCAATCCATCCAAAATGCTGCAATTGCAATTCATTCAAACTGCTTAACTGGCTCTGCTGTTGGGTGGGGTCAGTCTTTTTTACTTTACTGCACTTTGCACCACTATCCCTGTACTCTAACTCTTGCTTTCTCTTTTTCGTTTATTTTCTATGAAGTCAGTGCTTCTCAAAGCTCCTTTTGCATTGTGGTTGAAGTGTGAGTTACAGTATGAGGCACATGGACCTTGTCATGCCTATACAGAGTGTAGTGGGGCTTTAAAGCTGATTGTAACTGGGCTGACAGGTGTTTTATTTTCAGTACAAAATCCCTTCTAATGAGTTTGATTTCATTTTTGCTTATGAAATTCTTGTATGCTGAAGGTAAGTCTGGTGACCTAAGGAGAGGATAGTGGTTTTACTAGTGCTCTGAGTGAATTGAAAATTGAATTCAGGTTGTGTGCTTTCACTTGGAATGTATAAGTTCTGTCCAGAGTTATGGAGCCTTCTTTTTGTGAGCTGCATGGAGGCTTTGCCAATGAGAGGCAGTGTTACCTGTCTTTAAGCCATTTTAGACAGATCAGGTTTGTGAACTCCCACTCACTTTTATTTTTTAGGCAGATATTTGGAGTATGGGAGTACTGCTGTATGCTCTGCTGTGTGGTTTTCTCCCCTTTGATGATGACAATGTCATGGCTGTCTACAGGAAGATTATGGTAGGTATATGGTGCTAAAATACATGAGGAATAGGCATCTCTAAGCATTATTAAGAGGCTTTTGCTTTCTGATGATAGAACCAGTTAAGCTGTGCCTTGGGCAAAAAGGCTTATTTGCTGAACTTTGTTACAATTTGCGACTCTTATGATCATTATTTTGTGGATTTGTTTCTGTTTTTCATCATCTTTTGTGGAACTCTACGTTGGTCCTATGATATGGTAGGAAACTGAGCTTCAGGAGAAGCATTTTCTTGCTAATGGCCTGGATTTTTGTATCTGAGCCTTTGTCTTTTCACAATGTTGTATGGATTTACCAAAAATACCGTTCTTAAGTGTCAGCTATTCTCATATCTAGGAAAAGCAGGATTTGACATCTGCCCTTACACTTTCCTTCTCCAAAATGAGTTGAATAAATAGTAAATTATACAATTAAGTCATTGGTTCTCTTTCCCTGTAAACTCTTCTTGATGCAGCTAAACTGATGCTGTTTGCCATCACACACGCAGCTCTGCCAGCCACTTCTGAGCTGCCATAAAATCTATGTGGATAAACCTTCCACTGAGTGGGAAGAAGAGTAGCAGTGTGGAGTAAGGGCTTTGAATTTATTTATCTCATTCTACTTCTCTCACACAGATTCTAATATGTTTAAAAAAACCCTCCAAAAAACTTCTTGAGAGTGTTCAAGGGCAACTTTGGCAGGAGGCAGCTGACACTGGTCTGCACAGAGAGTGTTTTCCAAGTGTATAACAACCTGAGCTCCATAAAGCACTGGATTAGTTCATCAAAGAGTGTGGCTTTTTATTCTGGAATTTGAGTGGACTTGACCTTGATAGAAGATCTCTAGGAAGCTTAGTTTGAGTTGTTGGAGAGAAGTTAAAAAATATTAAAAAAAAAGGGAAAAAGAAGGAAGCAAAGGCTATCTGATCCAAAGAGGTTGTGTAAAGGTTGTTTAGATGAGGTGTCATTGAAAAACTGGAAACAGCTAGTTAGGTTGGTAATAGACTTGAGTTGCCTTTCCCTCTCTGCGTGTGGTGCGAACTGCATTGTCTACCAAGAAGGTCAGTGTACTCTGAGAACATGTTCACTTACAAGCATGCTCTTGTAGGATGACATAAAAACCCTTTCTGCTGCTCGTTATGCCAAGATGCAGTACCTCATAAATGATCTGAGTGCCTGAGGCATTCACTGAGCAGAGAGATCAGATGTGGAACGGAGACCTTAAGAACGTCAAAGATGATTCTGTATGGTTATAGTTGTGCAACATGGATAGGAACTAGGAGCCAAGTTTTTTGAACTGATGGAATGTTCACCAGTGAAATATGTTGAAATGAGCTGAGATGACTGATGACGTTTTAAAGCTTAGTCCAGGAGTGGTCAAAAACTTGTCATGGGTATTAAGATGCAGGCTAGCTATTTTAACTCCAATTTTTTTTTAATTTTATGTGTCTGTGAACTGAAAAGTGCTTGAAATGAAAACACTTACCTACTGTTCTAGAATTTAAATTCACATATTACAAATCCTGAAATTTATTGTAATCTCAACTTGGACGTGTTGCTCCAAGTCAAATCTGCTGTTTGAATCTAATTAGAATCATATGACTTACATGTTTCTTTCCTTGGAATGTTCCAGATCTCTGCCTTTGGAAATACTTGAATAAATGTATTTTGAATGAAAAATCAAGCCATGGTGTAACTTCTGTAAAAAACCCTGTTTCTGGTATGATCTTATGCACCTGGTAGATACTGCAACCTATCCAGCATTGCCCTCAGTCCAGTAGATGAGAATTGTTGTTTGTTACATCAAGTTCTGTAGCAATATATTAAAAACAAAATGTAGATTACATACGTTACTTAGTTTCAGAGTCAAGCTGTATTGTAAAACAGCCAACAGACTATTCACAAATAACCTATTAGTAGTGTCTCTAAAGATGTAATTGAAATTCTTTAACGTGTGATGTCAAAGCAGTACATACTTTGCTTAGAAATGTATGCTGCATATAATACAGTTTTGTTATTGAGGCATTTGTCTGTAGAAACAAAATTGCCATGATAAAATGATAATTCTTTGACAATGACTGTTTACTGATTTTTTCCCCCCTCAATTTTTATTGAGAAATAAAGGATCCTTGATGGTGAATTTGGTTTGGTGTTTAGCCACTGTTGTACCTCACCTCTGAAAGCTGTTTTCAGTTGTCTTCCAACTGAGAATTAAAGAAAACCAACAGGAAATCATTTGGAAAAAAAAAATCACCTTTTAGATCTGTAGCCTTTCTCCTGTCTGTAGTATGAGATCGGAACTTTAGCATTAGATGTAACCTATTCAAAAAAGAATATCTTAATACTGAGAGTGTTGTACTTTTAGTGTCTGAAATGTAGTGATTTCAGTTAACCTTTATGTTTTAAAGCGCTAGTATCAGTCATTCACACTCCAGTGTGTTTGCACTTCTAGAACTTCAGTATTGACTTGATACTGTGATCCAAGGCAATGGATAAAGGAGCAGGTTAGCTGTAAAAGTGGGCAGAGATGGAAGTTTCAAACAAGCAGTGTGGGTGAAAACTGTGGCTGGTGATTCAAATGTGGCATTTTTCTTACTAATGCAGCTGGGTTTTAGTACTGCCATGATGTTTATTCAAGTCATTCTTAAAGCTAAGTTCACATGTACCTGCAATTCTTTTTTTACTAAGTACAGATGTCACTATTGTCCAAATAATTTAGCAGTTCCTTTTGAGGTTCAAGATTAGTTCTAAATCCTTTTCTTTTCTGCAGAGAGGAAAATACAGTATTCCAAATTGGCTCTCTCCTAGTAGTACGCTGCTCCTTGACCAAATGCTGCAGGTAAAAGTATTATTTCTGTTGCACAGGTCAAAACATTATATCATCGAAACATTTAAAAAACATTCAGTGTCTGAAAAAGAAGTTTAATTCTGACAAAAGTTTGAAGAAATGATTGCTGTTGCCTTTGGCTCAAACATGTTTGGAAAAAGTTTGAGAATAGAAATAATTAAGCAAAGTTTAAATGGTTTAACAAAGTTTTTGAACAGCCTGTGTTTGGTTGTTCTTAATGTGCTATAAAAACAGGAACTCTTTCCTAAATGAAGTTAAACTTGCCAAATATATATTTGGGCTACACCTAAGGAATCTAGCCAATAGTGCATATCCCTGGAACATCTATTGTAACTTGACACTTTCTGTAACTGTCCTTCACAGCTCATATTTCTGAGTGTAAGCTTCCTTTTGGTGAAGCTCTGAATCAGTATTGGCTTCCATTTTTGCCCCTAGATACCCATTCTGTGTAGAAGATGAATTGTTTCTTCACTTCTCCACAATTTAAGTATCGCTTTGATTTTTATTGCCCATCAGGTTGACCCAAAGAAGCGGATTACAGTCAAACATCTGTTAAATCACCCTTGGCTCATGCAAGGTTATTCTGATGCTGTTCAGTGGCAAAGTAAATACCCAGTAAGTACTCTGGTCAGATGAATGTTTAAAATAATCTTTACTGGCTTACTACCATCCTGAGAGTATAGGGGTGTGAAGGTGCACCTTCAAAGATGAACTTTGAGATAGCCATGATTCCTTTCTGACTCTTTTAGTTGTCAAAATATTATTACTTACTCTTGATTTATCTTGAGAAATTTCAAATGTCTTTTCATCATACTCTGCAACTGAATCTGCAAAGTAAGTGAATTCTCATCAAAATATGAGTATTTCTGCAAATGAATGACCAGTTCCTTCTCCAGGCTACTTGATACTTCAACATGCAAAATGCAAACATTCTGGAGAGCATGCTAGGCATGATTATAGTTTATTTTGTTTGTAGTCCTAACTGAAAATGTGAATAAAAATTCGATCTCATTGAAAGAATATTCATTCTGTCTCTCACTTGTTTTACTTGTGTGAGATGAAGGCAGAGGAAAAAACCCAGAATAATCTGGCTGTCAGCAGAAAGTGCTGGGAAGTTCCTATGTGTTGGCAGCCAGTGTTTCCCATTACCACCAGATGCCACCGTTTCTCTACATAAAGAAGAGCTTGACTGTGCTCATAGTATCAGTGTTAGTAGCTGGATCTGCAAGAGATGTGCATGTCTAGTAGCTTTGGATATTTATGGACAGATGGAAATACAACTTCTGTTCTAGTAAAAATCTCAGCTACTGTCGGGTGGCTTGTTTGAATTCACAAGCTCTCACCTGCGAGGGGCAGGCTGGGAAGTTGTTGAAGTTGTATCACTGTTTTAGTCTATTCCCAATAATGTTTTGCTGTAATGCTGAACATTTGAAATACAAGATCTAAAATCATCACTGACTATTGACTCAGCCCACTGGGTTTCATGACAGTGTCACTGTCAGGTGTGGATTATGAGACTACGTGAAAACCTCACTCACACTTCAATATCTGTCATGTGCTTGCAGCTGGGACATCTTGATGCAGACTGCATAACAGAGCTTTCTATGTTTCATGAGCAGAGCAGGGAGACTGTAATGGAGTTAATAACAAAGGTAAGAGGTATATATCAGTAATTTACAGTAATAGAGTAAAAAAAAATCTACTGTGTTATTAGACTAATGCTTATGTATTCTCAAGTATGATGCATTCAGTACTTTTCAGATTTAAGGAGCTCCTGCAGAACTTGAGAATGTGGTTGTAGCTTGTAACAACAGTTCTGAAGTTCAAATTTCTTAATTTCTTTTTCTCCTTTAATTGTGCTCATGATGTTTCCTGAATCTTACTGTTACGTCCCACTATGGTAAAATCCTTCTGAATCTCTGAAAGTCAAAGTAGCTTTACAGAAATTTATAGCTGAACAACAGATGCCATTTGCTGGATTAACTCTTTGTTTTGAGATGGTTCAATAAATAGGAGGTGAAGAAAATAAGAGAAAAATATCAGAACAACACTCAGGTAAACTACAAAATATGTAGTTTTTTGGAGTTATTAGTCACAGTTCTTTAAAAGTAGTGAGTTACTTTTGACTACAACTGACAAAAGTTGAACTGACTACTTCTAGAAGAATTGTGCAAATGTTATCAGTAACATTGCAGGCTGTAGAAGAAACTTAAAGCATGATGCATATTCCAGCTTTTATCTGAATCTCAAAATTCTTCCTTTAAATTTTATTTTTTGCTCCTTTGTACTTGTTAAAGGTGACAATAAGTTTTGGGTTTTTTAAACAGTTGGCTTTCCCATATAACTGTAGCAGAAGCAAACTTTTAAACTGTGTGTGATACTTACGGTAGATTTGTGGAGCTGATGCTCCTTGTTCTTCAGCAAAGAATCAGAGTAATCTGTCTATATGGGGAAAAATCTTTCCGAATAGGTTTGTGATATTTGCACAGTCCTTAATTGAAGGAATACTAATCCCTTATAACTAATTCAAAGTAACTGTACTGCACTGCAAACCTTTCAAACATGGTGCTCATGTTCCTCACACAAAGCAGAGTTGCTGGAAACCATGCAAAAAGTTGGTGTTGTTTTTGGGGAAAAAATGGGCAAGGGGGACTTCCAAAAAATCAAATCTCTGCTTGAAATATTGGATAAACTGAAACAATAGGTTTTCCATTCACTAAGGTAGATAGGTGCTGATCCCAGCATTAGTTTCCATGCTAATGCAGGAACTTCAAACTAACTTGCAAAGCACCTCCATAGTGCCTGTTTCTTGATCTCAGATACTTCATATGTATCTCCTGAAGTCTGAAATTACACTTAGGTGATTAAGGTTGCACATCAGGTGGAAAAACTTGCAGAGATGCAGAAATTTTCAGAAAGCTTTGTACTTGCAAAGTTTCCAAAGAGGAGATTAAAATACTCTTTCTCTCTCCTTGCCTTGCCAGTGGAAATACGACCAGGTGTCAGCAACATACCTCTTGCTTCAATCCAAGAAGGCTCGTGGCAAGTGTGTTTGTTTAAGGTTTCCATGTCTAAAAGGGCATGCCAGAACCATGCCATCAGCAGGCCTCAAGGTAAGCTTGAGTTCAGTAGGACAGCATACTGGTTAAAATCGTGCTCTGCCTGGGAAAACATGCTGGTGTCCTAAATATCAGGAAGTGAACATATATGCAGTCAGCCAAAGTCTTGGTTATTAAACAGTTCAGTCCTATCAACATGATTTAGCAACCTGGGCTGCTTTTATGGATTCACTTTGCTGGAATAGCTATCTGGCAGGACATAATGGAGCAAGTGCTGCATGGAATCCTTGGCTGCTCACGTTAATGGGCCCAGTCTCCTGTTGTCTGACCTCTATGATTATTTCAGATCTTCTTCTGTGATGACTAACTTCTTACTGTACTCCATATTTGTCTCTATATATTTTTGTACCTTGAGCTGCATTTCACATGGCTTAGTCAGGAAAATCTGAAACATCATGGCATGTCACCTGGGCAGCTTGCTTTGAGTTGACAAGGGCACTATGTGAGCTGGTGGTCAAATCAGAGACAACTATTCCTTCCTCATCTGTTTCCTTTGAGAACATAATCCTAGAGAGGACCCTGTTTATTTTGAGTGAAGAAAACTTGCTGCTGTTTTTCTGATGATTGGGATTCTCAAGCAGTTTCGTATACCTTATGGGAATTTCTATTCCTGTAATTTGATAGCAAAGTGCAAATAGGGCACTTCAGAACTTGGCTAAAGTTGCTAAATTGCTTGCAGTGTCATATATAATATGCAGCTATATGTTCTTGGTGATACTTGTCTGTATGACAAACTCAAAAACATTTAGTGGAATCTCAGACTTGCATTAGCCATTCCCCCTGGAGCTGAGACATCTGTGAAATTGTCTGAATATGCTGCTTTCTGTGTAGCGGCAAGCACTCAAAGTAAGTACTTTCTTATGTATCTGATTTGGTTGTGTTTAAATCATTTCAGTTCACCAGTACAGCTTCTCTGAGATGAGAACTGTAGGATTACCAGAGTTGTGTAATAGATTGTGAAACATAAGTGTTTCTGAGTACACATAATGTGATTTCTGTGATCATGGTGAGTTAGCCTTCTATGCTCCAATGATTAAAGCAGAGGTTCTCTAGGGTCAGTTGTGCTGATACTGTGAGGTTACTTCATCTCTAGTGATATCCTAGGTCAATTGGTCTGGCAAATGTTACTAACTAACATGCATTACACCTTCCCAGATGATGGTGAAAATCACACCTACACAATGCCACAATCTATTAGCCCTTCAGCACTACTCAGGACACATTTAACTTGCCTGTGTGTAGGTACTGTGGGTGAATATCAACTGAATTTGCGGAAACAAGCAGCTAGAAGAGCTCTCTAGCTGGACCTGGTCTAATGTGAAGACAACAAAGAAAACAGAACCTTTAACTTAGCTGTTTCTGAGTTTGGTGGCACAAGCTTGTGCATGATACTTCTTTATTTCAAGCACTTTGATGTAGAAGGATATTGTAAAAAATTCACCATGCCATGAATTTTGTCTGGAACACAGTAACCAAGTTATTTTAGTCAGGTATTCATGTAATGGAACATGATTTCAACTACAATATCAGGCTCCTACATTGTTGGCTGTAGTTAGCAGCCCTTTGGTAAAAGCTTTTGCCTAAATCATCATGGTAGGTCTGGCAGCATACCAGGGAGCTCTGTCTTTATTCTGGTAGTAATGAGAGATCTGTTCATTGTGATATCCTTGATCATAGACCAACAGAAACTTACCTGCCAGCAGAGCATAACTTCTTAAAATTTCAGCCAAGGACTAGCAAATGACTGTGTGCAGTTTCACTGAAATGGTATGGAACAAGCCCTCGAGAAGAGTGTTCTGAAAATAACAAAAGGTGTGAAAACTAAGGATATTGTGATATGCATCTGATTGTGAAAACTAAGGATATTTTGATATGCATCTGATTGTATGTGGTGTGAACCATGATGGTTAGCAACCTTGGCTGAAGTTATGAATCCTTTAATTCAATAAATGGCAACTTTTTGGAGGGAGCTATCAATCAGATGAAAGGTTCCAAATACTAGTTGCAAGTACTGTTGTGTATTCTCTAGTCATATGTTTTGGACATATGTGTTTACCTTTATCCAGCCCCTTTCAAACTTTGCTCCATTTTTTTCTCTGATTCTTTCCAGATTATTATTATGAGGATTTTGATAAAAAGAGGTTGTAGTCCAAGCTTTGAATTCAAAGATGGGTATTTCTGTGAGTTGCTTCTCCTCTTGACACAGATAATGAAAGATGACTTGGCAACAGTGCTTTGAGAATAATTTCAGATCTCCTTTTCATTCAACTGACCAATTCACAATGACGATATTAAAGTCATATTATAAAACTCATGTCACTATCATGGGAACTTCCATTATGAGGAACTTAGAAATTAGATTTAGAGTTTAATGGTGATTTCTGATGAAATCTCACTTTTAAGCATGCAGTGGAATCTCAACGGAATCATTCTTTTCAGTCTGAAAAAACTGTGACATCTGAAGATATGCCAGACTGCAGTGAAATGCCATGTGCGTTTGGATCCATGGAATTTTCAGATACAGCTTCACTGTTTGAAGAATCTCCTTCAGAAGAATTTATTCTAAATACTCATGGAACAAAACAGGTGTTTGATATACTGTTCTTTATCCAAAAGATCTTATTCTCATTGTACATAAAAATTATTGTATATTTAAATGTTTGGTGGACCCTAGCCAAAAGGAGGTACAAACTGAGTAACGAAGTGTTTTAAATACATAGGCTGAACATATGTTGTGACCTCCTCTAGCTGTAGGTCATGATTGACTTTATTAAAATTTCAGCTTTGACATCTGATTTGCATAAAATTAGCATATAGAAAATGAGTAAATGAGGGCTTTAAAACTGACAGGAAAAAATCAGGTGGCCTAAACAAGGTCTTGGAGCTAACCTTGAGCTGCACAAGTCTCTGAAGAAGTGCAACCAGTCTGTATTGCACAAGAAAATCCAAGGAACCAATTAAAATTTTACAATTAAGCCAAATCAAAATTCTTAGCTGTGTTTCAGTAAGTTGGTGACTTAACAGTTTTCAGTGTGTGAGCAAAAGAATTTAGAAGAGCAGATAAAGAAGTGGCAAATTACTTGAGAACTTTATTACAAAGTTACAGAGGGAATCAGAAGTATTGAAGAGTTTTTAACTATTTTGCTCTATAGGCAAGCACTGTATGGTATTTTTAATCTGTTTCAGAAGTCACTTGTCTGTAACAGTCCTGAATGAGATCAGAATACAGCAAAGAACACCTCTTTTCTTTTTGTTACATCTCTTGTAGCATTCAAGGCCTGGTGCTCAATTGGATGATACAGAATTCACACTGTCAACTCCAGTGACAAGAAAGGAGGCATCAAAGAAGCATAAAAACAAAGAGAATGTAGAGATAGAGTCAACTTTAAGAAATGAAATGCCTTTTGGACTTCCTGCTTCAAAGACTCCTTTTGCAAAGACTCGGATTGAGACACAGGAACAAGCTGTACCCTCTCAGGCACCTGCCTTCAAAGGTACATGGAATGTAATTAATGAAAGCTTAGAACATATGTGTTGCATGGGAATTACTGGAACTCAAATATGAGCACAATACTTGTGCATCCAACACATCTGTTTCTGAAAGACTTTTTGCCCTTTTCACCATCCTGGTTCTTCTAGTACATCTGGTAGGGTATTGCAAGAGTTTTAATCATCCATCAGGGCATGTTACTTGTATGCTAATTACAGGAGTCATTACTGCTCACAGTATCACCCTAACATGGAGCTGAGTGCCATGTTCCTAAAACTTGCACCTGGTTCTACTTTTCCATGAAGGCTGAGAGCACGATTTCCTCAGCACTCTGTTTTTCCTTTGTCATTACATTGAGTGAAAATAAAGGCACATTGTAGTCATCTGCTTTTATTGCTGTTTCTAAGCGAAATGCAACTTTTGGATTTCTTATGGTTGAGTATCATCATTTTGACACAAACAGTCCATTGTAGCAGTGAAAATACTTTTGTTAGCAATGTACAGGTCTTGCAACTATGCAATAAACTACATAAATCTGTCTAAATTACTTCAGCTTTTCTGAGTTACCACAAATTTCTATCCTCTGGCTATCTAGTCATGCACATATCCTGTATGTACATTACCATTTCTTTCAGTGATTACCATAGAAGTTTTGGAGTTGATACTGTAAATGTTAACTCTGTCCTTCAAATGCCAAGGGCTCCTTGCAATAGGAGAGTCTTCTGTTCCAGATGCTAAGGAACACTGTTCAGGAACAATAAAGTCCTTGCATGCTGATTCAAGGAATAACGGTTCTTGGACCTACTGCTGTTTGGTGTCATCCTTCCTAAAGGATTTAAAGAATTGCAATAGTCTAGTCTTTTATGAGTTTGTCTTAAGATTGTATGCAATAACATTAACTCTGGTAAGGTTTAAAAAGCAAAATAGGTACTCTGAAATGAGAAAGGCAGAAGCACTTGTTTTAGATTATTTATTTAGATTTCTGAGGATGTAAGATAATTCTTTGTTGCATTGAAAGATGTTTAATTCAGGAAAGGTAGTATTAATACTTTCCTAGAAGTAAAAAAGTGGAAATATTCCTTGGAATTTGGAGATTTTTTTTGTTTCAGATCAGGTGAAATTCTGTAGAAAGCTGAAACTTTGAACATTGAAGTTGGGTTTAATTTGATGACTGTTTCACTTAGTGTTTTCCCCTGTGCATTCAAAACTGTGCTCTGCAGACACTGACTTTCTAGGCTGATACGTAGCATCTATGTTATATATTAAACATGGGTATATAAACTTACACCCTTTGTATAAGGGAAATGGATCAGTGAAGAAACCAACTATTCAATGTGGTAGATTGCCCAGTACTTGTTGTGGGACTAGTGGCCGAGCAAGAAAGCAATTCTAATCCTGAAATTCCTATATTGAACTGCATTGGTTACTCTTAAGGTTTGACTTGTAGAGCCCTGGGGAAATCAGTCGCAGGTTTAATTTGTAGAGGAGAGTTAGCATTGTTGTTGTATTAAAAACATATAATTTCGAAAATACAGACCTGAGGTAGAAAAGTGATCTGATTTTTGAAATAAATTATTAAAAATGAGAAATTGTTGCTGAAGAAAAGAAAATCCTTTATGCAAAGACATACCTGTTTGGCTTGGTTGCTTTCTTTCAGAGACCCAGTTCATTGCAGTCACCCCAATTAAACCCACAAACCTGACAAACACAGATGAATTGACAGCAGCCGAGGTGCTTCCTGAAAGGAGGTAAGTGTCCAGTTATTTGCGTACATTCCTGATTTAGAGTAAGACTGCCTTAATCCATGTGCTGCCTAGGAAGCCTTAGTACAACAGCAAGCTGTAATTTCTATTCTCTTGGTAAAAGCCTTCTTAAAACCCCTTTCTGTATTCACCAGAAAGTATTGATGGTAGTGAAAAGTTTTAAAACTATGTAACTCAATTATCTTTAGGATATATTGCTATTTTCCACAACTAAAGTTCCTTCTTATGCCAGTTCCCCAGAGGACAGCAGTTTCTACATGCATCTCTGGATTTAAACCTCAACAGAATTTCAGTCAGAAGTTCCTATAATACACTGCAGTGGATTTGATATTCTTTCTTCTGGCATGTCTGGTAGTATTTTTGTGACATGTCCAAAATAATTAATTTTTTAACAGTGAGGGAAAAATAACTGATTACTTTGTTCATGTAACAGGTGTCATTCCGTGGAATTAGATCTCAACGTAGGTCATGTTGATAGCAGCCAAAAAAAGAGAAAAGCTAAAATATTTGGAAGTCTTGAAAGAGGCCTAGATAAAGTGATCACAATGCTTACACCAAGCAAGAAGAAAAGATGCACTAAAGGTTGTCCAAGGAAACTTAAGGTATTGTTGCTCAAAAGTCTTCCAGGAGAACAAGTATTGGTACTATATTAATTAATTATATCATGTATTAATTATTATATTACAATTATTATTATTAAAAACATCCAATAGGTTCAGAAATGCTCTTGTGACAGCTTCTGTAGCCTGTCTTGCCGGCATCCTAAGTAAAGTGCTCTTACTGCATTGCTGTTAACAAGACAGTGCCCGGGTTATCACATTGAGGTATCTGTTAGTCTGGGCTCAGGCAAGTCAACAGATCCAGAAAGGATTTTGGCCTTTTCTGCTTATAGCCCATCTAATCCAAATGTGAAGGAAGCAGGATGATTTTAAAGGAGCCCTAGAAGCAAGTTTTTCATCATGTTATTCATATAGAAATATGGCTAGCTTTCCCATTAAACAATGCTAACATTTCTGGCTTGAGTTTCTATGGTCCAGGGACAGTATGTCCATTCTGTGGTAGTCTTTAGATGTCTAGGGAATTTGAAATTACACTTAGAGCCTAAACAACTACACCTTGTGAAATAGTTTCTGACAGTGTCCCTATAATTTTGAGTAAGTTTCGACTTCACTGTGTCTGAGCTGATTGGCTATTTATCCTTTTTTAAGTAGCTGTAGAAAAAGCAGTTCCTTAGGTAACGTGTTGCACAGAGCACTTTAATATTTCATTCATAATTGGCTTTTACTAAATTTGACTCATGAGGTTAATATTAACTTCGTAGAATATACATCACTAGCATGATACTAGTGTAGTGAACAGAACAATCAGTTGACCCAGAAGCCCTCAGCAGGAAATGAGGTGTGGAGGTGGCATTGCAAGAAGCAGCAAGGGAGATTTAAAAGCTCTAGTAAGCACAAGCAAACTGGCTGCGCAAACAGGATGTGGTGCAGCAGAGGGATGTGGTGCAACAGCTTGCATGTCAGTTTGTATGGGCAGGGTGTGCTGTACTCTGCAAGTAGGTCCACATCCCAGGTAAGTGCTAAGTGCTTTAGGTCTCTGTCATAATGGTGGGTGCTTGTCTTTGAGCCGAAACCAGTGTGTCTACTGAGAAACACCGGAGAAGTCTGATGCTTCCATCCAGATGGAACTGTTAAGGAAGGAGATGTCAGTAACAGATGGTAGCTTGCAATGGATGCCCAGGCACTTCTACTGGCCTTTTGTAGCAGGTGGCCAAACTATAAGACACAGTTAACAGGCTGTGCAGTATTAGAGCGGCTGAAACCCTCTAATAGAGGTAGAGATGTCATTTCAGAACCAACCACCTACAATGGATACCACTGAGCAGGGGATACCTTGGACCCTCATGATTCACAAAAGCAGTGTTCTAATTCAACCATCACCCTCCTACATCAACTGAAAACCGATACAATGCTTTAAAGGCTTTAGATGTCCACAAGAAAGACCAACAAGGAGAGCCTGCACCAGCTTGCAGAGGTTACCATAAAAAAAACATCAAGTACTTGTAGTCAGTGACTCTACTCTGAGACATCCCTCTGTTTGCCTGATAAAGAGTCATGGGAAGCTTGCTGCCTACTGGGAGCTAAGATCCATGAGTTTGCTGAGAGGGTATCCCAACTTGTCAAGAGCACTACTGCGTTTTCACGTGGGTAAAAATGATACTGCAAGCCAAAGAAGGTGCAGGATCACGGAAGGTTATAAAACCCTGGTGAGACAGGTGAAACAAATCGGTGACCAAAATCATCTTCTCATCTATTCTACCAGTTAAAGAAATGGGGGCAATTAGAAGCAGACTCATAATGCAGATCAACATCTAGCTTCATGTCTGCTGATGCTCTCTAGAAGGCTTTGGCTTTTATGACAATGGGTTGTACTTTAACAGTTGTAGCCTGTTAGGGAGTGGTGGAATCCACCTGTCTAAAGCAGGCAAGAGAATCTTTGACAGCAGGCTGGCCAGGTTGGTGAGAAGGCCTTTAAACTGAAGGGCTCAGGGTCGGCTTCCAAGTGGCTCATGCCATTGCTTCTTCCTGGAGAGTAGGTCATATCAACCACTGCAGGGACAGATGTTCCTTGACTGCTTTTTGAAATGAGAATCATAGGGCTAACTGCATCAAGGGTGTGTATGGATATGGTGAATACCCTTTCTAGGGAACCTGCATGCTTGATTACCTGTCTGAAGTGCCTGGGCACAAATACACAGCATGGGGAATAAACAAGAACTAGAAATCTACATGTGATTGCAGGGCCATGGCCTCATTGCAGTGACAGAGATGTGGTGGGATGGCTCACATGACTGGAATGTTGTTATGGATGGCCATGTACTTTTTAGAAAGGACAAGGTCGTGAGGCGAGGTGGTAGAGTTGCTCTTTATGAGAGAAAGCAACTGTAACATTGAGTTCTACCTAGGGACAGACAAATAAGAGTTATGGGTGAGAACTGAAGGACAGGCTAACATGGTAGACACTCTGGTGGGCGTTTGCTATAGTTCACCTGATCAGGAGGAGGAAGTTGATGAGTCTTTCTGAGGACAGCTGGAAGTAGCCTCGCAGTCACAGGCCCTGGTTCTCCTGGGGAACTTCAGCCAACCTGGTATTTGTTGGAGGGACAACACAGCTCAGCACACACAGTCCAGGAAGTTCCTGCAGATCATTGAAGATAACTTTTTGATGTAAGTGGTGGAAGAGCCAACAAGGAAAGTTGTGTTGCTGGACCTTGTACTAACAAACCAGGAGGAACTGTGTGAAGACATGAAGGCTGGGAACAGCCTTGACTGCAGTGACCATGAGATGGTGGAACTCAGGAACTCATGTGGAGGAAGAAAAGCAGTAACAGGACTAGAACTCTCAACTTTCAAAGAGTTTATTTTGACTTCTTCAAAGACCCACTTAGAGGAATCCCATGGCATAGAGCTCTAGAAGAGAAAAGGGTCCAAGAAAGCTGGTCAATATTCAAGCATCACTTCCTCCAAGCTCAAGACTGGTATATCCCCATGATAAAGACATAAGGCAAAGCAGGCAGGAGACCTGCATGGATGAGCAGTGAGCTTCTAGGAACACTCAAATGGAAGAAAGAAATGTATGGGACGTGAAAAAAGGGACAAGCCATATGGAAGAACTACAGGAATATTGTCAGAGTATGCAGGAACGTGATTAGGAAGGCCAAGGCCCACCTTGGAATTGAGTCTGACAAGGGATATCAGTGATGACATGGAGGGCTTCTACAAGTACATCAGCAGCAAAAGGAAAATCAGGGAAAATGTGGGAATGCTCTTAAGGTGGGGAACTGACTGATTCGCTTGAAGGCTGTGCTGCCATTCAGTGGGACCTTGATAGGCTGGAGACTTGGGCAAAGAAAAACTTAGTGATATTCAACAAGGGCAAGTACAGATCCTGTACTTTGTACCTGGGGAGCAACCCAAGTACCAGAACAGGTTGGGGGTGACCTACAAGACAGCAGCTCTGTGGAGAAGGACCTGGGGCTTGTCACCTGATGGGTGACAAGTTGAGCATGAGCTAGCAGTGTGTCCTTGCTGCCTGGAACCTGTGGGATCCTGGGGTGTACTGGGAATAGTGTGACTAGCAGGTAAAGGGAGGTGATCCTCCACCTCTACTCAGCCCTAGTGAGGCCAAATCTGGAGTACTGTGTCCACTTCTGAGCTCCTGTCAAGATAGTCAAGGAGCCACTGGAGAGAGTACAGTGGCTGGCACAAAGATGGTGAGGGGTCTGGAGCATCTCTCTGATGAGGAGAGATTGGGAGCTGGGCTCAGTAACTCTGGAGAAGAGAAGACAGAGCGGAACATCATCAATATGTACAACTACCACAAAGGGGTGTCAAAGGATGATGCCAGACTCTTTATAGTGATGTTCAGTGACAGGAAGAGAAGCAATGGCTGTTGCCATAAAATAAATCACAAGAAATTTCACCTCAACATGAGGAAGAACTTCTTTCTGTTGAAGGTGACAGAGGACTGGAACAGCCTGCCCTGGGAGGCTGTGGAGTTTCTCTTTCTGGAGACATTAAAAACCCACCTGAACGCATTCCTTTGTCATCTGCTCTGGGTGACCCTGCCTTGGCAGGAGAGTTGGTCTAGATAATCTAGAGAGGTCCCTTCCAAACATAGCTATTCTGTTATTCTGTGTACATCACTCAAATGGAACATATATGCTTCAGATGCTATACAAGGAGGAATTTGTACTTGAATCTGTAGGCAATGTGTTTGAAAAATGTGATTACTGTGAAAGAGGGCAGGTTGTTTACCAAAGCATAAGCAGTTCTATAGAAACTAGTGATGAGTCTTTTCAGCTGACTGGCTGCTGGGATGCCTACTGCATGGTGAGAGCTGTCTGTCAGACACAGGACCATTTTGTGCTTTGCAGCTTGTGTACAGGGAATTTAGCCACTGTGTTGCAGTTGCAAGTTTTTCCAATGGGCAAGGTGGCAGTCATACAAGTTCAGTACATATGTTGGGCTACAAACCTGACCAGCCCATCGGGCAGGAGTCTAGGCTGGGCAAATAGTCCAGGAACCTGAACAATGGGAAGCTAGATATTTGGTCTCTCAATGCCTTTAGCCTCCTGCTTCAGTTTCTCTTATCTATAGTATATGCAAAATTCCTGATGAATTCCTGAAAAATTCTAGAGATGTTGGAGTACAGCATGGCAAGACAGAGCTCTATTTCATTGTTACAGCACCTGTATCAGGGAGTTGTGTACATTTTAGTCTGACTAAGAACCTGAAGAACCACTCTTTGACTTTGCATCCTCAACCTGTGTTCATTTCTCAAGCTGTTTTACAGTCTTGTCTTCTCCTGGCTGCTTTTGTTTTCCGAACAAAACATAGGATGTGTTGGTATGTTACAATTTGGCATATGCTTCCTCTTGTTACCTGTGGGTGTCTGCAAGTTTTTCAAGAGGTCACTTAGTGCATAAGCCCATTATATAAAGTACTAGATGTGACAGAAAGCCCTTATGACAGTAAACTTTTGAGTAGTAAGTCACCTTTTTTTCTTTACACATGAAAAGCTGCATGGTGCTGTTCCTGTTTCTTGATATTGGAAGCACTGTGTCAGCTCTAGGCCATCTCCCAACTGCTGGGCATGCAGCAGGGTAATAGTTTTGGGAAGTTGAAACATTTGTCACTATGGCTAGCTGCTCTGAAACTTTCTTTGAAAATATTTTGCAATGTTTTCAGTTTTAGGAGAGATATTTTAATTTTTTTATTCCTGGAGTTGTTTTAACAAGGTGACTACTTTTAGGCACACTGCAATGTTACCACCACTCAACTACTGAATCCAGACCAACTGTTGAATGAAATAATCACTGTTCTTTCAAAGAAGCATGTGGAATATGTTCAGAAGGGGTAAGTGTGATGGGTAAATATGATGAATTCAACTTTTATTTGTCCAAATATTTGGTACTCCAAGCCTTGATAAAGCATACTTTCTCAGCACCATTGTAAAATAATCTTATAGAAAGCATACAAAGCACTACAGGAATATGTGCAATAAAACTTTATGCATTTTCTCAAGTTCTTGAGTATTTCAGTGATGGGCATTGTAAAACATCACAGTATACATCAACCTCTGATGCGTTTCTAAGCTCAGAATCTGGAAGGATGTTGGATTGCACAGCAGCAACTTCTCCCATTGTAATGATTCAAACCGTGCATTCAGATTTTCCTTTTTTCACACCAGCTGAGCTGTAACCAGCAGGGAAAAGAGTGGTCTTGTGTAGGAAAAACATGGGAACTTTCTATCATTCCAGCTCAGAGGATGGCGGTCTGTGGCTAGGAGGGGTTCCTGTGGCTGGGTAGGAGGTTGGTGCTGCATGCTGGTCCATAGGCATAACGATAACAACAGTAGTGCTCTGAGAATAAAGTATTCACAAAGCTCTCAGTTGACTAAATTGTGAGTTGTTTCCCAGTATTCTGAGTAGCAATGGGATATTTTCTGTAAAGTGCTTTTATTAATTTTAAATTGCATTGCAAAACAAACATTAAATGGTTCAATGCTTTTGATTTTTACAGTTATACCCTGAAATGTCAAACACGATCCAATTCTGGTAAAGTAACTATCGAGTTTGAGTTAGAAGTGTGTCAACTCAATAAATCTGAAGCAGTGGGTATCCGGCGACAACGGCTTAAAGGTGATGCCTGGGTCTACAAGAGGCTCATAGAAGACATCTTATCTAGCTGCCAAGTGTGAGTGGCAGAGGCTTTTATCACAATGTTTTAGAAAAGTCTGTTCAGAGAAGTAATTCTTTGTTACAGTCACAACTATACTTGAAAAATCTGTCAGTTTTCTTGGGTTTTTAACCATCCCTTTTTGTACATATGCCTTCTGTATGCTTCCTTTAATATTGGGTTCATAATAAATGTTCTGCAACTGCAACTTTTCTGAAGTGAAATTCTGTAAGCTGTTTCCTCTCTTAAATGTCTTTCACATATTGGTATTAAAAAACTAGTGGCGTTTTGGTGCTGAAGCCTATTGTGGTATGTCTTCAGTTATCAAGTGCATGTGGCACAGAAATAGTCATTTGCATAATTCTCTTGTCTCTGCTTAAGTAGGATTTATTGAGATCATTAACTAAGTCACAGCTGTGGTTCCCAGAGTTACACTATATGCTCAGTGTTGTACAAAATAGGACTGGCTTCAATAAATGTGAAGTCAAGAGTGCTTGGATTTAAACTGATCTCATATAAAATGTTGCTGTGTCTCATTACAAAACCTTGATGATGCTTCAGAAGCCTGTGCACTTTCTGATGCTCTCATGTTAACACAATGATATGAGGATCACCGAAGAACAGCAGCACCTTCGAACTGTTGGGAATAGAGAAGGCATCTGTCACCCTGACTGTCTACAAGGAATTCAGTGACACCTTTAACAGAATTTAAGCACCATCTTAAATTGTTTCTGCAAATGGTGGAGCAGCCAAGGGTTGTAGCTGATGCATATCTGAAGTGTTGCAGTATTGTGTGAGGTCAAGTTTTCCTTGCTTTCTTTTTTCAATACGAACTCTTCCTGAAGAATTTGGCTTCTGTCTGTAACTTGATCAGAATTGAAAGAAGGGTAGAAGCTGGAAGGGCTGTTTGAAGGAGACATATTGAGAACAGTCTCACTAATGAATAGTATGATATGTTTTAAATCATGAATTGCAGCTGTGTAGCCCAAGGGCTGAAGAATTGAAACTTTCATTTGCCTTCGCCTTCCTTGAGTTTTAAATTCAGGAATGACTACAGAAGTATCCTGGAACATCCTAAGTGCCACTGCTCAGTGGCACATTCTGTGTATCTCCTCCCTATGGTGACAAAACTGATGTTATGATGGACAAACAGTAATTAAGAGGTCTTGTTCTTTCCT